>CM021766.1:38873100-38954547 GCA_011076525.1 Nettapus auritus | reverse complement strand
CTTTTTTATTTTATTTTATTTTATTTTATTTTATTTTATTTTATTTTATTTTATTTTATTTTATTTTATTTTATTTTATTTTATTTTTATTTTTATTTTTTTTTCGTTCCTGTCATATTCTTATCATGCCTAAAACAAAGAAAGGATAAGAGTATGTTTTAAAGCATGAATCCTATGCTAAATATATAGTGCCATTGCTCTTTGATGACCTTATAGCACTATTCAGAGTGGTCTAAAAACTATCAGAGCTGGAACAGATGTATTAATAAACATAAGAGAATCTGCTTTTTCTGATCCATTTCATTGGCTATTCATGTTACAAGAACTCAGCAGAAATTATAAACAGACTACATGTACATGTAGTAGGGATTTTCAGAAATATGCAGGGTGAAACTGAGTACAATTCAAAACTACTGCAAGAATGTTAAGAAATTTATTTTTGAAGCAATGATACTGCAATAATGATTTGGTCTTTCATTTGGTATTCCATATCTTTAAATAACTTATTTAAAGTATTGGCAGTTCATTGATTTCTTTGCCCAGCTGGAGAAGTCTCATAGTTAAAATTCTTCCGTAGTGTATCATTCCTTTGCTAAGATATAACTTCCACTTTCTATTAGAGTTGTATTTTACAACTATTCCTTTTATGTTTAGTCCCAATCAAACAAAGTTAAAACAAACTAAAATATCAGTTATTTGATATTTTAGCTTCCTCAGGCTCTGTCAATGTTCCACCCCCCCCCCCAATAAACAAACAAATACATAAATAAATAAATTTGTGTTTTGAAGTATTGGGAAAATGAAAAATTAATCTAGTATCTAATTGTTTTCAGGTTTTCTGATGCCACGGTTGTAAGTCTAATAAGCCTAAACTACATATAAGCTTAGTTAGATGTCTTCAGTACCAGCAAACATCAAGTTACCTTCAGATAAGGTATAGCTGTGACTGCAGTGTCTGAGGAGGAAATTAAACATGTAGTCAGTCTTCTTGTACCTGAATCTTGCGCTGCTTGACCTCACTGTAGCTTTCCATATAATAAATAGCTTGCTAATAGGTAGGTCATGCAAACCATAGCTAAAACTTCAGGATAGGTATATTAAGATTCTCTCTATATTCAAAACTCTTACAGAGTTTCAAACGTCTTGAAGAATGATTGTGTATTTCTCATTTCATCTTTGCACATACTGTACATTACTTTGATACATCAAATACAAGTCTGCTAGCGTTAAAACTCTTGTTTTATGGCATATTCATAGCCGAATTAATATCAAAGGAACTAATCAAAGGAACTAAAATTATAAGTAAGACAGTAAGAATTACAGAATATAATTATAGAAAACATAATGGATGCAATAATAAACTTAGGCTGGGGGAGGGGGATGGGGGGCAGGAAGCACTCTTTAGAGTTCCAAGAACCAGGGAACTGGGAACTAACTGGGTACTCTGTCTGATACTTTTGATTTGAGAAGAGAAAAAAAAAACAGTTTACTTATGTCAGTTTGATGATAACGTTGATGTTTAAATGTTTTCCATGCTAATAGCAACATTAAGTATATTACCATGATTACTAAATTAGACAAAAGACCAGGAAAAGTAACATCTGAAAGTTTAAAAAGAACCAGATAAAGAGCTATCTGCATAAGCTGTTACAGTTTTCTGTATACTTTTGACACTGGATAACCCAGGAGTAGAAGAAAGTAAGTCTTGTGTCAGTATTCAGAAAAGGTGAACAGGATGATTCAAGTAATTATAAATCTATCACCATGACATCAATCTTGCCATGGAAATTGAGTAGTGAAGTAAATGAGATCAATTAATTAATGACAATGAATGAAAATTAATAGAAAATCAGTCTTTCCTAACAAATTTTTTTTATGAGTTTGCATATTTGATTGATAATTGTTAAGCATGCTGATGTTTTGTGTTTGCATTGTTCTAGAATGTGCAAAGGTTAAAAGTTATCTAAGATACTGGAATGATGCAGCATGAATATTGAACATATTAAGTGGATTTAAGCCTAATTATAGGCCTTCCAATGCAATCACAAGGCACTAGTTTTTCTAGACATACTCTAGTGAAATTGTTTTGGAATTATTTTACAAAATTGACTCTAGATAAGTAAATATGTTTTATTTCTCTGGAAGACTAATTTCTTTATATTCTTACACTTGCTTTAATATTTTCTTTTTCTGTCATTATTAAAATTTACATTAAATGAGACAATTGAAATTCACATCTTAATTCCCAAATTGCTTTCTTTTAAGCATTCTTCTTTCAATCAGACTTTACAACTGTTTTCTTTTTCTTGTTCCACCTGTGGTCAGCTTTAAGAAGCTATGGTCAGCATGTAAGAAGCATTTTAGGTGATTCAGGTCTATCTTCTAATTTAATACAGTAGATCTACACTTATCCAAATGCAGACATTAATGTAAATTCCAGTAGCCTATATTTCTAGCTGAATATTACAGAGAATTCAAGTGTTTTTTTTTTTTTTTTTTTTTTTTTTTTTTTTTAAAGACGTTTTTATCACACTTTTCACATTATTTTATTTCTGCTTGCAAATAGCCATTTTCTATCATTAGAGACTTCAAATGAGCTTTTCATTTCATTCACCTTATCATGGGAGTCCTGAGACAGCTGCTATGCTCTTTTAATCCCTTCCTTTGCTACATTTTACTTTTTACTATTTCTGGTTCATTTTCTGCTCTGCTGGTTTAATAGCTGCAAGTTTCTAACATCATCTTAGCAGATCCATCTGTGAGTTGTATCAACATATTACCTACTTCAGCCATCCAATGGAATTCACTAGCAGTAGTTGCTTATAATAATTGGATATTTCCAATATGGAAATACTTTTTACTGTTTATAAGGAAGTATCAGCAGCCATTGATGGTGCTTGAAATAAATGGCAAATCTTGTCACATTTATCCTTCATGTGATTTCTATTTTTTTTTGTTAGGTCACCAGGACAGCGGAATGCTCTGGAGGGGGGTTAGTGCATTGTCTCTGCTGTAGAATATGATTAATATGTGAGCTTCAGCTGTCTAATTTGATATATGACTAAACCTTCTTGCACAGGAGTGACAGTGCTCACAGCAGCTGGGAACATGCTACCTGGGGAAGACCTTTATACATTACCAGTAGCATGGATGGCAGTATCTTGTAACTTTTATACTTCAAACTTATAAGATTTCAGAACTTTTAACCCAATTGCCTTTGTGGCAATAAACTTATGAATGACACCTCCTTGCTAATCCATCTACTTTTTCCTTTCCCCTTTTTCCTGTTTTGTTTGTTTGTTTTTGTTTTGTTTTGTTTGTTGTTTTTTGAAAAACACAAAGGATAGGTAGCTTTTTGTTTGTTTGTTTGTTTGTTTTTTAATTTAGATAAATTCATGCACAGTATCTGGATAGTGAGACACAGGTTACCAAGATGAAAGGGGGAACTAAGGGGGCTTTTTTTTCACTTGCTGTTTTCTCACTGTAGTTTACCAGCCTGAGGCCCATACTGTGTTGTCATAGATCCTGCAGATCCCCTGCTCACCAACAACGAGCATGGCAACTGCACCACCAATTGGAGAAGGTGAATTATGCCCCTTATGAGTGGAAGTCCAACATGGAAATGGAGGAGTTGTACAGTTCACATTGACAAAAACCATGAACCTTGCCATATTTGGGGGTCCAACCACCACTTGAACAGGGACTGCATCTTCTTTTCAAGTTTTTGAGAGATATACCAATGCCTTATTGAGCATTGTGTCAAGGGACACATTTAAGGCCCAAAAAATTGTTTAAAAGGCAAGAAGTGATTCCTGGTACAAAATTACACTTAACTAGTGTGTTTGGATAAATTTAAAGGAAAATTACTCAGCCTGCTACTGCAAATTTTAATCTTTAACCTCCACTTTTGTTATTGTTTTAGATGATGTTTCAAATGTGCTCTGACTGTACAGATATTTGAGATTCTCCTCTATAGTTCCATTTTTCCTAGGTCAGAGTATTCTTCAAGCTGTCTACTGTGATAGCTGTTTATAAATGTTGAATTTTCACTAGTCTGCCTTTTAATAAGTAGTTCGTCTAAGTCCAAATCAAGGTCCCAGGTTGTCTTCTTGAAAAACTGTGGGCCCTGCTTCATGACTGCCTTCCCTCTGTCATTTTATTTTAAGCATTTAACAATTCTTAGCTTTAAACAAAGGAATAAAATAAATAAAATTTTGAATTAGCCCACTCATACTTCCTAATTAACTGTGTTGTTGTAAACACATATTTTGTGCTACATTTTTGTTGATCAGTAATAGTCTAGAAGAACCTTCTGTGACTGGAAATCTCTGTCTCATTCTTTCCTTAATCTTTCTAGTATGTTCGAGGACACTTCAAAGTCAGTGTTTGAAATGAGAATACCGAGGAAAAAAACAGTGGTATGAAGGGAAATAAAAATAAAAATTATATATATATATATAAATTGATGTGTTGTCAACACTGTGCTGGTCCATCCAGAATTATGATCCGGGTCATTATGTTTTGTATTGTCTGGTAACTCTGCCTATATTGTTTTTTTTTCAGTTTGTTACCTGCTGCTGTTTATGCAAGAAAAAATACTAAAAGAAAGAAAAAAACCAGTTTATTTTCTGAACTCTTGTGGATCTACTCTAAACTTAATGGTTTTGCCTTCCTCAGATGCTATGGACACTATCTAATCAAGATGGCTGTCATTATGGAACTCATGAGATATACTGCTGACATTTCCAGACTTACATATTTGGGAGTACATTTATCTTCTTTTGGTAGTGTGTCATCATTCTCTGAGCAACAGCTATTGTGTGCCTGCTTGCTTTATGGTTGACAGGGAGTGCTTTCCAGTGACTGAGCCCACCCTCCTACTTCCTGAATCTTTTACTACCAGTTTGAAGAACATACTTATCTTTTCAAGGTCATTACTACACATTTGGGCAGTATCTGAATTGAGAGACAAGATCCGATATTTTATCAAGGAAAGGAGACTGTGGTACTTTTGATCTTGTTTTCTGTTTACTTATTTATTTCTAAATTTATCTCTGATTATGTGAATTGAGCAAAAACATATTTATTTTCAATATTAATAGTTAACCTAATATGCCACTAATTTTTTCAAGTCCTGATTTGAAGAATTAATTATTATTTATATTATTTTAAGGTGTTTTTTGTTGTTGTTCTTGTTCATATATTGACCAGAGGGGAGGCCTTAGGAGACTTAAATATTTGATTATTTCACAGACAGTTTAAGACGTTTCTTCATTTAATATACTTCAGGTGTGATCACCACCGAAGAGACCATTCTTACAGAAACTGAAATTGGTAGAAAGTTGTACAGAGTAGTTGTGGAAAGATGCATGGTACTATACGGTTGACTGATATTAGAATAATGAAACTGATACCCCAAATTGTTCTTTCATATATGAACAAATATCTTCTTGTAAAAGAGCTCTACTTCAGCAACTTATAGCGTTTTCTTCAAAAGGAAATACTTAATATCAAATATAACTTTCAAATAACGTTTATTATTTCAAATGTTTCTTTAATCTACCTTGGCTACAAGCTAGTGAAGCATCAGTGCAGTATATACAAGATTTGTCTTTTGTGTCTTTAAGGAAATGAATGGTTCTGACTGAGAAGCACAAGATTTTATTAGCAGTACAGTCGTGTGCAGCTTCTTTTATTATTTTTTCCACTTTAATTACTGCAAAAACTTGTCTGTTTTCCAGATAAGACATACTTATGGATATCTGACACAGTTTCCAGCTGTAAAAGAAGTGATAAAACCCATCATATTATAGTAGTATGATTTATAGACTATTTGTGAAGTTTTGTAAAAAGCATGCACCCTGAATAAGAATCTTCAAAGACAGTCGTGAAATTAATTTATCTAGAGATTTTGGACTGTTAATATGTATTTAAGTTCATGTAAAGGTCTGGATTATTATCAGCGTAATTTGTGAAAAATCAGGGAGGTTTAAATGAGATTTTTTCCCAGTGTCCATTTATAAATTCATATTTACCATATATTACTGGTTAATTTAGTGGTATATGGCACTCAGAGGAGTTCCAGGTTCAAAAAGGGGTCGTCCAATTTCAATTCAAGTGACTCAATCATATTACTGTTATACTGTTATATTGACTGCCACTGGAATTATTGAAGGAGGGAAAAAAAAAAAAAAAAAAAAAAAAAAAGAAAGCTGGGACAGTTTTACTTAAAGAATGATGAGGTTAAAGCTCAGTGAAAGTGAGAGAGGTATTCTCCAAGCTCCAGCTATGTGTTGGATAGATGTTAGATAGGTCCACGATGGATACAACATTGCCTATTTGGTGGTAGTTGTGATGCCCTGAGCCCCAGAAGCCATTACACAAACAGCAATGAAGAAATTACTTTACCAAAAACCTTAGCCATGAAGGTTTAGCTCAAGTACTGTAGCTATCTGTCTGACTGGAATTTTGCCCAAGATGGATCTGGATCACTTGTTTCACACCCTAACCTCTGGCAAGCTATGGGCATCTCTCACTCCAGAGATGAAAAGACTCTTGCCTCTCTGTGTAGAGAGCTGATGTACCAGCCCTCCCAGATCACAACATTAGAAACTTCTATCCAAAAAAAAAAAGAGGTGACAGCACAATTTAGCAAAATTAATTATCTGCTTTAAAATAACTGTAACAAAACATGCTTGTTCCCTGTTGTTCCCTGTTCTCAGTCTATAAATGTAAGTTTGAATGATGCTTCCCTGGGAACTGAGAACATAGTTCTTCCTACAACAGTTACACCTTATGCATTTCAAACATAGGTCTATAGGTCTTTAAACAGATTTATTTTTTGAGTTAAATACCTGTTTGCCATCAATATCAGGAATAAGAAATGCTTTCCCTGAGTTTTGTTGCCAAGATGACTTGAGGACTGACTTTGAAGAAAGTAGAATCTAGACTTTTTAGGTCACATGACGTGCAATTTTCTGGAGAAATTTGACATCTCATTTAGACTATTAAAGTAAATCATACTGATGTCATAGAAAACACAAGAAAATGAGACAGTTGACTATAGCGTGCCCAGTGTTAAATTTTTTGGTAATTCTTTGCTGGAGAACAAAATAGACTAGTTATTACAGCAAAAACACTGATAACATGTATTTTACAGCAACTTGTTTTTCAGTGTTTTGTTCTAAGTGAATTAACTAACATATTTATGAATCTGAGCTATGATTGTGATATACTTGATGACAAATGCTGAGTGATGGATTCTACCAATTATGAATCAGAGTTCTGCTAGTATTTTTTAAAGTAGCTCCTGGTCCATGGTATTCTGCCCTATGGCAGTACAAAACCATTTTATTGTTGCAAAATTTGAATGTAATTTGTAGAAGTACATTTGAAACATAAAAGCCTATTTATCCATGGAAGCCTTACTACAGCTCTATAGACCTCCAGTAAATCTGACAAACAGGTTTCTTCTGCTTTATGCTTATAAAAATTCTGACTGTGATCTCAGGTTACACATGGATAAGTAATATTCATGAACAAGTCATCTTCTAAAGAGGAAGAATTTGTTTACTATAAAATAAGATAGAGATCACAGCTAAGGAAAGTGATTTACTTCTACTGAAAACATACCTCCCCATACCAAAACATCATAGCAATATTTGTTTCTTCAAATTTGTTAGGACTGAATCAATTTAGTTTTTCATGTGATCTCAGATATGATTCACACTGGTGTATAGATGTTATCAAAACTTTTATTAGCGAAGGGATGGAAGAAGAAAGGGTAAATTCAAATAAAAAGGAAAATCTTAATATTTAAGTAACAGCAATTATCAGAGGTTCTGCTTGTATTAATATTGTCTGAGCACATTATAAAGCATTTTTCATAGCTAATGCATTCCTGTCAAATCAAGCAATATTAGAAGAGGACTTTTATAATGAATATTAATATAAGAGACAGCTGTAAGTGAAGTAAATTATAGAGGCATGTAAATGTAGTATTAGCTGTTACAGCAAAGTATTCTTCCACTGTAAATCAATTTCTTCCTATAATGTTACTGAAAAATTAAGCCACTTGGTAGTTGTGTGCAAGCTGCTGTGCATTGATATGAGTTTTGAAGTACTTTGCTCATGTGTCTAGCCTTAAATTAAAAGCCATATTCACAAAAATGAGTTTACAGTCTGTGCACTCAACTTTTGACTGTGCTATATTTTCTGCACAGTTTTCAAATTCTTGTTCACACATCAGAACATATCTTCCATTCAGCCATCTATGACAATTTTGGCAAGTTCAGGTATAAGTACAAGAATTATACCACTACATCAAAAATAAAATGCATGAATTCAAATTTTGTCTGTCTGCTTTGATCCAGCTCCTGAACATGGCAGTTTTGTTTGCTGTTATTGTTTAATTCGAGTTTCTTTGGTTTTGCTTTTCATTGTACAAATACACATGTGGATTTTGAGGGGGCACTTCTGCATTGATTTCAATTTTGATGTGTGCTATTTTGGATTAGGAACTGAAAGCAGGACTTTAGCATGCAAAGGATCTTGTTCATGAAAACAGGCACTGTAATTTTACCAATATATTTTATTATTATTTTTTTTTTAAAATTAAGATTCAGAAGCTATTAACATCCAAGCCATATTTTAACAGGAAAATTATTTTGCAGTGAAGTTGTGGTTATTACATGTGGTTATTACTTGGAACTTCTTTCCCTATTGTCAAAACCCTTGATTCAGAATTTTAGTAAGTGCATGATCACTACAAAAACTGTTTCAAGAAAGGTGTAATGCAGCTAAAATCTCATTCCTTATTTGTAATGTTTTAAATTTGAAAACAAAGCTATTTTTCATATTCACTCGATAAGTAATCAGAATAACATTCTTGCACTCTTGGGCTTTGAAGACAATTGCCACAGTATTGTTTGTGGTGGTGTTGTCATTATTACACTTTGATGGCTAATGGTGCACCATCTATAATAAATCGGAAAACTGGCAAATCTCTATTTCAGGTAAATATAATTATTTTGAAATAGTAGTGCTATTTTGATTCTATATAGTGATATGTCCAAGGAGTACTGAGGGGAAATAAATCTGTAAAATCTTTTCCAACTGAGTAAGTATGGTACAAAGGTACTGCAGAATTTGGTCACGTAATGAATTTCTGTGTATTGCTAGGTCTTAGACATTTGAAGTATGGAATTTAAGCAGACTAGTCCAGATTTAAGCATTTATAAAGCTCTTGCTCATCTATTATCTACCTTTCAGAGACATTTCAGTTTTCAGTTCCCCATGTAAATCTAGGCATACCTAGAATCAACCTTCCTCTTTCTATTGTTTCAGAGAATTATGCAATTAAGGATCCATTGGATCAAAAATTAACTATTTAAACAACAAAGTTATATGAATTTGATGGGGGTAAGGGAAGATATGCAAATGCCAGTCTCAGAACTGAGGACTGTTGACTCATTTTAAATAAAACTGTTATTGACAAAATGAATGAGAGGGCTCAAATCAGTTTCTGGATTTGGCTTTCACCAAAATGAAGGGTTCTAGCCAACAAAAATGACAGTGCATATCCTCTGCATTCAAAAGTGACATTTTCAGATGTCTAGTTCAGGTGGATTGTCATTTAAGTTTTCTTTTCACTAGTCCCAAGTTGATAATGTTGTTTGTGTCTCAACAGAGAAGTTGAAGAGGAGATGTACTTATATTTATAAGCTTCCTACATTGCAAATATATTGTGTTTTATAGCTGGAGGTGGGAGTCGGAGAGAAGGGCAAACAATGATCAAATGGCCATTTGATATCCTAGTCAGGTAAAGTCCATCTAAGTTCAAACTTAAATGTTTAATGCTCCGCTAAATCCTGTGTAGTGATTCAATTATCTACTTTTCAGAAACAAATGAAGGAGGAGATAAAAATCAAATACACAAATAAATATAGTCTCATACTTGGTCTTGAATTTGTATCACCAAGGATTAGGCATTTTGACCTTCTTTTATGGAAAGATACCTTTTATAGTCAATGGTATGAAGTCAGCTCTTTTAGAGAGCATTTGATCTCTCTCTAACACAGTTATCTACAAAAGATCACATTGGTCTCCTATCTCTTTCCAGAGCTTAGGGGTGAATTGCTCAGGTGTAGACAATTGGAGCTGGAGTAGATGTATCTGCCAATCAATTAATTAATTAATTTAACTTCAAGGACTGTTCACAATATTGAAAAACTCTTCTGCATTTTAGTTTAAATTCTATTCTACACTGTTACTGAATTTACTACCCATGTTTCTTTAGGCTGAGGTACCAGTGAGAACCAAACTTGAGTTTCTATCTTTAGTATTTCCACCACTTTCTTGTTCCTGAAATACATAATTTCATACATTTACACCTTCTAGCCTTTGTGAAAAGAAAAATTTCTGAAAATAGAAGTGTCAGTCAAGATAGGAGGTTTTGGCTCTGCTATGCCTTTTATGCTTCACAGCTGTAATTGGCTATTTCCAACTTGCTATATAGTACATTACTGTGGGATGCTTTCTAAACATGTTTTATTAACAAAGGATCTGTTAGTGTTTGCCCTAAATGAATCTCCAAACAAGTTAGTCTTTATCAGGTCTGTTTCCTTCAGACTAGAGATAGTAAAAGTAATATAATGGCCATGTTTTAATAGCATATTCCCCCATCTGCTCTCAGTGCTTCACCAAGGCCAATTTAAAGCATCTGTTTCCCTCCCAAGCTACTCGTATACATATGCAGCATTTTCATCTATTATCTTTAGCTTGACATAAGAAGCACAGGGAGCACTCAGCTAAACCAAAAGCAACAGTTTTTCTTGCAGATTACTCTGTAGAAGAGTAATCTCTGAATAGCTGCAGGAACTTTCATACTTTTAATCCTTTACCTACTATCCTACTATTCATGTTTGGCATTTGGTGGCTTGAAAGTTAGAAGCAGAAAGCAAAAATTCTTTTCATCTTAGGTAGGAGCTTTGAGGAATATGTTTAGGGCCAACAAGTTGTTTATGATTTGGACCATACATGTTCTTTATGTGAGGAAAAACAAACAAACAAACAAACAAAAAAAAACAACAGGAGAATTAGAGAGAAATATGTAGGAATGAGGTACAGCTTTGTTATGACTCTCTGTATCCCATTTCTGGATTTGTGTGTTGACATACACAAGTGGAGGTGGCAGTTCCCAAAGAAATTGTATTAACTTAATTGTTGTACTGAAAATTTATCTGTGCATTAGTTGGATTTAGACATATGTTATTTACAAGGAAAATGATTATGGCTGCTGTCACAGCACAATTTTGTAGATTCCATGAAAAAAAGATGTTACTTTTATACATTGTTCAACAACTGAAAGTCCTTTTGTAATTTTTCTTTTCTCCTCTTGGAGTGGTTCGATGGGTTCTATGATTCAATCTTCTGTATTAAAGATATTCCCATCAGTTCCTGGTCAATTTTATACACAGTTATTTCTTATTGTGGATTTAATTTTCCTTGCTATGAGTATCCTTAACTTCTTTTAACAATAAACTTTATATTCTTATGTTTCTTGACTACTTTTGATTGCATATTTCAAGGAGAAAAAAAAAAAAAAAAAAAAAAAGAAAACAAAACGAGTGAAAATGATCCACCTAGCAAATGGAACTTGCCTTTTCCTTCCTTCCTCCCTCCCTTCCTTCATTCATGTTTGGGACTCTTGCTATTACAAATATATTCATCAGTGCTGTACTGCATAGAATGCTGAAATCTCCTTAACTATATCACTTCAATACTGTTTTTGAGTATTATCAGTGTATTGTCAGTAAGCAAATATACCTATTTTCCCATGTATAAATTTTCATGACCATAAACTTTTCCATGTTTCACCAAAATAATTCCAGAAAACCAGATGATCCATTTGGGTATTCTTCCAACAGCACCCTGGCTTGTATAAGAAACAGTGTGGCCAGCAGGGCCAGGGAAGTGATTGCCCCCCTTTACTTGGCTCTGGTGAGGTCACACCTCAAGTACTGTGTTCAGCTGTGGGCCCCTCGGTATAAGAAGGACATTGAGGTGCTCGAGCGAGTCCAGAAAAGGGCAACAATGCTGGTGAAGGATATGGAGAACAAGTCTTGCGAGGAGCGGCTGGGGGAGCTGGGATTGTTCCGTCTGGAGAAGAGGAGGCTCAGGGGCGACTTTATCACACTCTACATATACCTTAAAGGAGACTGTAGCAAGGTGGGGGTTGGTCTATTCTCCCATGTGCCTGGTGACAGGACGAGGGGGAATGGGCTAAAGTTGTGCCAGGGGAGATTTAGGTTGGATATTAGGAAGAACTTATTTACTGAAAGGGTTGTTAGGCATTGGAATAGGCTGCCCAGGGAAGTGGTTGAGTCACCATCCTTGGAGGTCTTTTGAAGACGTTTAGATGTAGACTTTAGTGATATGGTTTAGTGGAGGACTTGTTAGTGTTAGGTCGGAGGTTGGACTCGGTGGTCTTGGAGGTCTCTTCCAACCTAGAAATTCTGTGATTCTGCGAGCAAACAAAACTATTTTAGAAAATATCAAAGAAATAAAATAATTAACAAATCATGAAAGTTCCCTGAAAATGAAGATGTTGATGCAGTGTTAATTTTCACTAAAATAAAACTGTTTTCCGTGGGTTAGTAGTTATGATTTCTTATTTATGTTTTATTCTAACAGAAGAGGGAGACCATACTTTCTCTCACATTCCTGCATATCAACTTTCATCAAATATTGACTTTTGTAAAGGTCACTGCTGGAAGTGATCAAAGTTTTATTTAAGATACTCAACAGGCTTAAGTTGTGCAGGCTAAGGAGAACAAAATATTTTTTGTTAACATATACGTGAAATTAACATTGCTTACTGCCACATTTCTCCCTATGTTGTTCCATTTGCAGAGGAGTGTTTTGACTGTGATTTCATAGCTAAAAAATAAATAAATAAATAAATCTGAATAATTGCTCTTTATTTAAATTCAGAAATCATCCTGTTTGTGTGCTCAGATCTGTGGAGGCTTCCATAAATATTAATTTACATGTATAATTTATGTACATAGTCAATGTAAAGGAATGAAGAAAAAGAATAATTTTGAAATATGAAATTTTCCATTTCAGATCACACCTTTCTAAAGACATACAGCAATGTTGACATCTAAATGGATACATTTCTTACTCCATTACTCTTGTTCCTTTAAGTGAAAGACAAATATCTAACATTGACCTGCAGCTTTTTTTTTTTTTTTGGTTTGCTTTTCTTCTCAAGATGTATTACTATGATATTTTTTCTATTCCATTTGGAATTTATTTCACATAGCTGTACATATTGGCTGTAACATTCTAAACTGTTAGTGCTCATTCAGAGAGCAGTACAATTCAAAATGTCATCATTAATGGATACTTATGACATTCATAATGATTCTTTCCTAAAATGGACTAAAACTGACTTGACAACATGAACGCATTTGCATTTGGTAAATAAAGCATTTAGAATATAGTCAAATAATGATTCGGCTTTGATCTTCTAGCCAGGGGAAAAAAGCATTCCTAAAAAGTACTAATTGAGCATTCTTCTGTCTCTATGATTTTTGTGCTGAAAGTTTTCTGGCAGTCCATGTAAATATGGCCAAGTATAAGTTATTTCACCAGCTCAGCCAGTGTTAGGAGTCTGAGGGGAAAATGCCATGTAGAATTTAGGCCACAGGAAGAAAATTCTTCTAATGTTATTTAAAGCCCTTGATGTTTATAGTTGTGTGGTGGAAAAATAATAATAATAATAACAACAATAATAATAACAGTAATTCTTGGGATGTCTCTAGTTATTTAGAACATTATGCATTAAAAATAAATGTAAATTACTCAAATAGAGTTATTTTATATAGAATTTATTCAGGAAAGTTCTAAAGATGAACCTGGAAAGAGAGACAGAAAAATCAAATAAATCCAAAGCAGGTGTGTTAGGAATAAGATGTAAAAAGTCAAAAGACGTTTTTATGTTAAAGAAATATTGTAAAAAAGTAATCATAGAAATTTAACTTCCAGTTGTAATTTGTTGTTTTACATATTTTAAGGATGTCACTTATAAACTCTCTTCTTGATGTGAGAATGAGATTATTTTACCAAAGGTCCTTTTCCTTTTTTTTTTTTTTTTTTTTTTTTTTTTTTTTTTTTTTTTTTTTTAACGAAAGGATTTACAAAAGGGACCTATTCTTTTTGATTTTGTCATAAGAACTACAGGTAAATGAATCACTGCATTCTGAAGTTGAACCTGCATACACACACACACACACACAAAGTCTTAAACAAAGATGCAAGTAGCAAAACAAAATTCTAGTCTTTGTCTCTACTTTACCATACATGTCAGAATTCTGGACCCTATTTTACATAGTATTTGTTAATGCTATGTTCACTGTTATCTCCTAATGTAGCTAGTTTTAAACTGAGTTTTCGTTTCATGGAGACACAAAGGTATCAGTCCTGTTTTTTTTGTTGTTGTTGATGATGATGATGTGTTTTTTTGTTTGTTTTTATTTTATTTTAATGTAATGAAAGCTGCAGATTTAGGTGTCATTAATAGTATAACATCTCTTAAACTTCTGGCAAGGCACTGGAGAGCAAAGGTCCTAGAGAGTAAAGTATGTTGTCCTTTGCATTTCTCAGTCAAGTAATCTGAATAGAATAGAATAATTTAATGTGGATATACATTAATGTGGATACATCCCACACATGTTGTAGAGTCTATAGGGCAAGTCAACAGGTCCTATTAATTAGTAATTGAAAGAGAGCAAACAATTAAAAAGAGCTAATATGGATTCCTTTAATTTAGCAACAGCTGAAGGAAAGTAATCTAGCCACAAAAGAGAAAAAAATATTTCAGGACCATATTTCAGCTCCTTTTCTGACCAGCAGTGGGTCTGGGGTACAGATAGGGCTCAAAGGGTCCTCAGATATTCCTTCTCTTCCACTCTCCCCTCCCCTCCCCTCCTCTCCTTTTCTCTCTTATCTTGATGTGGTATTGCTTATGGTCTCATCTACATCATGGTAACTTCATTATCTACCACTGGAAAATAATTTTTGGAGAAGGATGTTAATGATGATAGCTGACTGGAACCATTGCTTTCAGCTATCACGCTTATCAAAGGGCAGTGAACCCTGCTTCTACTACGTTTAATGGTGTTTCTGGACTAGAGAAGAGAGGCTAAAAAAATGTATTTCTATCAGAGCTGCTGTTAATTATGCTATGTTCTTCTGTTTTCTCATGTATCTATGTCATACTTTATCTCCCTTTTGTATTCTTTGATGCAGCTCTATGTTTTTGCACTGCTACTATCCTCTAGTTTTCTTGTCCTCAATCTGTCAGTCAGAGACAGATCTCTTTGGACTGCAACACACTATAAATGTGCATAGTTGCAAATGAAAATTTAAAAGTGTATAAGATATGAACACTTCCTTATTCTTTTAAGACACAAAATTTGTGTCTTAAAAATTTCAAAAATATATATAAAATTTAAATAAATTTAAAAAGCTGTCTTCCATAAGCCTCTAGAAACCTGTATCTATATAGTTTTTGAAATGATATAACTGTAATTTTGCTGTCTTTTATGTATTTTATTTGTGTTACTAGATTTGTCTTCTATTTTCATAGTGACGTTTCAAAGAAAGTCAAAATAAAAATTAAATTCTCTGCATTTCTGGTTTTCAGGTAGGAGTTATTTTTTACCCTGGCAAGAGGAATGGATTACTTTATATATATGCTTTTCAATTAATAATTGTTATGGTTCTGATTTACTTGAGAAACAAAAACAACAACAAACAAACAAACAAACAAACAAAAACAGGTACACTTTTCAGCCTAACATGAGGCAATGTTTATCATTCCTAATTTTTTCAACTCTTGTATTTAAACTAAACAGATCATTTAGATGAAGCTTTGCATCATAGAATGCATTTATTCAAATGAGAATTGCTAATGCATTGCACAATAGCTTTTTAACTATCAGAATTTTCATTTCTCAAGTTAAATAGGCCAATTTTAGGTTCTCAGTGTCATTGCCACCAAAATTAAACCCCATAACAGCTTTGAAAACTAATCTCCAGTCATTGCCATGACCCTACTTTGCCATTTTAAGTGCAAAAATTACACAATTAGTTATACTTGGAGGGAAAAAAAATATGTATTTGTTCATTTATAGTGTGGATTGATTGAGTTCATTGCATCTGTGTTTATTAAAATCTAAGGACAATAATGTAGCCTAAAATATTTAGGCTATTTTTAGCAATATGATAGAATGAATTTGTTACCTGGTCTAGGAAAGAAAATGTTAGATTAGTTGGGCACTAAAATGATAACACTTTGATTTGCACCATCACTTAGCATGCAAATGAAACAAAGCCTGCTGTTATATGGACAACCATATATCATCAAAGAATGGCCTCCTTTAATTTAAAAAGTATTTATATCAGTCATTTAATATAAAAGAAATAAATTTGATTTTGAAGACTCATTTGATTATGAAACTGTAGTGGGCAAATGTAATATGTGTCTTCAAGCAGGCACATGCTATGAAACAGTGAATGAGCAGATTTAGAATAGCCAGAATGTACATTAAACAGGCATATCTTGTCAAGCATACATGAGCAGTAATATCTGCATATGACAGTAGACAATCAAGGAATCAAATTCAGTATTATGCATAAGTGAAATTTAAAAAGTAAACAGAGGACTGATAGTGTTTTAAGAGGAGGATAGAGTGCAATGCAGAGCAAATGATTTTAATGTTCCAAGGGGCTTTTAAGATTCTGTTTGGACAGCTGTGTGCAATTTTGAGCACATGTATAATCTAAGATGTTGGGCAGAGATTTAAAAGGTTCACAATAAGAATGAGTCATGTTCAGAGGACTCACACATGCAGAAAGCCCAGCAAAACCGAGACAAGCAAAACTAAGAAAGCTCTTTAGATAAACTTATTTTTTTCATGTTTCCAAGGTGCTATAGATTGTAACAGCTAAAGCATGTTAAATCCTGTGGTGTCACTAAGGTAAAAGGGTTAAAGATCAGATGATGAAAGTTAAAATGTAATGCCTGGTCAGCTTGTATCATCAGAATGCTATAGATAGTGGTAAATATGTTTTGACTTGGTTTCCAAGTTACTTCATGTAGAATATTTCTGCTGTAATTCACCATAAATTATTTTCCTTTTAGTTTTGGGTGACAAAAATGGTATGAAAATGTAAAAAATATATACATTGCATCAGAAATGATACTTTTTATTATTATTCATCTGGACATACATATGAATATCTTAATATCTATGTTTTTTATAAAAAGCTGAAGAAGACTGACTGAGGTGATCATCATTATTCAGTGATTTAAGCACTGGCTATTCCCACAGTCAGATCAACATATCAGAGTCACCATCATGAAAAGATTATGGTAAATACCAGTGCATTGAAATTTTACAGCAGTAAAATTGACAGATGTATAGGTTAACCAATGCTGAAATGCTGTAGTTAATTTCATTCAGGAAACACATATTGGGACTAAGGATCAATTCTGGTATCCCCAAAGGGACACTGAGGCAGTAGCCTCTCATACTAGCTGGGATTTTGAGAGGAAGTGACCATTTTCATCTGAGCTGTCGGTATGTGTGAGACCTGCTCTGAGAATCTCTCTCTGACAGACTCTCAAAATTTAGAGATGGAAATGCCAAATTATGGATTGCAAAAGTCTGTAAGACTCCCCACATTAGCAGAGAACACCGCTTAACATGTCTGATGCCTGAATTTTCTACTACTAAATAGCTTTATCAATTACATTTAAGTCTCTTCGGAAAAGTTATGTTTTTGTTGTTTTCTTGCTTTGGTCCCCAAATTGCAGCTGAACTGTAGTTCAGTGCTCAGCACCTATTGGTGTGTGATTCTTTGGTCAGCAGTTTTACCATTCATCTGGATCCTCAAATGAAAAACTAGGGCATGTAACACAGAGGTAGGAGCTCATCTGTTCTGAGATTAGAAGAGATGGACATCCAGTGACACTGTTCAGTCCTCCCAGCCCAAAATTTTCTAGTAAGTTGATGGAAGATACCCTGACATTATGATGGAATAGAACATAACAGCAATAGTTGAAATAGGATGTAAGAGAATAAGCATTACACGTCAGAAAGGATTATTAGATCTTTTGATATTTTAATATTTTGATGTTGAGAGAGATTTTTCTAATCCAGACAGGTCATTCTTGTTTCTGTTTGTTGCTCATCCAACCTTACAAATTCTCCATCCCTCCCTATGCATCTTGAAATTATAGCATTCTGCCTGCTTCTCGTTCCTCATAGCTATCAGGCTTAAAAAAACACACTTCTTCTGGAGGCTGCCCTGTTTAATGCTCTTTTCTTGTCTTGCTAGTGATGTCAGATAGGATTACTTACTCCATTTTCTGTTTGTGGTCCTAAATGGAGATTGTGTGTAAAGGCTATAAAACAGTTTCTGTCCCGCTCTACCTAGTTTGAAGCTAAAGTTTTGAGTTTGTTTCTTTTTTCATTTGAACAACATTTTAACATATTTATGCAGATAAATCTTTTTCTTTATAGCATTGTCCGTACCTCAGGGAACCAGGGAGAAAAAGTAATGGTGGTGTTAGTCTTAAAACTTGTTTGAAAGAGCTTTAAAAAATAAAATTTTGATCTTTTAAAGCCTGTTCATCTAAGAATTTTTCTAACATTGAAACAAAAGTTGTGTCTCTTTTGTACAGCTTTGTGCATAACTCACCTTCTAGACACAATATTGTGGTTTTCCCTAGGGAGAGGCTCTACTGAAGGGGTGGTGTTACTGTGTTGTTTTTGTTTGTTTGTTTGTTTTTAATTTGCTTTTCCTTTCAAAATGATAGTGTCAGCTACTGTTGGAGACTGAACATTAAACGAGATGGACGAAGGATTCTTTTCTGAGTGGTGTAAAATTCCTTTTTATATCACAACACCATGTTACAAGTATCTTAAATGCATTATTGCTTGTCTGTCTGTCTTACATTGTAGACTGGTTATTTTTGTGGAGAAATTTCATCATTCCACGTTTGTTAGAATGGAAGTAGATATCTCTAGCTGTGGTTCTTTGGGGATTTTTTTATTTTTTTATTTTTATTTTTTGGCAAACCATTGCTCTTTGAAGATCTGCATTCACTACTTGAATGGTATGCACAGATCTGGGTGAGAGAGATAAGCAGACAGAGAAAGGGATGAGATGATCAAAAATGCATGATTAATGTCTGGTTTTGAAATTTATCATGTGCACCACAAACATGTAATGGCCTTTATCCTGCCTGGAAGACTGGCATAATGCTAAAATTACATAACTATCTTTCCTCTGCTAACTTTACTGAATTAAGCTTAAATGTTTTCTTATAAACCACTTCCTTTTTATTTCAGAGTATATTTATCTCTTTATATGAGGTTGGGAGCAGAAGGAAAAAGGAGTTGTGGTATTTTTAATTTCAATTGAGAATATTTTTGAGCATTTCAATTTTAATTTCAATTTAGAAGGTATGGAACACTCAAGTTCCTCAGTTTCTGAATTCTAGGAAAGATATTTGGAAACTCAGATATATTTGGACGTATATCTAGGAAAGATATTTGGAAACGCTACAGTTCAAAATATTAAAAAATCTGTTCTCATTTTCTTTTTATTTTTTATTTTTTTTTCTTTTCCTTTGATTAAGAGTTGTGTTACTTTTTTCATCTGCTTCATATTTCTGCACATTTACAGACTTGAATACCTGTGATGCAAATGTAACTCAATATTTTCTATTATTTTATACAGATATCCTCTGTGATTTTTAAGGTATTTTAAACAAATACCCATTTTTTTCCATATATAAACAAACAAACAAAAATTTTGTTTCTGACACATATGATATTATTCAGTGTATATTTTTGCTAAGCACATCATTTTATTTAATTTCTAATTATAAAACTAAAACCATGTAACATAACCAGGCAACCAGACATAGAGAAAAAAAGTAAAAAAAAAAAAAAAAAAAAAAAAGACTTTTGTTTTTTCAATGCTTTCAGAAAAAAAAAAAAAATCAATCATATTCAGGATTCAGTTGTTGTCTTTTGTTTGTTTGTTTATTATTTGTTTTATTTTGTTTGCTAGAATAATTTTTTAGCGACAGTGCACCAATAAGCATATCAAGAAAAAGTTACCAATAGTGAGTTTTATTAGAGTCTCTGATAATCCCATGATTTAGCAGTCCAATATGCTTAAAATGCCATTCTTATGGTACCAACATCATATTTAGAAAATAAAGGGTGGCTTTGTACAATTATATGTAAAATGTAAAATGAAGAAGAAAATTAGTATTACTGAGTATTTTGGATATGGTTTTTAAGACTCTCACTTGTCTTAAATTAGGAGCAGAAAGCATGTTTGTTGGAACTGTTGAAAGCATGTTTCTCTCAGCAGAAAGCATGTTTGTTGAAATTGTCAATTGTGTACTCCAGTGAAACAGTGAGGTCAACTGTGTGATGTTAGCAGAGGGCAGGTTTTGAGTAGAGCTACTTTGTTCTGTGGTGCAGCAGTGGCACTGCTTGTGATCACTTCTTTCCAGAGAGCTCTGCTGTATGAATCCTCAATATCTTTTAAGGGATGTTTTCTATTATTTAACAAAAAATGCTGTGAAATTGTGGTTGCATGGCAGGACTGCTAGCTGCTGTATTCATATGTGTTATTTATGGACAACAATCCAAAAAGGACCAACTTGTAAGCTAATTACCAAAGAGTTTACACTGACAGAGACTAATTTGTCATAGCAAGATGACAACTAGTCAGCCAGTCAGACACCACACAAATGGAAATTTTGGAAAGGTTTGTCAGGAAAAGGTTTATGTGCTGACCATTTTGCCTCCCTCCCTACTTGCTCTCCAACAATATTGACCTTATCTTTCACTTGGAAAGTTTAGGTGGAGAGTAAATTTCATGTACAGCACTCACTAAATCTTTAGCAACATGCAATGTGAAGCAACTGTGTATATCTCAGTTGCTTTAATGTTGTATGTTATATTGCTGTTTGCTAACATAACTGTAGAATGTGCATGCAGCAAATTAGAATTAATAAAAACATCTGTCTCCCCCAGAGATATCTGATGCCTATCTGAACCTAGACCTGGTTTTTCAGTTGTGGGAAAGAAAGAATCTGGTAGATGTGATTTTGACAGAATAGCTGCCTGCACAATGAAAAGTTCATGGGAATTAATGCCAAATCTTCTAAAAAATGAAGTAGTTACGCAAATTAGATGAAACATTCTTTTCATTGTGCTCCTTTTATTATTTTGGACTCTCATACTTCTGAAACATGATTTAATTATCCATATATATAGAATTATACAGATAATTATTTTTATTATATTTCAAAACTGGTTCCATTTTTATTTAAATATGCACATGTAGTGTGCTCAGTGTAATCTTTCTTTGCAGCAAAATAAAATAAATATGAATTTTACTTGCATTAAAAATGTGTGTTCTTTAACTTTCTTAACTTTCTTTTTAATTATTTATATTAGCTCCTGTTTCTCTTCTCACCACAGACCTCAAACATACAAGTAGCTCACAAAAAAAAAAAAAAAAAAAAAAGCCATAGAGTTTAAGTTCCATGCTGATCCACGTGCCACTGGAAACATGAGATGACCAATATCTGAACTGTGCAATTCTTTCAAGTAGCACAAGTTACCTTAGAATGTTTAAGGACTTTTTTTTTTCATTTTTTTTTTCTTTTTTTTTTTTTTTTAATATATGTATATGTATATTGAGTCTGCCCCATTTTACTCTAGGACAGATATTACAATCTCTTGTATATTGAAGAGACAGTGCTTCATTTTCAAATGAATAGAAAGAGTTCTGTACTATATGTGTTATTATAGCAAGCGGTATAGTATTGACAAGAAAGAAAAAAAAAAACAAAAAACAACTTCAGAAGCAAAAAAGTTATTGTATTTCCACAGTTTCTGTAGGAAACTACCACAAGTGTATTTTTATAAGAATTTGCTTGATTTATGTATACCTTTATTTTTATATCATTTTATGCTCTTTTATATCATTTATATTAGAAGTATATCTAAACAGTTTTTTCTTTTGAGGCTCAAACTTTGTGGTGTTGATTGTCCAGATGCATTCGGGGGGGGGGGGGGGGGGGGGCGGGGAAGGATATTTGTCCAATGAAAGGAAAAAAGTAAAAAAGTTACAAGTTCTGGACAATTCTCTCCTGGTCAGATATTCATGAAGATTTCTGGAACATGCAACTTCAGTTTCAACACTTCCAGTCAATGTAGACATGGCAATATTATGTGTGCCAGATTAACATTTTGATTCCTATATCCACCATCAAAAGCTTCGGCACAGCAAGCCATATTTTAACACACATGCAAGAGTTCAATGCAATTTTGATATTTAAATTGGTTCAATTTCATTTTAGACCCATTGGCAGTTCTTGTAGTTCAGTGTAATATCTGACCACTCTCTCAAAAGTGCAAAGACTTAATTTATGTCCTTACCACTCCATGAGTGATTGAAATACCCATGTGCGGGTATGTAGGCCAAGTAACATCACACGCAATTTTGAGATTACATGAGAACGGGTTTTTAAGCTTGGATTTAGCTTGGTCACTTCAGGCAATCAGTAATGTAGATTGCTTGAAATTATACCAAAATGCTGTCAATTCCTTCTGAAGTTAAAATCTTTTTTTCTAGGGGATGAGAATAACTGATAAATCCTTCTGATATAAGAGAAGAGATGCTATCCTTGTCAACTCCAATAGCCTCCAGTAAAAGCATGTGCTCCAAGTATGTATTAGTCACATTCTTTATTGAAGGATGTTCTAAATCTCCTTGAACATTGATTAGTTTATGTTCCCTTGCCCAAATGTTTGTAATACCATAACGAACCTCAATGCATGATTTACGTAAATGGTATTAGATTGAAATGGCTTCTGTTCATAGGTTTTTGGAATATATTCAATAAGAAGTGAGTCAGCATGTGAGTCGTTATTTAGTGTTCTCATCTGATCTATGAAATCCCTATGTTGGGTCTGGAGGAGCACAGTCCCTCCCTTAAGAGTTGCACTGACAGAGAAGAGCTGACATCTATTATTCATTAAGTTGAAAATGGAGAGGGCATCTGTGGATGCATACATGACAGAAAGTAAGGACAACCCTGTCACCAAAAGATACTGGAATATCTGCCTTAAAGGGGATGGAGTTTTGAGGATATAACTAAGTGTTGTATTATTTGCCTATCCTTATGAAGAACATTAATTTTTAAGCTACCAAGCTAAAAATGAACAAAGCTATTAATTTTCCTGTTGTGAGGCACAGAGATCTTTTCACAGATTAAAGCAGAAAAAAGTGGAAAAACAAAACAAAACAATAAAACCCAACCACATTTTGGTTAATACGTTTGCTTACAAACTTTGCATTTTTTCTTTCTGTTAACTTTTTAAAATTTTAGTAATGTCTACCTCACAAGTGTGACAAATGTCATACTGTGAAGCACAACCAAAAAAATAATCAGTTAGGAAAATCATTTGCAATATACTGTTCCATATTTGGCAATATAAAGTGGAATTTGGGGTTTTAGGTTTCTAATTGCCCAAGAATAACTCTTAATCTTTTATTTCCCAAGATAAACATAACTTATTTGTTAAATGACCTGCTGAACTGCCTTATCAGAAGATACACTGAGTGTTACTCAAAACATGTCCTTATATTATCATTGTATTTTGATAGTCTTTTGTTAGGAAATTTCCATACTCCTAGTGTTACAGTAGATATGATTTTCAACTAATTTCAAAATTGAGTAGCTTAAATAAAAGGATTGCCCATTTATCTGGATTGCCACCTTTTATTTGTCTGACTAAATTACCAAAATTTGTCAGCAGTTTTCACTTCTTAAAGTATTTATGAATGTGAATAATTTAATGTTATTTGAAATTAAATACACTTAATTAATATTTGTGAACATTTTTTTTTTATATATATATTTTGGATCTCAATTTCTTTTTGGCTGCTCAGGGATTAAAAGTTTCTGTTTCAGTGCATTAAATCTATATCACATTCTGTCCATTAGGTTGCTTCTTGGTTAACAAAGGATTAAATTTTCCCCTATTTTAGAACCGTGACAAAACAGTGCTTGATATGAGAACTGGTAATTAAGCCAAATTTGCTATCTAGATAGAATAATTGATGTATTCAGTGAGGAAGAAATGTAATCTCAAATTGTTTCAGGCAGTTGCTGCCATCAAAGGACTTCTGTTTTTTAACGATCCATTAACAAATGTTTTTTATTCTAACTTGAAGCACCTGAGAAATATATTTATAGACTATATACTCCATTTCCTTTGTTTTTGTTGCTTTTTTTTTTGTTGTTGTTTTGTTTTGTTTTGTTTTTGATGGGGGGAAAAGAGGTTTGCTTTTTTGGTACTGATACAGGACAGAAGTTTCTAAACCTGTGGTAGGCTAATTCCAAATTCACTTTATAATGCTTGTTACTTATCTTGCAGAAAATGTTTTGCTCAATTACTGTTTGAAATGCCTGCTATTTTGTCTTAATAAATCACTGAAATTATCATCTGAGAGATGAATTTAAAAATATAGAATAGGTATACCAAAATGGTAGTCACATTACTGTGAGAATTTGCAAAGAAACCTGTGCCTGATCTTTGCATTGAAGAAAAAAATTGTCTGGCTGTAGCTGATGCTCAGTAGTACATACTTGTCATTTCTTTTTTTTTTTTTCTGTGACAATATCTAGATGGAGAAATGTCTGTATATTCATGGGTGAAGATCATTAGTAATATTGATATGTTTTCAGTCAGGCAAATCATTCTGGTGCCACATGAAGTATATGTTGATACAGAATTATCCAAGAATATAGTCAGTGCAACATGAAACTTTTTTAATTAATGACAATATAAATGTTTTTTGTAATAGAGTTCTTACATTTTACATTTATCTGTGGACACAATGGTAAGCAGTATTTTTGGCTCTGTCACTGTGCAGTATTCATTCCCTGAACAATGAAGGTAAACACATGATGGAAAAATTATGTATCACACAAATGTAAGATTTTTGTTTGTTTGTTTTTGTTTTTTAAGCCTGTGATCTAAAGCATTCCATCAAAAAAATTGAAAGTCTTTGTTTTCTTGCCTCTCAAAGACCTGAGCTTCTGTGCAGATTGCTTTCTAGGATATTCCTTTTGTCTCTTTCCATGCTGTTTTAGTGTCTGTCTTTGTTTTTTTTTTTTGTTTGTTTGTTTATTTTTTTGTTTGTTTTGTTTGTTTTGTTTTTTTTTTTTTCTTTCACTTCTGTTCTTGGAACATCTGTCTCTTCATATGTGCTAGATAACCCCTGTATCCCATGCTTCTTAAAATCTATCCGTAAAGCCTGCTTCTCTTAAATAGCCTTCCAGATTTTTCCACTATGCTCCCACAGTGCACCTACTTCCCCATTTTCTTAATATTCCTAATAAATTAAGGGCTAAATATGTTTCTTTTTCTTTTTCCATGATGCTGCAGACATATATAGCTATGCAAAACATTTTAATCAGTCTGATTGTACTATATTATGTACTACGCTAAGAATGTATATGAGTAAAACAAAACAAAACAAACCAACCAAATGACCAAACAAAACTTTTTCTAGTTTTAGAAGTGTTTATTCAGTCTTCACACTATTTTGTTGTAGGTGAAGCAGTTAGATTTTGTACTTCAGAGTTCAGTGAGTGTGTCCCTTATAATAAGGAAGGAAATCCCTGCATATTGAAGAGGCTCACTTATCTGAAGCCCAGGGAAAAAAGTTCAAACTACCTCTTCATAGTAATTTGGGTGAATGAGAGGAGAGTAGGTACTGCTGCCTTTTCCATGCAGCACCTCTTGTTCAACAACAGATACAAAAAGATGCTGATGTTCCAAATCAGTACCACACATCTGCAGAATTTTTGTTGAAAAGAGTGGTTTGCAGTATCAGAATCAATATTTCAATTTGAGAAAAATAAATAAATAAATAAATAAATAAATAATCAGGTAATAACTATTGTAGGTGTTGGTACTACTGCTCTTTTGAATGTTTGAAATTTTGTCCTAAACTTGGTTAAAAGATCAGAGGTATTGAAATATAGAAGGGTTAATATGCGTAGTACTGCATGTGGACAAGAGTACTCAAAGTAAAATAATGATTTAAATAGGAAAACAGACAAGCTGTCGCATTAAACTAAGAAAACAAAAAGCATTCATTTAAAACAAAAACAAATGATGTCTTCTTCATGCAGATCAACAATTTAATATCTAACATAGTGAGCACTGAGGTGTATCCTTCACAGACTGATTTGCAAATGGAACTGCTGAATACTACTTAGTATCATGTTTTTCTACAAAGGGTTTAGCATCAGCACAATATATGTCACACATGCAAGAAGTATACCCTAACAGGAGACGGAAATCACTATCAGTGTGGGAAATATGCCTTTCTTGCACAACAACCTGTATTGAGCAGGCAGCAAAAATGCTTATGTAATATTAAAAACATCATGTTTTTTGTGTGCATATATATATAAAATAATGCAGCATCCTAAACTGTGCAGCTGGAGTAGGCATTCTTATGACAAGTGACTTGATGCTGTGAACTTATAGAGCTCTTAGTGATAGAGATTTACTACAGTAAAATTATAGGTAATGTTTTGTTTTTTTTTTTCCAGATAAGTTTTCTGTAAAATTTGTATTTGAAACTTCTATTAGTAATTGCAGACCAAACTGGGGGGGGAAGGGGGCAGTTGGGGTGAGAGGAGGGAGAGAGAAAGAGCTGAAGAAATGCTGCAAGGTTTTCAGTCTTCTACTTGTGCCATGGCATCCAAAATCAACATTCTTGGTTATGTAATGTAGGAGAGATTATGCAATTCTTCTCTTCCTACCAGCTGAATATAAAAAGGTCTGATCTGAAGCATTCCTTATATCTTTATATTTCTACTATTGTGGTGGTCTGCTCTGAAATCTCTTCCAGAGACTTCATGTAACTATCATATCTGGTGAGAATATTTGTTCTCCAAAGATCTCACTGACTTTCTTTTTGGTCTGGAGTAGAAAATGTTGCATGAAGTACCATCATATTTGATGAAATTCTGTAAGCATATAATTTGCAAGATTTTGGTACCATCATTTGATCTACACTTATGAATGAGTTTTCATAGAAATTGGCACATTGCACACACAAGCCAATTTATGTTCCACATATGCAAAGTGATCTTTTCCAAAACAGAAAACTGTATTACTCAATAATTAATGAATTTGTAACACATCTGCGCAGTAGGTTGAACAGCTAGCTTTCCAGTTAGATATTTCAGATGTGAAGCTGTCTACTATGTATGTGAATCAATGGCTCATGCAACCCAGTACATAAAACACCAACATGCATTTGAATTTTGCTCTGTTCTCCATTTCCTAGTGGAGAAACAGTTGGTATTAAAGGATCATCTGTGCATGAAGATTAAACTACTCATCCATTGGTCCCAGCAGAACCCTTGTATAAACAACATGAACAGAAACATGGACAAAAAAAAGTTCAAGTCTGACAATCAGGGTAAATTGAGTGAGAATTCTGAAAATTTGACAGGTGATTTAACAGCAGCTGCTGATACTGGTGATACAAGCCAGTACAGTGCAAGAATTTTGTTATTAAAGCAGCAGCCTATGAATTGCTGAGCTGCTAGGGGGAAAAAAAAAAAGGAGAATCTGAAAGAACAAAGCCTTAAAAGCCTTAAAGTTCAAAGAGAAATGACAGCATATGTATACAAGATAAATGGAATGTTTTTAGAGGGTGAGTAGATAAAATTTTGAGCTAAATATATATTTCCAGTTTATAAGAATATTTTTCATAATTTTCAAACTCATTTAATTTACTGTTGCTGATGCCAACATTACCTGTTGGAAGCTTGAAACAACAACAAAAAATATTTACCATTTGTTCCCCTCCATCGTGCATGCAGATTGGTTTGTTATTGTATGGATGCTGGCATTATTTATTTTCTTTTTTTAGAAAAAACATCATTGAAGCATTTGTTTTGGAAAAAAAAAAACACATATAAAGAACTACATGGACTTTGCTAACAGGTATGAGAAATTATATTTCAGAAAAGGTAGGTCACAATTTAGGCCTAAAGGTGTTGTCATACTCCCTTAAATTCAATTGGTTAGTTCCAGTAAGTATAATCTTATATACATGAACATATCAAAAGATAAAAGCACTCTAATTTTGTGGAAGATATCTATTGTAAAATCCCAATTTTAAGACATTTTCATAGACTTTGTTGCTGCAAGAACAATTTACTTCATTCCATTTTCACTTCTACGTATAGAAAAAATTCTAATCTGGGGTCTTCAATCTGTGTTTGAATGAACAGAAGAATGTGGTACCGCAAGTTCAACCTGTAGTGACTGGAGAGTGCAATCACAGCTATTAGCTGCCTCAAGGAGGTCTTGAATTTTTTATGTTTTAGACCAGTATTACCAGTGGCAAACTTAGCAGAAACTTAGCATTTGCCTACCATACTAAATGAGCAAAAGTGAGAGTATACGAAGTTTTTCAGTAGCTTTGATGATTACTATTGATAAGAATTAATGTATATTTTGAGTCATGAAATGCTTTCCAGTGATGTAGTCAGCTTGCAATAGACTTTCATCTATGTACAATGGAATGAATGATTATAAATATTTATTTATAACCTGTATCTTTGAAGGAAATATGCTAAATGCACATGTTCTAGCCACCTTCGTTTCAAAGACACTTTTGAAAAACACTGATTATACTGATATTTAACTAAATATCACTAAAACTTGCTTTTTCTCAAATGTTAAAAGTTATGTGGATTTTTTCAGTATCCTGGTAGAGCAAACAAGAGATGTTTATCAGACTCTTTTGACTCTGTGGCAGCTGCACATTTGGACTGATTAAAATGATTAATAACTTTAGATAAAAGAATTGATAATCAGCAATACATCTGCATATTTCTTGACATCAAGCACAGACAGGTTATATCTACAATTCCCTTGTCCACATTGTCTATCTTTTTTAATTCTGCCCTATCTGCTGACATTTGAAACAGCTGTTACAGCCTGAAGTCACAGTAAGAAAAATGTTACTACATGTGAATGCTTTCCAGTCCAATCCTATTTATTTTTGTAGAATTAGCTAAAAACTTATGTCTGTGGAGAGATGCATTGGTCAGTTGACTAAACTGTGATTAAGGTGTTAGGAAAGCTTGTTTGTTAGCTCTCAAGTTCTTGTGCTGAATGATTAAAAGCTATGACTGAGGGAAAAAAATATGTTCACTAGCTTATGTGGTTGCAGCAAACCAAGAAATTTCAACTGTGATGAAAACAATGCAATACAAGAAGTTGGAAGTTTGAAATCAATATACACAGTTTTTCCAAAGCTGGGCAAAATCTCTGAGATTCTGCCTAAGACAAACATGTTAGAAAAAAAATAAAATAAAATAAAATAAAATTGTGAAGTCTTACCTAATATGGGTCTGGAACATCAGTTATTGTAGACTATGTCTTTAGATTCAAAAGAGCAAAAAGTTTAATCCAGATCATCTTTCCTGGCACAGTTAAGTCGTGTTGTCTGTAAAGTATAAGAGGTTACATTCTGACGATTACATATTGAAAATCAGAGTAAGCTGATTTTAAGTCATTGTTTAGTTACTATATAGGTGTTTTATTGTTTTTTGTTTTGTTTTGGTTTGTTTTTCCCCATAAGTGGAAAAGTAGAGAGGCAAAGACCTAAAAGAGCACACAAAAATACATAACAAAGGAAAAAGTAATGTGAAACTGTGCTAGTTGCTTGCTTTCAGGAGTTCCACTATGAATTTCCTACCCCAGCTTGGTTTTGAGCTTCCTTCCTAAGTACTATTTATGGTTAGCAAACTAATATTTAAAACATACCCCTAAAAGGGTACAGGCTCATGAAGCATTTATATCCTTAAGGACTGGTTATATTAAAACAACACCCTATGCGTCACTACTGTTATAGCTAATGCTAAGTCCAGTGTGCCTCAATTAATCTTTAACCAATATAAAATTGGGAAGTGTGTTCTTTGTACTCTAAAAATTCCTTTATCATCTCAAAGTTCAATCTTCCAGTGCCTATTGCAACATTTGAAAGGCTGGAATATCATCTCTACTATACTAACAAGTATAAACAAAGGGTAGAAGGAACAAATTTTGTTTTGTTTTGTTTTATGTTAGTAGTCTTTAGTTTGAGATTATTACACTGTTTACCTGCTGGAACTTTACCTTAATTTCTTAATAAAAGTGCCTGAAAGTATAAGAAGTAGTAGTTTTAGAAAACATAGTCTTGGAGCATTGCTTACCATCTCTGAGTTGTGATGGTTATGATTGACGTACGGACTCTCATGCAGAATTTTACCAGCACACTTTCTAGATGGAACCAATTCAGTCATGTCTACCCTCATCTTCAGATAACTCTTGTCACTACAATTCATTTTATGAGAAGTAGATATTGAAGTATTTAACCAGTGTAGCTTGATGACATGGAAATGAAAGATGGAATTTTTATGTGTGAACAATGCACAGACATTAGAGATCCTGCTTTCACTATTAACAGGACATGAATGAGGTTGTATATCAGTGTGCTATATGTATAGTAAATGGACCAGGGAAACTATATATATATATTAAGTAGACTGTGTGAAAATTGGTGGATGGCTTATTTTGAAGACATTTTCCAAATTACTGGTAAAACATTTGTTTTAAAGTGGTACAATATAAATCCAATATATTGGGGTTGCACTAATATAATTATTTTCATGCTAATTTAATATTTCTTATTTTGTGAGGGAGGGGATATAAGCATAACGAAATATATGTCCTTTGAAGAGGAGATAGGCAGCAGTTTTTACTAATGGTTTCACAGTAGCTGAAGCCTACATATATTGCTTCAGGCATTTTTTCCAAACTTCTTGTTTATCATTTCACAAAAAAAAAAAAAAAAAAAAAAAAAAAAAAAAAAAAAAACTTAGAGTATTAGAAATATATATTTTTTTCTTATGGGCATGGATAAAGACTTCCGATATATATTGATTTATTTAATCTATGATTCAGAGGCTTTGGAAGGGAGGAACCAGTATTCTCTTTTCTGGTCAGTTTACTGTCTCTCTCTCCCACTCAAAAGAAAAATAATATACATATAATCTGTATATATATATATTATTTTTCTTTTGAGATATAAATTATATAATATATATTATATAAAAAACAAACACACATATATATTATATACATATATTTAAATATATATATATGTATATCCTAAGACTATAGCCACAACACCACTACAATCGTCTTACAAGATCATGACTGATGCAGATTTTCTGAAGGAGGACTAAGCAAGCTCTCTACCTGCGTACAAATCGCTAATGCACTTACTATGTAAGCAAAATATTTGTGAAAGTGTTGGCCAAAGTCTTTACATTTTGCATTAATTGAGTAAGCTTTCATAAATGAACATACTGAAAGGTCCAAACTGGTATTTCATAGCATACATGGCAATTTCAAGGACTGTCATATGGAAAGATTTGTTTCAGAAGAATAATGTTGTCATCTTTCATGTTCTGACTTTTCTAAAATGCTGTGATGTAAAGTGATCCTTGGTTACACCAATTTGTAATTTTGTTTATGTAGTATGGGAGCAACCTTATGATTCTGAGAACATGTCTAATGTGGCATTTCAGTGCTTAAATATGCAGAGATGCTTAAATATTCTTGTACTGGATGCTGCTGAAGATGGAGGGTATTCCAAAGTATGTTTTTGCTGAGGCTGTTATTCTACTAATTCAGTCACACTACAAATGTTTTCTAAAATTTTTGAAAGGTAATACAAAGAATTAAGTTCTTAATTCCATATTTTTTATGCAAGTAACTTACATTACTTTAAGTACAGCAGATTTTCCCTACACAATTTGAAGAAGTTAATCATATGTTTTTGACTATCTGCTAGATATTTAGAAGGCTTAAGCCAGAAGAGGTAAAATACACTTTTCATCAAAAATAAACAAACAAATAAATAAAGGTAAAATACACTTTTCATACAAAAAATAAATAAATAAATAAATAAATAACTCCCCCCCCAAAACCAACAACAACAACAACAACAACAAAAAACAACTCTCCAGCAATCCCCCAGACTTCATAAAAAATTGTTCTGGATTATTGTTTTTGACTGGTTGCTCCAATTGCTACTCTTTTCTCCCATTCTCTGTGTATTCTGCTCCTCAGTAGGTCTTTGAATTGGATTTGTTGAGATAAAATCTTCCGGCTGATGGAAGTGTTGAAAATATTTCACAATTTTAAATGAATTACTGATGCTAAACTGAGTGAAGGTGTGCCTGTGGAGTAATGATCTAATTGTTGCAAATCCATGATACTTCAGACTTGCATGTTGATTAACAACTACTTTTATGTCTGAAAGGCACTTGAGTCAGTCTATTCTTCTAGATACTTTGTAAACATGAATGTGAAAAATACATTCAGTTATTCATTAAAAACCTGTAATTCTATGCTCTTAAAATAAGGGCAACTTTCAAGCATCTGGTCTTGTATTGGTGCTTCTTTTGGACTCTTATTCATGTATTTGTCTCTGTTATAGTGCACATGGGAGAGACATACAACAGAATGAAAATTGAGCAGTATAGTATATTAACCTCCTAAAGAGAACTTTTATGGTTTCTCCTTCTCTTTTCTAAGAGCTAACGCTGGATCTGAATAATGTCAGATTTAGTGATGTCTGAATAACTGTTATGTACAAGAAAAGAAAAAAAAAGTTAACAGAGGGAGCTAGGGTATGATCTTGTAAGTGGTGTAGTATTTGCAGCCACATTTAGAAGGGAAGCTGAAACCACTTTTGTTGCTATTCTGTTTTGTTGTTAGAAAAAGAACATCATATAAAGGAAAATGTAGCACATGTAGAGAATGACAATTTGGGTCTATCAAATAAATTAATAAAAAACTGTAATTATGCTCATTAATATGCTCTCCTACTGGAAAACAAAATGTGAAAAGACCAGCCATTACATAGCTAGCACAAACAGTTTGCAATTATTTGTAGCCCTGCTCCTGTCCATAGGGCTGTCTTCTTCAAATGCCCCCCTCCGTGACATTTCTTTTTAACAGATTGCATCTTACTTCACCTATGACTAATCACCAAGGAATCATACCATTTACAATATAGCTACCTTCACTCAGCACATCAGAACCTTTGTCTTGTGGAAGCACTGGGCAGAACTGTCCAACAGAATTAACTCTCGCTATGAATATTAATATATGTCAGATTTAGTTTTCCAAATAACATAAGCCTTTGATATGAACGTTACAAGAGAATGCATAAGGGAAGGCCAAAGAACAGTGACAATTAAATGCATCATGAGATCCTGCAAATATTTACTAAAGCTAGTCTTGAGCTGCCATTTTAATGCCAAATTTCATGAGTATGTAGCTGCTCTCTTTCTCTGTCTTTGTAAAGTAAGAGTAGCTATTTCCTTATTGAGGCCTATTCTGCTAGCTTAGTGCCCTGAAATACAAATCCATAGTCGTTTTATCTGTATTGGTTAAATCAAATTATATATTATATATATATATAATGTATATTTCTATAAGCTTTGAAACTAGGAATGGCATCACATTGTTCCATTTGAACGTATATTTGTAATTTTCAGTGTTTTCCTTATTTGCAAAAGAATTTATATAATTCACCAGATGAACACCTTTATGCTAGGAAAGCCCTCTTCTTCCATTTTGCTTCTGTGAAGAGCTTGACTCTAAAATTATGATACCAACTACATAAAACATCCCAAACAGCAAAACACCAATAACCTCCCTCCTGGGTATTTGTGGATACGGCCAGGGAGTGAAACTGGAAGACAGGAAAAGAGTTATTTCAGATTTTTCTGACACAGAGAAAATTTGATGAGAAGGAGCTCACTAAAGTATTGAATAAGACAGGTTTCTCTCACTCTTTGCCTGGTCCCAGGACCAGGCATCCAACCCCACTGTGGTTTACTTAACACATTGCTTCTGCCAACTAATATAATTAAACTAATAGCTCAGTTAGTAGCAGACTTCCTGCAGGTAAAGACTGACACGATAGCCAATGGAGACTGTTAGTGTTGCGCAAAATTATTTTGTCTTTTATTTTAAAACCAAACCAAACAAACAGAATGCACAGAAAACATTTTTCAGTAAGACAAAGCAAAACAAAACCTGTAAATCATGCCAGGAACTAGAGTGACAGCAACTTCTCCTGAAATGGCTGGCCTGGATTCTTTGTGCAGTTCTGTGTAAATATTATTCAATGTCTTTAACTGCAATGATGATACAGTGTTTTTCAATAAGCCCTTCATTGCAGTCCTAGCCCAGATGCAACCTGTGGTGGTTTGGAGAAGGGAAGGAGTAGAAGGGATGGAGGCAATAGAAGGAATGTCTGTTTTGGGTGATGGAACCTGCTGGAGATGAAAGTTAAATAGATGGTCATAGAAGCTGCAGGTGTGCATAGTAATAGATCCATAGTAAAAAACTCTTTGGAAATTGAGAGAGATTTTCTTTCTCAGGCACTCACTTTAGTGCTAGACTTGGGATGCATCTGTCAATTTATGAAATGTGTTACTGACAGTATGTGGTCAGCCAAAGGAACATTCCTTGTAAAAGCATCAAGCTGGAGAGGGCTAGAAAAAATCCAAATGGGATAACAAAAGAGTTGTAACACATATTTTCTGTAAAGATTAAGGATAATAACAGTAGCATGTCCTGTTCTGTTCTCTCATCAATTAATTGTGAAATTTGTTGCTCTAAAATTTAAGCATTTGGTATCTCAAATATGTACAGAAGAGCATGTGGTTGTAAGAAAGCCATTGCTGATCAATCCACAGAACACATCTGCTACAGGCTTTACTTACAGTGAACTCCAAGACAGATGTCTTCTCACTGCTCTCCCTGCCTTCACTCTACTGATAAAAATTATTGTTGCAACAGATGCTTGTATAGCTTCTGACAATTCCTGTATTAGATACAACATTAGATTTTTGCCAAAACCAGATTTACTAGCTCAGTGCTCTACAGTAAAGGAAGTAAGTTGCTATAAAGGGAATAGCTTTAATTATTCCTGGATTCAGGACAGAAGTATGCCATGAGGTATTACACTTATGAGGGCAGTCAGAAGCCAGAGTTCTCAGAAATTCCAGTTTGGATCCCAGTTATTTTAATTTACTTTGAGGTTCTAGGAATATAAATCAGTTTTGAAACTTAAAGTTTAGATGGACATACAGAAGAGACCATTCAACCTGCTTAAATAAATAAATAAATAAATAAATAAATAAATAAATAAAAATCAACTCACTACTTAAAATGGAAAGCAATCCTATGCAATTTGCTGTACAGCTCACTCATTCTTTCCTTGTTCCCTTTGATTAATGACAGCAATATAGTTTCTCTCCTTCTGCTGGTGATTAATATTTCCCTGTGCTTCTTTGGTTTTGGTGGCAGATTGTTGGGGGAGAGATTCCATAGTAATATTTTTCTGATATCAAGTTTTAAATAGTCTTTGTCAGCCTGCTGTTTTATGAAAAATACTTCTCAATCTCCAGTAGTCTATAATCTGGATTGTGTTTGCTTTGTCTCTGTTGAAGAAAAGGCTTAGAAAACACCCCTTTCAAGGTTCACTTCCATCACTATATTTTGTAGGGCAAGGTGAAAGACATCTCAATACCGACTAGGTATAATCCATACATATATCACTGTGTGTAATGACTTGGAGCTTGATTGTGAGACAGGGTCTATTTTAAATGTGCTTTGGACTACTGGCTACACTACTGATTTTCATGGTGCTAGGGATGTTCCTCGACATGGGAACACAACCATCCATTCATTCCCACTGCTATAGCTGTTTCTAGACTTCTGGCCAAAGCTAGATCCCCCAAATATCCCTGGGCAGAGTCTAGAGTTCAGCATGAACCAAGGAACAACAAGAAGTTCATGTGCAGCCACCCTGTTTTGGAGGATAAGACAGTTTAATAATATGGATGGGGACTGCTGTGAATAAGCTGGCCTCCGTGCTGCAGAAAAAGGTACATTCAAGGCAAATTAATCTGGCTGTAGTATTTCTTACAGTATCTTTTTCTCTAGGGGGCTTTTAGCTTTTAAGGAATGGCTTTCAAGTCCTTGTTTCCTACAGATAGTAAACTCAACCAATGCACAGTTTCTGCTCATGCATTAAGATTAATTATAAATATACTTTTGATTGTGTCTGCTTTTACTTAAAAGTTGGGAAATATATACAGAAGCATGTGCAGATGTAAAATTGGTAGCATTTTTCTAGTGTTGCTTCTGATGTTGCCATGCATGGGAGACCTATGCATAGGATAATTTAGCGTTCCTTCTATATGTGATCAAACCACCAAGTGCCTGCTTTATTCATTATCCTAAAATAAATGTTTTACATTGCACCCTCCAAAATAAAGTTGTAACTATTGAAATGAAACCTGACACTCTGCCTTATGTATAACCTTCAAGCTAGACTCTAAACATGAAGTCTATTATTTTAGCAAGGCTGCTGAGCACCAATCTGCACAATCCTCTTTGCACTTGACTGTAAACTCCACCCTTTAAGCAAACACTTTTAAATTGAATTTTTCAGTACATGAACCTCATTAATTAAATGGCAACAGTAGCTTCAGTGAGCAACATGATTTTCCCCCTAAAGCTCCTTGTGCAAGAACCTTTTCACTCATAGTTGGTGAAGGACATTATTCTGCCTCACTGAGGGGGAAATCTGTGTGATAGGCCTGAAAGGATGGCTTAGCTCTCAAATCAGTCATAACCAAGACTTATGTAGTCTGAAAATAAATAGTTTCTCCTCATTGTCTCCATTCCTTCCAGACACGTTTTTGTCAGCTACATTTACCCAAAAGTCCCAATCCCAGGCACAGCATGATGTTTCCCTACCTTCCTCCTTCCCTTTCCATAGGCCTTTTACCCCCAGCTGTTGCTGCTGCTGCCAGCTTTGTGCAATTAACCTTAACAGGAATGCAGTTGTCCCGCTGTGGTTAATCCTGTTCAGGATTAATGAACTGTGCTTTAAAACGAGGGAGCTGCTAGGAAAAATGAGGTATAATTTTGTTAGAAAATTGTGTACTGCTAATTAATGAAGAAGGGTCATTTTAGGACTCAGACTCAGGTTTAGCTGGAGAAAAAAAAAATCCAAAGAGCAATTATGTCGAGTTTGCTACTTTGTCTTCACTCTAGCTCTCTCTGTGGACATCTTTTGTCACCAAACATGCAGTTTTCTGTTTTGCACCCATCAGGTCAGCACCAAGGCATGTCACTGGGAAGCAGGGAATAGAGGCCACGGTAAAATGAGGCCGCTTTTTCTAGGGCAACTTGTTTCTTCATCCTTTGTTTCTGAGCCATGAATACTGAGTAAAATGTGATGTGTTTAAGTGTTAAAAAACAGGGCCTTGTCAAAACAGTGAGGTCATTGCTTCTCCAGTTACAAACCAAGAAAACTCCCAGTATTTGGCTTTCATACTGATCCTGGGAAAATTTTGCAGTCCTTCTCTTTCTTGGTGGTACTTGTTCTGTACATTTTAGGAAATGCTTGGGCAATGCATTAGAAACACTAAGCCTCTCATTTTCTAGATAACAAAAACAGTCATGATGGACACCTAGACAAAGCAAAATAACAAGGAATATGAGCAAGACAGAGACTAACAATCCAGGGTAGTGAAAAGGATAGAAAAAGAAAGCAGTTGGTTATTTGTTGTTTAAAAAACAAGGCTGGAAGAGGCACCTCATCAAAAATTTCTGAATTGTATTTCTGTTTGGTCATACACAGGTTTGTCTGTTATTTCAGAGCCCTCAACTCGTCCATTATGGCACATTGATTAACATCTGTCCTGTAAAAGATCAGTCAAATATCATGACTTCTGATATTTACTGTTATTTCATTGAAAGAGATCTTGAGGTATTGAAGTACATAACTGTCATTCAGATTTCAGATAGTTAGATTTTTTATTATTATTTTTATTAAAAAAAATAATAATAAGCCTTGTGATGTAGGTATTTAAGTCTCTAAGCTGTGCATTTGTAATTTTTTTTTTTTTTTTTTTTTTTTTTTTAAAGAGAAATTATGTAAATCCTTCTAAGTTATAAAAATATACATCTGACTCTCTAAGTGAAAGATATCCATGTTGGGTGGGACAGATCTATAAAACTATATTGAATCCAGGTTTTGAATGTAAAATTAAATATAATGAATGGAATTTTCATAATATGATACTGAAAAAAAATCTGTACAATATATTGTAATGGGTCAAATATCAATCCAAACCACAAAACATGCACAGTTGTATTATCCACATAAAAAGGAGGAGGAGCTCATACATTCAAGTCAAAGTTCCTCAAAGTGTTTTATTTAAGTGCCAGATCCAAACAATGTGCTAGCACACATGCGTGTGTTTAAGCACAAGAGTACAGAAAGTCAGCCAAGCACAAAATAAAGTTGATTGCAGTTGTTTTTGAGATGGTACTTTGTTTACAATACACTCCACTATTATATTTAAAGATTCAAAAGAAATGTTATCTTCTAATGTAATTATCAGAGAGGACACAGAGCATGGGATTTTAAACACAGACAGATGAAACCAGGGATCCAGTTCCTAGAAGGCAGGAAACTAATATATTGACACTGTTTTGAATGTGCCACCCATACTGGAGCAGTCTATTACCTGATGCAGGTTTGCTACAGCAAACCAGCTGACAAAGTTTCTGCAATAGTGAGAGTTCTTATAGTGAAATAATTCATATCAAGTTCTGTGTAGCATAAGAAAGAACATGTACATTTAAAAAAAAAAAAAAAAAAAAAAAAAAAAAAAAAGTTTCATTTTCCTTCCTGGACAGCATTATGGGACAAATGCTCAATCCTCTTATGTCAAAGACAAAGCTGAATTTAAATGAGACCAGAATGCATGAGTATGTGCTAAATCAGGCATATTTTTAAATGCATGCCACTTGAGATTGTGGAAGAAAAAATAAGCTCATAAATAGATGTGATTTATTTGAAGTCAGAGCACTTTTCTCTCTGTAGGTCTATTTATAGTTTTAGGATAAGAAATTCTTATGCTTAGTAGCAGGAACTGATGAGTGAGACTTTCACATACTCAGAAGAAAAACATGAGTTGACTGTAATTTTCTGTTTCTTCAGTCTAAAGAAAATTCATGAGTCTTGTGGCTGGGATATAAAATTAATCCTGTTTACATTGAAGGACCTTAATCACACACTTGCAGTTTTCCACTTGAACTATGGTATCTGTACTACCCAAAGGAGTCAATTCTCACTTGCTGTTATTCTGTTTTTGCCTTCTTGTTAAAATAAATCTTTGATTTTGCCAGTGAGCAAGATTAGCTTTTAATTACTATTATTATTATTATTATTATTAATAATAATAATAATAATGTTTATTCCATTGCTGTATTAAGACTAGGAACATAAATGGATTTGTTTTGAATCCTGAAGTGTTCCCTTATTTTTTTTTTCTGCTGGAGTCCAGTTCCATACAATATTAGCAATCTGCTTCTATGCCAAAGCCAAGCAGTGACAGTTGCAATAATGAATATTTGCTGCAGGCCACTGGTATGAAAATAGCACAGTGCTGCAAGCCTGCGTCACCAGAAACAAATCTTCCATTTGACTGTGACTGAATTTCCAGCTCAATTTTAGATCATTTATTATTGAAATAGTTCTTAAAGCACTGTCATAATATAATACTAAGAAATGCTGATTCAGCCTTCAAGGCATCTGTTCAAATGTCTTCCTACTGCCTTTTTTTTTTTTTTTTTTTTTTTTTTTTTTTTTCTCCTCTTAATCCCTTATACCTTTAATGCTGTATGCTGTATTTAGGACACCTAACTGTGTACAGGCAGCAACACTGTAATACATTCAAAGATGCACATGCTGGTTAGATTAGAAGTTCTGATAAGAAAATGAATTTAATTCCTTCTTTGCAAGCCTACTTGACAGCTTTTAGAATGTTTCCCCCATAATTCCTGCAGATAATTGTTAAGATCGCATGAAGAGGAGCAGCTTTGCATCTTTAAATGTGTCATGGCTTTCACATGGTGAACTTGGATGATTTTCTTGTATGTGTTTTGATATCATTAATATGTTTGCATTAATGAAATATATGATGTATTAAATAGGTGATGTTTTGGAAAGTATATGAGCAGGATATATGCTCTGAATATTGGTATTTTGGAATGATATTTACAATTTTTATTTTAACTTTTATATACAATGCTGCTTCCACACATACATGTCAAAATACCTTCAAAAGGACTATGAACATTGATCGTATTTTCTTTTCACTTTAAAATAACTGGATGGTTAAATAAAAGGTCAACATATATATTGAAGGTCACATATTTGAAGTGGAATAAAATCTGCCGTTACTTAAGCTTTTTAATGTATATATATTTGTATTTTATATTTTGTCCATTGCCTTAGGTTTTCCTATGTAATATAAAGAAATAATGGTCCATATTTTGCTTAAGACTTACTGACCCTTGCACCACAAAGCTTGATGTACACATCTAATTTCCTGCAAGATTAAGATGAGCAACAACTCTGACACCAATTCTTAGTGAATATTAATGCCTTCTTTCTCTCTTCCTTTCCTCTCCCTCCTGCTGTCTGTCCTCTGCCTTTCATCAGAAAAGTACATTAGCTAGACCTGCTATGGTTTCCCAGGAGAAACTAAAGTTTTAAAACAGTGTTATGTACCACTGGGTATGGGCTTTTGGTATACTTGCAGCACCTTTCAGCTCAAGGAAAGCCAAAGTCAACACAGATTTTCTGGAATGGTGAAGGAGTGACTAAAAAGAGTAATTTTGTGAAGAGACCTACAAAGGCTTCATTTACTCATCATTTTTTCAAAAAAACACTTATTTCAAAATACTGTTTTTCTTTTGAAACATTGTTTTTAATCAGTAAAAAAAAGAAAAAAAAGAAAAAAAGAACAGAATGTTCAGCAAGATAACACTATTTCTTCTGAAGCAGTATTTGATATCCTCAGTACATTCAGAATATTATCACTTCCAGACTCCAACTCAGGAAAAAAAAAAAAAAAAAAAAAAAAAGTACTTTTATTAAACTTTGAATTGGATTTGCTATATGTTTTAATGCCTGGCAGTATGTAGACTATTCATATTGCAAATTCATCTTTTTTGATTTTATAAATAATTTATCAAACCCTTTGGAAGAATATATAGAAACATTACAAAATAAATTATAGAAAATGACAAAGCTAAAAAGTTCCTCAGAGGTAATCTGCTAGCTGAAAGGGGGTCAGACCTGGGCTGCTCCTACAGATATTTCTTCAACCAGTTCTAAGTCCTTCAATAGCCAATATTTCAGGATGTCTGTAGGTAGGTTATTCTAAGGCTTTTGAGCTTTAATATTAGAATTTCCTGATGTCTAATCTAAGTCTCTCTTGCTGTAATCCAATAGTCCTTGTCCTATTAGAAAGGATCAGGGAGAAGAGTATATTCTCTTATTTTTAGCTACCTTCTGCAGATCTGAAAAATGTTGTCAGTGTTTACCCTTCACTTTTCAGGTTCATAGGTCATGTTTTCCAAACTTCTAATTTGTTTTGGCTTCCTCCCTCACAACCTCTCTCCTGTTAGTTTGCATTTGTATTGCTGCTGAATTAACAACAAAGCATGTCATTGTTAATGTGGTGTTTACTGTCCCCAGACTGGATGCAGGGCCGCCAGTGCTGATTAGAGGAGAAAAAAAATACTTCATAAATCTTTCACTTCACACTTTCAATATGGCAAGAAGCTTTTTCATAACACCATGGTATTAAGTGATCTGTGTTCATCTTATTATCCACTACTGAAAGCTTTTTACTGGAAGGAAAAAAAAAAAAAAAAAAAAAAAAAAAAATGCCATGCCTTTTCTTTTCTCTCCCTTTATGACATGGAAATTCACGAGCCTCAGTGGAGGGGACTGAATGAGGATATTCCCTTTCTCAGAGGGAAAGGTCTGAGTTGAGGGCACTCGGGCTCCAAAATGGGATGGCAAGATGTCTGTGAGAACTCTATAGGCTGTCAGCTCCTTGGTGCATTCAGGACTTGGATCCTTGGCAGGGATGTAGGCCCTCGGTACTTAGTTGTTGGAAATCAGTCTTGTATGGAAGCCTGAAGAGATTGCTGAATTAACTAACAATATTGAACATGGATATTTAGTACTTATACAAAAAGTCATTTATATGTTATTCAAACAATAATATTGTGTGTTTTCTCTCTTCTGAATTTGAAAACTACAGAAAAAGCATGTTCTTAGATGTAAGCACTAGATTTCCAAAAAGATTCAGATATATAACGTTTACAATTTTTCAAAGATACTACTGACAAAATGAAAGTCTTTTTAGTGTTTGTGTAGGTATCAGATTGTTGTATTTTTATTTACTGTTATTAGTATATATTACTAGTGTGTAATATTGGATAGTAATAATGCATGGATAAACGGTGTATTAATAATTACTTTTGTTAATTTAATAATAGTTTTGGCTGACAATTAAAAAAAGTATCAATTCATTTTTTTATTTTATCAGATAACACTAATACGAATATTTTAATTCTAGTTTTATTAGTACAGAATGTTAAAACTTTAGCTCATCTACTCAATCAGTGTAAGTATTATGCAGCACTGTGACAGTTTATGTATCTGAAGTGCTGCATATAAATTTTAACTAACTATTGTTCTGGTAATTTATGCAACCACTTTTAGTGGATTATCCTTCAGTCGTACAGTACAGTCTTAAATGACCTGTCTTGTCAGTTTATGAATTTTGTATTTACTGGATGTTAGCAGAATGGAGGACACAGTACATGGCATTTCGATACATGGGAGTAACCATACAAAATGCAAAGAATAAGGTTAGATTTAATTCATTACCATTAGTCAAACCATCACCAGCATGGTCTGTCTCTCTGTACAGTTACAGTGTTACGATACTAGCAAGTAAACACCAAAGGTCACAACCTTCTATTCTGTTTCCTTCCATCTCATCCCTTTGTCCATAGACGTTACTACAGGGACACCAGCAATATCAACGACGACAACCGTGGAAATCCGGAAGAGCAGTGTTATGACAACTGAGATCACCTCTAAAGTGGAGAAAATCCCCACGACAGCCACTAGCAGCACCACATGTCCTTCCGTTGAGACTGAGGAAGAAAAAGCAAAAAGGCTGCTGTACTGTTCACTATGCAAAGTCGCTGTCAACTCTGCCTCACAGCTGGAGGCGCACAACAGTGGTGAGATGGAGCAATGCTTGCTTTCTTCCCTCTTTTTCTTTTTTTTTTTTTTTTTTTTTTTTTTTTTTTTTTTTTTTCCCTTCTGTCTCAAGAGCTCTGCAATTATCTTTTCCTGAATAGATTAGATCTCTTGCAGCAGGGGACAAAGAGGTGGCAGAAAGCTGGCAATTACATGGAATTCATTAGCTATTAAAGAACAAAAATGACAGACAAAGAGGCTTTCAAAAAGGGGGAAGAAAGGAAATTTATTACACGCAAGTTACCCATTTTCTTACATTTTAGCTTTTGCAGCTTCCAGACCTTATAGAGCTAAATGACAGCTCATGCTTCATTACCTTTGGTGTTCAGAGTTTGCGTACTTTTGTTTGTGCCAGCTAGCAAACTGAGAATGAATACCATTAGTTTTGTTTGAAATCTAACAAATTAAGACTGAAAGAGTGAGTGTCAGTCATAGTTCAATGATGAGAGTTAAAATTTTTAGGCCCATATTGTCTGTTAATAACTTGGTAAAATTTATGGTTTCCCTTTGCTTTCATCAAATGATAGTGACTGGTGCATGAGAGGTGAATGGGTAATTCTTTCTTAATTTTTAAACCATTTTTTGTTATTAGTAACATCAGTAAGTTCCAGAAGTCATCCACGGTCACTATTTTAAATATCTTATTGATTGGCTTTGTAGTAAGCAGCATCTTGGAATTTAATATGGAGGCAGTGACTACCTATATCAGTCCTATAGTAAAATTCCTGATTTTGTATGTCAGTGGTTACCTGACAGCAGGGTAACCAGAGTTAAGAGGTAGAAAGAGACCGTCAGGATTGAAAGATAGAGACTATATACCTGAAGAAGAATGATAAATGGTCTTTAAAAAAATAAAAATAAAAGTAAAAATAAAAATAAAAATAAATATTTGACAAGCCTATAGAATCTGTTTAAATTAAAAAGGAAATAATAATTTGATGATATTCATGAGAAACAAAGCCTAGTCAGTTTTGACTACTCTTTGCTGTATGCCAATCTTCAACTGGTGACAATTCAAGTTCATAAAGCTGTACTTATTTAACCTATTTAATTACCTATGAAGCTTAGACCCTAAACACTTTTGTGATCTAGATATGAGCCAAAACATTACTGTGAATATTTAGATAAAAAACTCCAAGTTTCTGCTTTCTATGCTGATAAACTGTGTGTGTAGCTGCACACATGCATGCTTAGAAAAGTGTAAAACGGGATGCATATAGTGATTATCACTGGAATACTAAATCTGTACATGGCAGTAGTTCATTATCTTCACAGACTACCTGCCTGGAAGTCAACAGTGTAAGAAATTGTTTGGTCTGAATAAAGATACAGCAATAGACGCAATTACTTTTGATCCAACATTTATTTTAATTACCAATGCAAGTACATTTTTCTGACATGCATGTATCTCACATGTTTTGATTTCTGTCCAGGTTGCTGCTAGCAACATCTGCCCCTTTGAGGTTTGAGAACTAATTAGTTAATTACAGATTTAAGTGTAAGCTACCTAATGCATACTGTTTATCAATCCATTCAGAAGGACTACAAATCAAAGGCAACTACACCTTTAATAGCTAAATTACTCTTCTTTTGCAACTACAATTCAGGTCTTATTAGCAGCAGGAGTTAATGAGAAAAGTCACACTCATTTAACTTCACATCAGGATACCTGTGCCACTACTTATTGGTGTGGCTGCTTTGTTCTAGTGAATTACCTACAGACCCATAATTTAATAATTAAAAATCAGATGTGAAATACCATTACATTAGTATTAATATGATACAGACAAACATAGACATATTCCAAGGATAGCACATAGCACCAAGCTGAGGTTCATATGATTTTCTTTTAGAAAGAAAATAAAACAATGAATGCAACCAAATTACGAAAGTTCTTTCTGTTTCCCATTTCTTATGTCTCCAGGGACTAAGCACAAAACTATGCTGGAAGCTCGGAACGGAAGTGGAACCATAAAAGCCTTTCCCCGGGCAGGCGTAAAAGGCAAAGGACCTGTGAATAAAGGAAACACAGGCCTTCAGAACAAAACATTTCACTGTGAAATATGTGATGTGCACGTAAACTCTGAGACACAACTGAAACAGGTACTCAGCTAGCTTGCAGAGTGTGATCCTTGGTTATTCTTTGTTTTCATGGTGATAAAGTACCAACACAATCAGTATGTGTCAATCTAATAGTTCACATCAAAATGGAGCTTATAGATTTTGTCCATTGTATTTGTCTTTTATGTTGTATGTTTAGTTTTTGATATGATTTTCTCCTGTACAGAATGTGTTTTCTCAACAGCTGGTTTATATGTATATATACGGCATGATATTTGCATTGACAAAGATGTGGAGGTGGTTTCAGCCAGTATTTTCACAGAACATTGAACAACCTGCTTAAAAATATGGGATGGAAAGGATTTGTTTATTTCTTTTTATCATTGTTACTCTCTAGCCAAGAAGCATGGCCTCTAAATTGTAATTACACTAAGTTATGTTCGGTCATTCATCAGATGAACAAAGCCTTTGCACTGAAAAACACTTAGTTTAATACCATATGACTTTTGGAATGTAATGCTTGTTAAGGAACTTTACAAGAATGAAGATAAATTCTGTAATGGGCAATAGCAATGCTTGTCTTCTGCTTTCGGGAAAAAGTCCAGTTCTTTGTCTCCTTTGTGAGAACTCTCTTGAGAATGAAAATCAAAGTAAAAATACAGTTCTAAAAAAGGTCCCTTACATCTAATATTGCAATAAAGTCTGTGTAGAAGGATTCTTGTAAAATCTAAGATTTTATAAAGAAGATAATGGGCTTTGTGATTTTACTTCATTGTCATTTAGTTTGATATGTAACCATCTTTCAGCTGAAATCTTAAAAGGATCTCTAGGCTTCTTAGGGATTTAAACCTTTTTGTGATTTTTTTTTTCTTCCTATTTTTGAATAGTGAGTGATGTACTATCTAATATTCTTCCAAAAATTTCTGTCAGCAGTGGATTGAATTTGATGGGTGCTTTATAAAAATGGGGAGGGGAATTTTTCAAAGGATTCTAGCTTTGACCTAATTCAGGTCTTGTTGAAGTTAGCAAAGGTGAGAAATTCATTGACTACAGTGGAAGCAAATTTGAACTGAGCACTGCTGAAAATCATAGTCCCAGTGTGTGGTGCACAAAGGAATCACTCAAACTGGAATGGGCCCTATTCTCATTCATTATTGAATTAGTCAAATAATGCTACGTGGAGAGAAGCAGCCTTCAGTATTAGAACACACCTATAGAAAGCAGATCTTGAAATTAAGGAAATATCACTTTTTCTTTTCTTTTTTTTTTTTTTTTTTTTTTTTTCCTGATGTATTTTAACAGCACATAAGCAGTAGAAGGCACAAAGACAGAGCTGCTGGGAAGCCGCCTAAACCTAAATACAGCCCATACAACAAACTCCAGAAGGGAACGCATCCTCTAGGGGTAAGCCAATCACTGTTTGATTCACAGAATCATGCTGAGTATTTAGAAAATGAGAATGGAAGAATCTTTAAAGTTAGAGGATAGTGTAAGCAATGGGAGTATGTAAGTGTCTAAATAAGGTCATGGAAGCCCACAGGAGACTTTTTATATCTTTTGAAGGGTGTGGACCCATGAGTCCTTGTTTTTTTGTGGCTCCTCTAAATAACCTTAGGAAAGAAGCTAGTTTCAAAGGTCATTAGAGAGCAAGAGAGGAGAGAAACATGCAAACATCAAACAGGATTTTTCCAGTTTTCACTGAAGACAATAGTGGTGAAATAACTAAATAAAGCTCTATAAAATATAAAACCTTTATTCATTCCTCATTTAGAAAATTATTCAAATGACAATTGAAACAATAACTATAAAAAAAATCCATCTCTCATTTCATTCTGCTCAGTTTCAGGATGGCTCTGGTCACATTTCCAACTGAGAGGACAAAACTGTGAAGTAGAATTCTTGCTAGTTTCAAAAGCTGAAAAACATGTTTACTCTTTAATAAAAAAACCTGACCAGGATCCTGCCATTAGTCAAGAAACAGTTTATATTGTGGGTGGGATAGTGAAGCATCTGACATTTATCTACATCAGATAAACTGTGTGATTGTTTTATGTGACATGGTGTTTTGGAAGGGTTTATAGATGGTTTTGGCAGGCAGAGGGTGTTGATTCATTGACCTCATACAGATTAGGCCCTTATTCATTGTCCATTTTCTCTAATGCAGACAGAATTTAGCGCTTTCTTCTGTGAGATCCCAGTTCTCTGCTAGCTGAACTTAAGCTCTTTTCTTAACAATAGATTTTTTTTTTTTTTTTTTTTTTTTTTTTTTTACATTCATGCACTATGCAGTTGTGTAGGAGCTTTCTTAGATATTGCAACATAATGCACTATTCTGGTACATCCGCTAGTATGGAAATAGCCCCATAGGGTTGTTCAGTAATCCACCTGGGAGACCAAGGTCTCCACTACGTTTAAGATACACTGAAAAGAATAGAAAACGTGTAATTAGGAAGGTAGTATATGGAATCACTAAAGCTTCTCTGTCAAGATTATTATTCCTTGAGGAAATTCATTGTTTCCCAGGGGGTAAAAATAACTATTATGTTACTGTTGTTGTACACAGTTGTCTATTTAACAATTTATGTAGTGGTGATTTCTAAGAACTCCAGCCAAGTATCAAGGCTATTCAAATCGTGCATAGAGAAATAAAGGCAATATGTCCTTTTCTTTCTTCCTCACTCCCAAGTGCTCACCATACACGAGTCAGAACAGAGGTGAATCAAAGGGAATTTAAAGCAGAGAGAATGAGTTAGCAATAAACCAAGAGATAGCTATAGTAGAACAGAGGCTGCATTTAGTCTTTTTGTTTGTTTCTTTTTGAATAGAAAAAAAAAAAAATGCTGTCACTTGAAATACAGAATGGCATAGCAACAAGCCAAAGATGTGCTAATGTTTATAATGTGCTCTAGACTTTAACTTTCTTTACTCCCCAATAATTTTCCAAGTCATTCACAGTCCCTTAGTTTATTTTGCTGTAAATGAAATGCATAATGCCTACTGAACTCTTAATGTTGACCTGTGTGTTAATTAGTACTTGCGGAGAGATTTGAAAATGAATGTGCATCGTACTCTATATAAAAAATGTTACTAATGTTACTGTTATTGCAGCTATCTTGAAATCACAATGATGTTGATAAATTAGCTGAAAGTCTAACTTCATTAGAAGTTCCTGATTCCTCTAAGAATGACCTAGTCTTTTAATATTGTCACCTAAGATATTTGGTCTTCATGACAACAAATACATGAGCATCATCCTCCCCCCTCCCCCCATGGAAGTTATGAAAAGGACATATTACATTCTCATAGGTTTTATAGACTAGTAGCTCTCCAATGCCATACTTTCAATATCATTTATACTCTTTCAGAGAAAGAAGCTTTATGAATTCCCACAGTACTTTTTTTGCAGTTCAAGAAATCTTGTACCATTGAAACTTAGTTGAAAATGCTACACTAGAAAGAAAGAAGCTATCGAGCATTTCATAGCCTAATCTTTCTTCAATGAGATAGCTTTTACGAAAAACATGTTATGTTGTTTTGGGTAGGTTTTATTTGTACTTTGTACTCAGGATTTTTATTTATTCATTTATTTATTTATTTTGAAAATATTTTTCTTGGCTGTTCTAAATAAGGCTGAAAAAATATTTACTAAATAAATAGTAAGGGAGGAAGAAAAAGTCAAATGTTCAGCAAGAGAAGAAGACAGCTTGGATCAGTGAATGTAACACTGATCAAGGAGTTGATAAGATCATCTTTATCTGATCATAGTGTCTATTGTTCATTTTATGCTCTATTAAGAGAATTACAGAATCTGGTCCCCTGTGAGTATCCCTCCCAGAGCTTCAAAGGACATTGAGACCACCACAGCTGGCAATGGATATTAGGAAAAATCAAAATCCTGTATCCATCTGGCTAGAAAAAGGCAATTTATTTATTTATTTATTTATTTATAAGGAATACAGTGATAACTTTATGAATGATGAAATTCACTTTTGGTGCATATCAGATGATTTCTTTCCGACTATTCACTCACCACAGTACTATTGAATGGAAAGTATCAGAGTGATATAGGAAAAGTTAAGTATTTGAAAATCCCTTTCAATTCAAGGATGAAAAATTGTGTTTCCTTATGAGTGAAAACAGTGTGTACTTAAACTGAAATGTACCAGAGCATAGTACATATATTCATATATTCAATACCATATATTCAGTTATATATGCTATGCAAAGGACCTCAGGTCATTCCAGGACACAAACCCATCCAGATCCAATCATAGTTGATGGGAAGTTTTCTTTGTCTCTCTACTCTTATTTCAGAGTTGTAAAACCAAAACAATGAAGGTATTCAGGCTCCTGACTTCTCATTAAAACCTTAAAATCCCATCAAAACCTCCAGAAATCTATACAGACTAGACTACTATGATGTTCACTTTTATGCATACCAAATATAAATTCTCAAATACTCAAATTATAATGAAGGTCTGTTGAGTATTTTCAATTAGTTTGGACAAAGCTTGAGATTATTTATTTTCTTTTTGTAAACTCTAAATGCAGAGTGTTCTAAACTGTATTTGTTATTGTGCAGGACTTGTGATTTAAAACTATTTAAACCAAAAGCCTCAGCGACAGTAACAAAAATATCATCTTTTGGCACCACACTGTGATACAGGCAAGAGTTTTTCATGACAATATATATTTTTTAAAATCTGTGCCTTTTTCACAGTCTTTATAGTAATGAACAGTATCTTAGTGAAAAAGTTCTTCCAACATTTTCTTCAGAAAACAGTCTTCTGAAGACACAGCAAGATGATGTATGGCATAGGAAATACACCCATAGAATTAATCACCTATTAATCACATGAAACACATTTAGGAGATTTTCATAATTGGTGAAAGATAAACTTTGTTTATGTATTTGTTATCAGTAGCGGCAGTTAACAGAGAGGAGATAGCTGTGGATGTTATTTTTAAGTAGAACTTGCATCCTAATGATGAAAACAAAAGTACATTCTTAGTCACACCAGTGAATAAGATGCTTTCATTCTGATCTGGTCTCTATCATAAAGCTGTCCAGATGGAGATCTCTTAATTAATGGCTAATTCTTTCTTATTTAATTCTTACAGTGTACATGTAGGTTTGCTTAGGTGCAGATTGCCCAGCCCCCTTAGGTTTGCTTTGATTTCTCATCTCATATTAAATTATAAGTCTCAGTGACAAGGAGGTGAGCCCACAGCCAAGAGAACATTGAAAGTTTTTGTTTTCTACCAAATCCTGCTCACTTTTGTTGAATGTGTGAGATCAAGTTTTCTGTCACAACCCTGCAGCTTGCAGAGTAGGTAACTAGTACAAGGTCCCTCTTAGTTGATTTTCCATTTATAATCTTATGTCAAGCTTTGTGTCACATAGCGAACATGAACAAATTATGTCTCTCTGTTTGTTTGTTTTCTCTTTTCCCCACAGGTAAAATTAGTATTTTCAAAGGAACCTTCAAAGCCGATAGCTCCACGAATCTTACCAAATCCGCTAGCAGCTGCAGCAGCAGCTGCTGCTGTGGCTGTGAATTCCCCCTTCAGTCTTCGAACAGCTCCAGCAGCTACCCTTTTCCAGACTTCAGCACTTCCTCCAGCACTCCTACGACCAGCTCCAGGACCTATACGGACCACCCATACTCCTGTGCTGTTTGCTCCTTACTGAACTCCAAACAGGAATTAACTGCAATAATTTTTCAAATCAAAACAAACAAACAAAAAAATAAATCAAGAACATTGAACTATGCAGTGTTTATTTATAGTTTAAAGTATATATGAAGAGCCAGGACTTTTGATAGAGAACTGAACAAATTCTAAAAGGGGGAATGGGCAGTATTTTCTCCAGATGAGAGCATTCCTCTTTTGAGCATTGATTGTTTTAGAAATGATCTCCAGCAGTGACTTGTAGTGATATATAAAACTTATGAAGCCTTTTGACTGTGCTTTTTGGCACATTTTTCCCTGCAATGTCTTTCCTGCTTTATGAAACAACTTACAAATTTGTCTAAAGGGCATTAACTGGTTCCAATGTATATAAAATACTTTATTCTGTAGATTAAAGAAGAAGGAAAAAAAAAAAAAAAAAAAAAAAGCAACACTGTGAATAGTAGTACCCTTACCAATCCTCCTACCAAATCAGCAGTTACTGGGTATATATCTGAAAAAAAGTAGATACAATAGATGTCTTGTAAAACAGTAGTATTGTGTCTCTATCTATGCCACTAGGTTTCTAACTGAGTTGCAAAAGATAAAATGAACAAAATACGTCACTTGGTAAGTAGTCAAAAATGATTACAATAATGTGGAGCTGTTCCTGGTGAGCAAAATTGTTTTCCTCACCCATGGAAGAATGGGCATGAAGGTTATCTATGGTTAAGACAAGGTAAAAGATAAAGAAGATAAAGTGGGAAAAAAAAAAAAAAAAAAAAAAAAAAGTCCAAATGCCGTACACAGGTCAAACTTTTATTTAACTGAGAGTGATTGTGTACAGTGTGCATAAATTCAAAATGTGTAAGACAGGATTGATCAATGTTTAAGGAATGCCAACGGACAGCAAAAAAAATGCACTCTGGTTATGAAACAGGCCTGACACTTTAGTGTTGAGCAGAGGGAAGACACAAATGGGTTATGCATAGTCATAACTAGCAAATGAAAACCAAGAGAGAAATCCTGGCCCCATTTAAGTCAGTATAAAGTTCCTCCTGACTGCAGTGTAGCCAGAATTTCATCCCCAAAATGGCACATATTCTTTTTATATCATATCAGTAGGAGTGTCTGTAGCTACAGGTAACATTTTTTGCAATAGGCTTAGTTTTAGAAAATGATTTATTCTCTTGTTTTATTTCCTACTGATGTGATATAAAATGTTTTAATATACCTATAAAATGTAAACAGCAACATGAGATACATATTATGAGATAACTGCACATTGTGGGTTTGGAACAAATACAGCCTTTAGGATCTGAAGGGACCCTGGAATTCTGTAGCTGACCTTTATGTATGGGCAGCTTAAAGCCTTATATATTTACTGTGAGGCTTAAAGGGTTTGACCTTGTCCCTTTAAAATAAGATTTATCAGGGGTATATATAGATATATTGTATATATGTTAGAGTAAGAAAAATAACTTATAAACAGAAAATCTACTATATAAAATAATTATATAACCATTGAGTTTCACATGTGGGTCATTAAGTGATAAGTAACAAACAGCAGAGAAAAACTAGATGTCTTGAATCTGATTCTTGCTGCCTGCTTTTTCCCATAGGGAGCTGAAAAGTATCTATTAATATTATGGAGTGCGCTGCTGAGTCACATGCGACCACTCTGATGTGTAGCTAAGGGAAATGCCTACCATACATTTAGGAGGAATAAAAATTAAAAACATAATTTAAGTTTTGATGGGGAAATGATTTAAAATATTTTATTAAAAGGGAGTAATGCAAAATATTGACCATGTGGTTGCTATATAATACTGCCTGTGGTTAATATGGACAGGAGAGAGATATAGAGAATGGGAATATACAGCACTTTTGACTTGCAGTTCATCAGTGAGCCTTCCATATGCATTGGTATTTGCTATTTTTTAAACCTCTGCGTATAGATTTTATAAATATATATATATAAAGAGAGAAAGAAGAGGTTCCATGGATGTCTGTGTCCAAAGAATTCCAAAGAGATGCATTTATTTATCTAGAAGTATTAAAATAAGTTCTATATTATGTATATGTATTTCATCCAGTTTGTTTGCAAATGTTTGTGCCTTGAAATGAAATGGGCTTTTCGTTATATTTAATTCACTCCAATGTAGCCATGAGTTAGAAGTGATAGTGATTCAGGGCTGGTTACTAGGATTGCTTTGCTCGAGTTTCCAAAAAGAGAAGAGTACGTGTAAATTCTTGAAGTTTAGACACCTGAATAACTAGGGGCTGACATTTAAAAGGGCTCCCTACTCCACAGCTCCCAGTGAAGAGGCAGTAATCATGTCAGCTTTCAAAACCTGTTTCTACCACTCAGAATTTAGAAAATATTTCCAATTATTTGGGTCCATAAACATAGTGTAGTAAGGTTAAACTTGTCTTTACAAAATCTTGGCCTTTTCTTTTGAGTCTATTTGCAGACTTCATTCTTTTTGCAGAAGTTGTAGTGCCATTGCCAGCTGCGTGCAGATTCCTTCTCAAACAGGCCACTGGTTTTCAAGCTGTGCTCCATGCACCACCATTTATCTCCAGAGACTTTTATATTAGGGGTGTAATTAACATTTGCTAAACAAACAGAGGAGGGATGGCATTCTGGGGAGGAAGAAGGCCTGGGCAGACAGTAATTTTCCCCATGAAATAATAATGCAGACTGGAGGAGACCCACTAGCATCCTGTAGGCTTTTACACATGGCCTTCTGGTGCGCGGGCACATGCTGTACATCGTGCCATGTTGTCATGATGCCATCAAAATCAAAAGGCAGATTCTTGAGAGAATATGGCCTGTGGCATGTATGGAGGCACAGTACTAAGCACAGAGTTAATACAAGTTTTGCCAGAAATAAAAAGAGTGTCATTCCAACAACTTACATCAGCTAATTCACAATGACACCTTCAGTTTTCTTGGACCTCTTTTGTCACAGTGCTCTATGGAACAAGTTTTTGTTCACACAAGTCTCTTTTAAATTTCAGCTGTAAACAAACTCAATTCTTTTTATGTCTCTTACTCACTACCTAATAAAGGATAAAGCCTAAATGTCAGAATGTATAGTGGATTTTCTGTGCCTTGCTGTTCCACTCCCTTTTGGTCAGTAACAAATCAATGCACCGGGGATGTTAGCACAACAGTTTTATATTTTATATATATGTCAAGGAAAATACTGGCACAGCAATCTGATTGGGCAGGGGGAGCTTCCAGTCAAGGGTATATCCACAACACCTGAAAAAAGAGCTGGCAAATTGAAGACACTTTACACTTACCTGCCAATGCATCCAATATGGAGAGCACTATAAAAAAAAATAATAGTAATAATAAAATGTGTCAACATATTTCATATTACAGTAACATTCCAGGGCCAGGAGGAAGTCTAAAGCACAAGGAAACAGATAATTTTACTGAAGACACAGTCATTCACTGGAACAACAATGTGAAATCAGCCTGCAGGGAAATGGCTGGGTATGATCTCAGAAAAACAAATAGGTTCAGGTATATTTTCTTAAATCCTATGCTAAGTGTTAAAGAAGGACTCTTCTGTTCTGACCCAAAGAGATGGTACTTTTGTGGGAGGGATATATATTTACATTTTTACTCTATCTGCATTTTTCCAACTATCACTGGCTTTAAACCTTTGTTCTGAAGGTTCATCATTGCTCTGAACCATGAAATCAGTTACGTTCATGAAAGCTGCTGTAAAAGCTGATGTGAGAGGTCAGTAAGCAAATGGTATAAACATGATGATCTAAAATGAACTGGAAGAAAAAAAAATGAACTGGCCATGTCAAGAAATATTGTATTTGAGAAATACACATCTTTATTTTAAAATAAATATATATATAATTACAAACAGCTAAATAAAGTTAATATAACTAGAAAAATTACATTTGTCATTTTAGTAATGGGATATCAGAATTGGCACTGTATTTTAAAAGATTAAAAGACTCTTTAGCTGTTGAATCAATGCAAGGATGCCATGTGTAAATTTAATGTCTCACACTTACTATCTTCTAGTTATGCCAGGAATACCATAACTGAATGAAGTTGCCTACAGTCACTTCGACTCCAGGTCCCAAGGAGACAGTAGAGGACTGGCCCATTGTTCCCTGGAAGCTGAAGTCCTGTAGTAGCCTCTGCTTCTGCCTTCTGTTCCCCCCAGATTCAAAGCTTTTAGATTCTCTTTGAAGTATCTTGGAGAATTTATTTCTTAATAGCTCTCATTTTTGCAAAAGTAAATCTCATTCATGAACATAAGACCAACACTGAAGAGCAAGACCTGAAAAAGTTCCTACATGATTACAACATTGCTGTGGGTAAATACAAAACATAGCTACCCACATTGTTTGGATGCATAAATCTCTTTGACAACAGGTGAATTTGAAAACCTAAAATACTTTTTAAAAGATCTGTGATATTTATTTACATAGATGGCTAAATTGCCACTTTTAAAATGAGTACAGTACAGTTTAGGCTTTAAGGATCTAAGCACCTACAGCACACAGAAAACTAATCATGGGGTTCCTGTTAACCTAGATGTCTTTGAAATGTTAGTCTATGCTGTGTAAAATAGAACAGATATTTTTGCATCACATCTTCCCCTGTTCTATTTGTTTATCTGTAAGCACCATTACTTCAGTGCTAATGGATCACACAAAGGCTTCTGCACTGGGTTTCAGTGCATGACTGAAAGAAATAGTAATACTGATAAATCCTATCTTAAACTGGTTGAATTCTCAAACACAGAGTTAAAGGTTTAACCAATGCTGAGGGCTTTATGCCCTCCCACACCTACACATTTATTAAAATTCAGGACCATTTAGGAGTAAATGTGACTATCTGGAGGATGGTTATTACACAGACTGATCTGAAATGTCAGAGGCTGCGTCTGTGTTCCAGACCAAAATTAAGGATAGTACGAAAACCTTAATGCTCTTAACACTGGGATTCCTGAAAGCAGTTGCAAAGATTTTCACTACAGCAGAGGCAATTTTTTTCTCTTCGGTGCCTTAGGCCTTTTGCAGTCATGCTGTGTACTACAATTAGGTGTCATTCAACTCTGATTCAGTATTGATATATTGATAAAAAAAATTGGCTGAGCCTGAAACATGACTTAGTGGCTGCCTAGTTTCTGTGATCAGCTTCATGCTGGGATGGTGGATAAGTAAAGAGAGTCAAAAGAGTCAATGCAATGAAAATGGTAAAATAATTTGGTTCCTTTTACTTGTGCAATGTGTGGCAATTACAAGCTGGGACACTCAAGAGAGCCTGGATAAAATGGGCACCTTGAAGGTCATGAGACTGTAACTTTGAAAATAATTAACTTGCTGATGAGAAAGATCACAGAAGACTTTCTTTGGCTTAGATAGTTCAGTTGCTTTGTATCAACGGGCTTCACACTATTTACACTGTTAGCACACTGACATTTGTTCTGTTCACATCAGAAACTGAATATTTGACACCCATAATGAGAAGAAAGCACTTAGTATTCATTACATAAATATTGGATACTCGGTTACAGGAGACAAGACTTTTTCTGTGAAATCCATGTATTCATGTCTGGTCATACAAGCCAAGATATCACCACATCTCATCAAACCTTGGTCTTCCAGAGATTATAACCATATTTTGTTTTCTTTCATTACTAGTTGATTTTTCTTCTATCTTACTTTATCCATATATTAATCTCTCATGGGAATGAACAGAATCCTTACATATTCCTTTAAAAATCTAATATTCATCAAGCCCACCGATGGATCATTCTATCAGAGTCAATAAATTGAACAAAAAATTGAAAGCAGCAGTGCCATAGTAATAGTAATATATTACAAATAGAGAGCATACATATACCACAGTACTATTTATCTAAGCTAGTCAGAGTTATATGACACAGTTCTTTAGTCTTTCAGTTTCCTGAAATTTTCATCTTTGGGGATTCTTCAAAGCTTTAATTAAATGTAATGTTATTTCTTATGTTCAGTATAAACAGCTAGGCTATTTCTGAGTAGAAATGCAATAGAAAAAGAAAAAAAAAAGAAAAAAAAAAAGAAAAAAAAAGAAGGATAAAAATCATAAACCATTTTCTCACTACAAATACCTGCAACATTAGTTAACAGCTCCAGCCTTTTGGCTGATGGCTGGCATTTGTCATGGGAACAGTTCTCATTGACACATGTATCAGGTGAAAATTGCTTGAAACACAGCAGACAAGTGCAGATGTTCTTTTGGGGCACACCAAAGTGGGAGGTGATAGCACGTGGGCAAAAACTATTCTTTTATAGCAACCTGTTATAGCACCCTTAAAACTGCCTGGTAGCTTGATGGAAAGAGGCAGCATCCACCCAACAACCTTACAGGTTCCATCCTGCCCCTTCCTGACACATTCTGATGTGGTCATTCTGATTTATTTATATTATCAATTTAGAACAAACAAACAAACATAAAACATACAGATTGAGGAATCCACTTCCATTCCAGTGCAAGTGTTTTAGTTTGGAGGACAATCCTTTCCACTTCCCTGCTCCCACAGTGTGATTTTTTAGTTTTGAACCTATTTTCAGTCTAATCCTTTCCATGACAGTGCCTGTCAAACTGTTGTCTGCGTCTGTTTTGTTCATCACAGTAAAGCCATGAAGATAAGTTTTGGAGCACCTGAGAAGAAAAGACTAAAACAAAAAACAAATGTTAATAAAATTGGCTCACTTTTTTTAATTATTGCAGTTGCCTAAGTCCTGCCAGCTTGCTGAAATTTAGGTTTCAGTCCAAGAGAGAAGGTTTATTTCTTTCTAATATTGTTTTTGTAGTTTCGGAAAGGGGATGGAAACAACTATCACTCTTTTTCCACTTATTCAAACACTAAAATCTCCACATAGGCAAGCATACAAATATTTTCACACTTGCTTCCTTCTCTGTATGTACACTGCACTTATTTCTCTCTCATCCCTCTCCTATATCACCTATATCACTCCCCAGCAGGATGAAACACTACAAGGAGTATTAATAAATAAATAAATAAATAGACAAAACTTATGTGTGTATAATACAGGTATATAATATCATAGTCCTTTATTATTTCAGTGGTATAATTTAACCAAGCACATGGCTGGTTAGTCCTGCGCTCAGCCCCTTGTTACAGTAATGGATGCTTTAAACAGTGGTCACCAAAACCAGTCTTGTTGGCTGTGCTGCAGTTAAGTCTTCTCCCTATCTGTGTGAGATTCTCTGTTTTCCTCCGGGATATATTACATTGCAAGTGAAGCTTTGGAAGAAAAGCTGGAGCTATTTTCATCTCCTTTGCAAAGCTATGAAAAGCAGTAGGAAAAACAGAGACCAGCCTTTCATATGTTATTGATATCTGCATTCCAGCTAACTGTCAGGAACTTCACAGCTGCAGTAAATATTTTAGAAGCTTTTCCATTCTCCTCCTTAAGACAGAACGCAGGGGATCACTATTCCATACAGAAGACATTTAATCCAGAGTAGTGTGCAAATCATCTACACTATGCTACCAACACACTTAAAATCTAAACTTCAGTTAAGAAAACCTTGAAGCCTCAAAACCTACCAGGGCCATCTGAAAGTACTGCTGATGAAGAACACGTTACTCAATGTGGTACAAACCAACTGGTATGTGGACATCCAGGTGAGTCCAACAGTTGCATTGCATTAGCACAAGAAAAGGTAACAGTTCCTGTCAATTTAATGTGGGGAATTTCCTTCAGAACGATGTGGGAAGGAATCCAACCCCATTGAGTGCACTGTAGCAACTGGGAAATTGAGAAGTTTGTCTGCATCTTTAAACCTCATGTCTCTAGCCAACATTGCAGTAGAAGACCTCAAACTCAAAGCCAAGTTAATCAGCAGGATAGCAAAAAAATTCTTCCTAGGCCTTACAGTTAATCAGCATAAGCCCTTCATTAAGTGATAGAATGGATATTTAAATTAGTGGGTACTAAGAGTACTAGAGGCATCACCAAAAATTGACCCTGATCCAATCACAATTCAAAAACATTGTAAATTTCAATGACATTTTTATAAGCCCAAGAGTAAAGTTTCATTGTCTAGCAGTTTATAGTAGTAATTTTGACTGATAAATAGTCAATATAATGTCTTTAATTAAAAAAAGGGTGGAGTAAAGTGACTGGGGCAATTATATCTTGCAGTTTAACCCCTCCAGATACTTCAATGAATTCTTTGTAAAGGTCAGTTAACAATCACACAAAAAATACAGTGGGCTAGGAAAAAACTGTATTTTCTCAGAGGTAGGTTAGGTGAGACAAAATTAACAGTATTAGGATAAGTTCTTTATTAGTTAAATTCTTTATTGTTTATTAATTGTTCCAGGTTAAATTAAGTACTTGAGATAGTGCTTCATAATAAACAAATGGGTACTATGAGGATTCAGACAACGATTTTTGAAGACTGACTGAAGTGAAAGCTTCATGGATTGTAGAATAAAGAAGAATTATTAGGGAGAGGAGAGATGGTAGAAGGCTGTTCCCCAGGAACAATTTTAGTTTGTGTCTGGTTTCACTGATAATTTTACACACGCAGGAAAAATTGTGTGCTCCTGAAATTTTATGATAACGCACATTAACACACATAACAAACAGGAAAGAGAGGAACAATCATATATTTAGAAACTAATAACAACTAGCTCTAAGAACTCAGCAGCTAAAACAGCTGAAAAAGAGAACAACCTTGGTGTATTGTCACTCATGGCAATGAGCTACAAATTTGATACTGTTGTTTTTAAAAATGCAAATACCTCAACTGAGGTATTTTCAAATTTTGCATTATGCCACCATGGGATAAAGACATATTTTGATAACTTCAGTTAGTCATAATCAAGAGCAATTAAGTCTTTTTAGAAAAGATTTAGAGAAGAGTTGAGGGAAGGTAGAGAACCTGGTAGATATAAAAACAAAAATAGATAATAATAACATTTATATGCCAAGAATAAGGAAAGGAAGGCTGAGACAGAAAGGGAACCAATTGATCCCTATGTATCCTGGGATGGAGATGGTGAAACCCATCAGGAAGAGAAGAATGCTATTCAAGGTAAGAATTTGTTCAAGTATAAGCACATGAATAATGGTATGTAAACTTGCCAGTGAATATTGATTGGAAATCAGAAAATGTTTGTAAATGTTAAAACACAGAAAAGGTCAAAAAAATTCTGAACATGCAAAAATTGAGATGCGCCTCAGGTGGGCACTGTCCAGGTTATAAATGGAGTTGTGGGCTGCATTTTCTGACAACACAATAAGACAGTCAGCTGTTTTGCCCCATTTTCTCTCCATATGTATGCTTAGCATCCCTCCAAATGGAGTCAACAGCTAATTCATGATTTGATTAGTCAGGGAGAGAATTATGAGAGGGGCTTGCACTGAATGGGGAAAAGACTTCTGAATCTCCCCCAGAGCCTATTTCATCAATCTATTCTCAGTCACTTTGAAATAACAAAGGAACTAACAATATTCAGACAGAAAATTAAGTATTCTAAATTTGATTCCAGGTAGATGCATATGTCAATGGCTTTTTGGACATTGTATGTCAGCTGGAAGAGTCTGTCTTATTCTTGCTGAAATAAGACTCAGTATAGTTTTCCTAGACAATCTAATGTCAAAATATATCTATCATGTTCAATTGCTAAGCATAGTTCATGGTTTTAAAAATTCAGACAGATGAGAGAAAATATTTAACAGTGCTGAAAGAAAAAAAAAAAAAAAAAAAAAAGTCTCTAGTTCACTGAATTTATGAACATAAGCAGAGTTCAGCAACCATTCAGCAACAGCTCAGCCTCTTCAGTGTTGCTTTTGTCTTGGGTGAGGACTGACTTGGAACTTTATGGCCGATTATCCCAAAGAGACAGAGACATGCCACAGAGTCCATGCAACAAAATAAATGGCTGAAATTAAAGTGCAAGATCTCTTAGTACCTCTCTCATTTCAGACTCCTCAATGAGGTTGCTGAATCCTGTCGATTGTGTTCTTTAGTGTATGAGTGTCTATACATCGTATGACGGTGCCAAGTGGTTAAGGACACATTCAGATAAGCTGTGGAGTTCCTAAAGTTAATAAAATACAGGCATTATTGCAGTTACTGAACTGGTTACATGATATTTGAGTCTTAGCACTTAGCATTCAATTCAGGCTTTAGATAATAATTAAGTAAATTGCCACTTGGCATCTGCATGTCTTTATTCTTAAAATGTTTATCATTCCAAAAGTCAGAGATTTATCCAATTCAGGAGGTACTGTATATAGACTTCATGCTTTGGCACAGTACAGCTACTCTTCTACTTCACATTCAGTCCCATATTTTGCTATCAACCAAAAGTGGGTGTGTGGGGGGAACAAAGGAATTTTCAAAAAATAAGAAAAAAAAAAAAAATCCAAAACCAGAGTCAAAGCTCAGCAGGAAGGTTCAGTACATTATTAGCTGATTTGGAATAGTTTTCCATACAAATCATGTTCCAAAACATTTTACAGAATTAAAAGCTTTGTGTGACTACAGCACAAAAACATAATCCAAAATGTTTTGGCTAAAAAAAGAAGCCTTCTGTTTTCCTTATAACTGAGGCCAAAGCAATTTTAATTTCTGGCTTCTTAATTAATGTTAAATACAGTTTTGACTGAGTTTCTCATTAAACAAATACTGCAACATTTGTAGATTTGCAGTTATTTTGTTCATTGTCTTATCTTTAATTTGAGTATCCTGAGTATGAGGGAGCAGTTAAAGTCTTCATAGATTATGCCATCTGTTAATGGAAATCTGTATTTCAGAGCTATGTAGAGTATAGTTGATAATTCTGTCATTTTGCTATAGCTTGGCCTCTTCTTACTCTATTTATTTGTGCTGTATTCATGCTTAAAGGCTCTAACTGTGACCATACAATAAGAATTTAATTTTATGATAAAACAGAGAAGTCTTGAAAGTTGTTTTCATTACACCTCAGCATAGACTGAAAAGCTGAAAGCAGTTTTTCATGAGAGAAGAAAGAGGATGGCAGTCTGGTACATGGTATTCATGTTCACCTAATTTTTTTGTCTGGAAACCTGAACTTGTGATAGGACCTAGGTAAGACTCCAAGGCATTAAAGTAGTTCCCCCCACCCCCCACTCCTTGCTTTGTTAGATGTTATTCTTTGTATCACTAAGCACTTTTTATGTTAGGTCAGTAGGTGCTTTAATTCCTTTTCCACGGTACTGTAGATACACCTCAGCCAGTGACCTCACACTAAATGTAGATTTTGGGATTTGATGTAACTGACCTCTTCTAGGAGTCCATGAAAGGGCTTCTGGAAGTGCTTATGCTCTCCACAGTCTGGAAAGGATGTTAGGTGAGAGGTAGTTACCTGTCCTATTTGTGTCTACAATTGAAGAAAAAATTAAGAAAACATTAGATGTCAGAAACGAATCCAATCTAAACAAGCGACTTGATGGTTCAGGATGTTGGACAGCCATGGTGAAGTCCAGCACGTGTCAGAGAATACTTTTGAAACTGTGTCTTCTGTATGTAAAAGGAGTGTAAGAAATCCTTGTTACTAATTTTGATTTTAGTCTTGGAGAGGTTTTTTATTATTATTATTATTATTAATTTTTTTTTTTTTTGCAGTGAAGTTTTTACTACCGGGAGCCAAGAGTGGCAGGAGGGCCAGCTGGGCAGGGTCCTTACCGAAAAAGAGTTTGATCCTACAGTGTGGTTGGCAGAGGTGGTCTGGTGACAGTAACTACATAAGATGACAGTCCAGACATTTCCAAAGCAGTCTGCAGTGATGAAGCAGGAATGAGGCCAGGGTCAGCAAGACAGACTCAGGATGACCACAGTGCAGTGCAAGGTACAAGCAGGCCTGTAGCGTAGCCTGGGCATTCTCCAAGGGAAGAGTTTAATTGCAGCTCCCAAGACAAGAAACAGAGGCCCCAGGCAAGGCATCTCACAGCACATGCTTGCACCTTTTCTGTTTCCTGGCAGTATGATCCTAGGTTACATAGCTGTGCAGTGTCAGAACTGCCACAAAGTACAGGCAGCCAGGCCCCTGGGAGGGGAAGGAGGAGGCTGCAGAACTTACGGGCATGCAGAGGTTACTTGTAACGCCCCCATGCCTTAGTAAAGGGTAGAAAAGATGATTTTAACTCTCGAAATTGCAGACTAGAAGGGAATCAAAAGAAAGTAAAGGATACATAGTCACTGAGTTTTACATATGATCATGAAAATGGATGGAGCAGAAGTGATTGAGCCCTACTCCTCCTGAACAAGCATCTCAGTGAAATATCAGCATTCACAACATGGGATCATGGTGCTAAATCAAAGCTGAATTCTACAACAAATGCAGATGCTCACTGGGGACAGGAGAAATATATCTTAAGAGTAGATACTATCTGGCTATAAAAGTTTTCTTAGAACAGTACTATGTTTTGCTTACTTCCAATACCATTCAATCCACCTCAGGAAATCTAGTTCACAAAATTAGTTAGCCTCTTCAGAAATTCCTGATTTATTTTCACTGCACAGCAATACTCATCAGATGGAAATCTAAAGGTTTCATTTTGTAAGGGAGTGGATGGAGATGAGGGAAGGGATCCTTTTACAAGTGCTGAGGATGTTTAATTTTAAAGTTCAGAGCCAGCTCCTTAGCTGGTCTAAATCATCATAGTTTCATTATTTATCTAGGTTTGTAACAATTGGTGTCTGAGATCTAGCATGTAGTTTGGAACACGTGTTATTGTCAAATCATAAACAGGGAGATGATCCCTTTTAAAATGGTTATATTACTGTAAATTTCTGCTCTCTTACCAGAGAGACCACAGATGTGGAAATATTCCATGAGAACTGCTCTTTCCACTTGCTCTCTTCTTTAACATCAAGCTACTCTACAGATGAAATACTTCAGTCACAGAGAGGAAAAAAAATAAAAAATTACAAATAAAATAAAATAAAATACTGTATTTTCCAAACAATGTAGCTGTTAATAGTTTCATGTTTTTCTGACAAACTATAAATAGCTTACCACTATTTTATAGAATCAGTATGTACTGAGTATTTCATGTTTTTACCAAGGTATGGTAGATGGAAGCTTCCCCATCCAGAGCCTCCTGGACACTCACAGCCTAAATATTTTCACAAGACCGAAGTCCAAACTTGTGTGTCCCATGACTGCTGTGCAAGAAACTGTTCTGGTAGCATAAATGTCCTCTTGTTGCTATCAAAGAGCTAAAGTACTACATCTGTGTGCTCTTGCCTTCACCTTCTGTTACATTACATATATTAAAAAAGAAAGAAACAAACAAAAAAGTTGTGGAAGAAAAAGGAAGGTTATGTTATTGTTTTACAAAATCAATATAATGCAGTGGAAAAATTAGTGAAGAGACAGATCAGAAATTGGAGAAATAGACTTTTTTCAAAAGTTCTCTTTGCAGCCTGGGGAAAGCAGCTGGGAGTTTGCTTTGTATGTTGACCATTCCTGATGCTGGGCAATTATTCAAGCAAGGCATCTGCTACTAAGTGTGGATTCTGAGGAAGTGCTGTATTTGGTTTAAGGCAAATAAGACCTTGTCTAAGATCCTCTCTTGTGACTGAGCTGTCATGAAACTGCTGAGTTACCACTAGTTACTGGGCTTAAGTAATATATTCACTAGCAGGCTCAGCCCAGTATATATATATATATAAATATATATAATAAATATATATATAACACTATTTCCATATAAATTACATGAGAAGAAAGTGAATACATTCATAATCAAATATTCCCCTTTCCACTGAAGAAATTATCTGAGTCTCTGACTGCTACTAAAACTCCCAACCAGCTTAACATGCCAGTTTTCCTAGTCTTCCCCGACTTGCTCTATCCTCTTTAAAAATCAGAGAGCTAAATATATATATCTATCTATATATACATATCTATGTTACTGACACTACTCAGGTTGAAATTCTTTGCTGTTATTATCCTTGGTCTGGGGAAAGATGTAAGTCAGTCGGGAAAGATTTATTTGCAGGATATACTATGTGTAATTAAGAGCCTACATAGAGAGAATTGGCTGAAATGCAGTAGCTATTCCCAGCAAGAAAATATTATCTGGTTCCCAGGTACTTACTGGTTCCCAAGCCAGACAATAAACTCTAAAATTTAGATTCTATAACACCCATGTTGTAGATGTGTGGCCTGGGGTGAAGGTCAATTCCCTGTGCAAAACACCTTTCTCCTCATCCAGTTGACAGGAGCATCAGTGGCTGATCATGCTGCAGGGCAGGAAGCATCTTGCATATATGTCAAGTGTTAGGAGGTGCCTTGGGTGTTAGTTTACAAAGCATATGAATGCAGCTTCTATCTGCTCTGACTCAGGCATTTTATACTATATTAAGCCTATATTCTTTCAAACTGGCATTCTGAAATCTGGAAGAGCATTAGGCATAGACTACCACTAGGATTAGGTATCAACACTGTCAACACCCTTGTTACCAGGCATGATTCTTTACAGGAGGGAAATGCAGGGACTTGTCTGATTCAGGCAATTCTTGAACTAGAGAGGATTTTTCTGGATTAAAATGTTCAGTTAAGGGTTGCCAAAATTCTGCTCGAACCTCATGACAAATATTTAGCTCCTTTTTTTTTGGATCCCACTGTTGGGTCCTTAGCTGCTAAAATCTCCAGAGGCTTGGACAGTGGTACACACAGTGCTCTTCAAGAACTATTAAAGAGAAGGGGGGGGAGGTGGTGACCATAGCATAAGAGATCACAGATCCCATGGGGGTTCAGAAATGAGCCTAGAGGGGCTGGCATGCATGAATTCATCTCTGCCACTGTAAGTGTGTGCAGGGGCAGAGGAAAGATTGTAGAACTCTTGCTTTAATCCCAGTTGGCTCACAAATCACTTTAATTCAACTAATAAAACTGTTAGCAACATGCAGATTTCAAACAAAGATAAACAAGACAGCAAATGATTTAATATAGAAACAAACTCAAGGAAATGTATGTGTAGTAGCTAGGAAAATTTAGCCTTGCTATTTCCCCATTTATTCAAGAGAATGTGTTTCTGCCCAGTGCTGATCTATCTTAACCACATCAGATATTGGTGACAGCCTCCCTGGAAATAATAAATATCCTTAGTTTCCTTTCCTTGTGATTTATTTTTCGCTGTTCATTCCATGTTCCCCAGTTTAACAACATTGTGGGAAACTTGCCTAGTTCCACTTGTTTGTGCAAAAAGGAGTGGTTCCTTTACTAAAAACAGATCTGTATTATCTTGCTTAGATTAGGGAAATCCCGTGGAAGAGAAAGGTGCTTGAATTTTTGGTCAGGTATTTGGTCTGTAGAACAGTCATGTTTCTCTGCTTTCATAGAATGATGTGTCGTTGGTAAGTTTTAAGGGTGCTTTTGAAATAAAGGGGCAGTTACTACTTACCTAGACAGATCAGAGTGTACTATGGCCTTCATGGATGTAGTTAAAGGTACCTCAGACTAATAGTTATTTTCACAGCAGACATGAGGCAGCACAACTGCTGCTGTCCTGTAAGGATTCAGGAATGGGAACAGCTCCAAACTGGGACTTCTAGCAGAACATAATTATAATTGGTTTCCCCATAAGTATAGTTATTGCAATCTCAAATCCCTTTAAAGATGCCAAAGGCATGCACAGGTATGCTCCAGCTTCTGCTATTCAATCGTCAAATTGTGGAATAATTTAGGTTGGATCATTGGAGGTCATCAAATCCAAATTCAGAGTAAGGCTATCTTCCAAGTTTGGTCAGGTTGTTCAGGGTTTGTCCAGCTGCGTTTAAAAAATAAAATAAAAAATAATCCAAAGCTGGAAAGTCTACAACATCTCTAGGTAGCGTGTTTCAGAGCTTAACCATTGTGAGAATTTTTTTTTTTTAATCTTATGTCCAATTGAAATCTCCAACTACAAGAAGCTATTTCTTTTGCATTTGTTTTTGCTGAACTTCATTATGTAACTGAAAACGTATTTCTCACATCTTTGAAAGTCCTTTGGAGAGACAACCTTACCCTCCAGCTTATTAGTCATCACCCCTTCTTCCAGCCTGCAAACTTCACGAAATTACTTTAAGTGCAATTAACCATGCCACCAATGAAGCTGTTAACCTGTATTTGTCTCAAGATCAGCTTCTTAGGAATACAATTTCTAATAGGCTGATGATGAGATTTTTGAAACCTTGTCTTAAGACATGGCACTACACCCAACTTTTAAACTTGTAGTCCATCTATCCAAACTATATATGTCTAGTCTGAGTAAAACATCTTATTTAAAAATGTATATAAACCCTCCTTAAAGTCACAGTAAATTAGCTTACCTTGTTCAGAGACAGTCATTTAATCAGGAAAGCTATTCGGGTTAATAACGTAAAATTTGTCCCACTTTGTTCACTGTCACCTTATTCTTGGAGAGGGGGGGGAGGGGGGGGGGGGGAATTACTGGATTTACCTGTTTCTTTCAGCAATGGACCAACATATTCCCTGGTCTCTTATTCTTTTGCTGATATAACTGTAGAAACTGTATATGTTGCCCTTTACATCTCATGACGGTTTTACTCAGCTGGGCAGCTGAGCTCCACAACAACTGCTCTCTCATTTCCCATCCTCAAAGGGAAAGGGGGAGAAAACATGATGAAAAGGGCTCAAGGGTTGAGATAAGGACAGGGGGGTTCACTCAACAATTATCATCATGGGCAAAACAGATGTAGCATAGAGAGATTAATTTTTTTTTTTACTTAAAGCTAGAGCAGTAAGAAACAAAACCAACCAACCAAACAAAAAAACTAGAACACCTTTCCCCATCCATCTTCACCCATCTCCTCTCCCCACATGGCACAGGGGAACAGGGAATGGTGGCTGTGGTCAGTCCTTAATGCTTTGTCTCCACCACTCCTTCACAGTCACACTCTGCCTGTGTTCCACGTGGGGTCCCTCCCACGGGATGCCATCCTTCCCGAACTGAGCCTTCAGGGGCTGCCCACAGGCAGCAACTCTTCAAGAACTGCTCCCACATAGCTCCATAACACGGGGTCCATCCATCAGAAGCAACCTGCTCCAGCACAGGTCCTCCGTGGGCTGCAGCTCTCTCCAGACCCCTGCTCCTGTGTGGGCTCCTCTCCACGGGCTGCATCTCTGGCCTGGGGCCTGCTCCTGCAGGAGCTCTCCGTGGGCCGCAGCCTCCTCCAGGTCACATCCACCTGCTCCACCGGGGCTCCTCCATGGGCTGCAGCATGGAGATCTGCTCCATGTGGGACTCATGGGCTGCAAGGGGGCAGCCTGCTCCACCAGGGACCTCTCCACAGGCCACAGGGGAACTGCTGCTCGGTGCCTGGAGCATCTCCGCCCTCCTGCTGCACTGACCTTGTGGGCTGCAGGGCTGGTCCTCACTCCTTGCTCTCCCAGCAGTTCTTGCACAGCACTTCTTTTTTTTTATTGTTTGTTTGTTTGTTTTCTTAAATACATTCTCAAAGAGGCGTGAACATCGCTGCTCAGCTCTGGGCAGTGGCAGGTCCCTCTTGGTGCTGGCTGGAGCTAGCTCTGATCTGATATGGGGAAGCTTCTAAACTCATAAACTGAATACACATCTCTGCCATTTCAGCTCCACCTCTGGACTTCCTGATTTCACCGTTTCACTCCCTTGTGCTTGGTCAATGGTTTTGTAATCTAGGGAGATCCAGCCTTGCTTCCAGCTCCTTCACAGATACGTTATTTTATTCTTTTTGTAGATCTTTAGCTACTTAATATCAGGTACTGTACCTCACACAGCTGGTGGAAATCTGTTTTCAGACTCAGGAAATCACTTACTAGTATCTCATCCCAAGTGGAGAAGGCACTTCCATGTGTCCTTTTTATTCCTGGCTTAGAAACTTTGGCTTGATTTTGTTCTGACACACACAAGACCACCCACCATCCCCCCCTCCCCCCTCCCCCCCGCCCCACCTCATCCCCTCACTCCCTCTCACCTCCCCGTTTTACTTTCTTGAAAATAAACTGTATCAGAAAACTGTAGAGACTCTAATGAACTCATTTGGAAACACATCTATGTCAGCATATAAAGATTTTTTTTCTGTGACAGAATGCACACAAGTAAATAAGAAGTTACTCACTGAGGCAAAATATGATTTGTCTAACTGGTAGCATCACTTTAGGAAAAGCTGCCATCATTTAATTGTGAGATTTTATTAGTATGTAAAATGACTGCTTTTAAGTGTTTACTTTGGAGTTAATTTCACAGTGGGTGCTGGAAGGTGCTTCACATATGACTGCATGTCACAACCATGCTATGAAATAAATGTACGCAATGGTGAGCAGCAAGAATCCGAGACTACAGTTAGTATGTCACTAATGTGGCCATTAAGTTTTCATGTTAAGATTTATTATGCTGTCATTACAGCACTTTTCTTTTTGATGTATCAAACCACTACTACAGTGCATATTTGTTGACATCTCATCTGTTTTAGGAAGGCAAATGATTACAAGTTACCAAGGAAACTAATAAGCAGTATGCAAGGAATGGGCTGCACAATTCGTTTTGTTAGATAGCAAGTCACTGCTGTTTTAATTTCAATTAAATTACACCTACTTCTCATGTCGATAACATAAAAACAAACCATGTACCATTTCAAGAAGAATTCAGATAGCTATATTCATTTAGTAAATGGAGGCAAACATTGTTTTGTAGCCCATGCAGATAGAGGGATGTAATTTGTTGATGTTTTTGTGCTTTATATACGAGGTACTGTATTTTATGAGTTTGTAGAAAACCTTCTGTTCCACTATGTAAGTCCACAAAACTACATGGCCACAGACCTTAGCATATGAAGGAGTTTTAAAAACTGGATAATTTAAATTTGTTTTCATATTTTGAATTGCCTACAGTTTGATACAAAAACTCTTATTTGGAGCTATTGTTTCTGTGCTGTTCTGTGGAATGAGAAGTTTGGGGTAAAGCAAATCAGGGGGGGTTGAAACTGATTTAAGCTAGAGGTTTGGATAAAACAGATCACCCATCCCTAACTACTGAGGCAGTTACACTGATGATCTACACAAAGTGGTGAGTGAAAATCAATTTTTTTTGGAAGCAGGAGGAGATCTTCAGGGGACTGTGTTTTTTAGAGCTCTGATAGGTGTTTTTGGGAATTGTTGCTACTTACTGTGGAATGAAAAATTAGGCATGGTCTGTCACCCTGAAGAGCATCAAGGGAGTGAACTTTGGGCACAGGGCTATTAATTTTTAAAGCAACGTTGAAAACTCTTTATTATTATTTTTGTCTAGTTCTGAGCCTTATGTCTTCTGGATGTTTTGCTTTGAGTTGTACCACTGCCCCCACCTTTACAGTAAGCTTCCACTTTCTGTAAGTCTGAAACATCTGCAAGGCAGCTGGAGAATACAGCAAATGTTGCTGCTACTCACACACACTGAGGATGATCAGCAGACATGGCAGAGTAGGAGGGCATGCTTTGAGTCCCTGGGTAGGCAGGGAGCCAAGCAGGACATGCCTACAGCTGACAGCATGGAGAATAGGAGAAAAGGACAGGGATTTCAAGAGAGAATATTGTGGAGCATTGCTACCATGATGATTTCTGTGGTGGAAGTTTTTTCTCACTTGTTGGGTTAACTCCCAGTAACAGTAGGACTGCTTTCACTATATTTGCTCATTACAGTTTATGCAGAACAGACACATGTGCTATAACTAAGACCAGACCATTCCACATTATGTTCCTTGTGTATGCCATAAAAAGCCTATTCTTAACTATTCATATCAGTAAGGCTGAAACGAATGCAAAACATGAGTGTTATTTGATACCAATAAGCTTCCAAAATGCTGTGTTAACTAGATAGCATATCTAGTGCAGACCAGGCAAGATGGTTTAAGATTCCCTTTCACATTAGAATCTCTGAAGATATGAAGGCATCTGCTGTAAGCCTTTTTTAGCTTCTTTCTATTTTTGGACAACATTTCTCCAAAACAATTTTTGGCAGCAGGGTTGGGGAATGGGTTCACCAGTTTTATAATGAAGTCCAATAACTGCCTGTGGCAAAACTAGATTGAAAGCTGTATAAGCTGTTGGTGGAAGCTATGAGTTACCCAGTTCTTATCAGCAACTACTGCATGTTTTTAATGTAATAATAGCTGATAGAAATAACACCATGGTAATTCAGACTACTGTTTTCAGTTAATATATATATATTTTTTTCCTTATCTTTCTGGTTGTCTGCTTAAATTAACTCCTGGTGATCATACTGCAAGCAGCACAATCACAAATGCACACACAAGTGCATCCCATGGTTGTGTGCCCAGGCAAATAATCAAAAAACGTAGCTCAGTAAACCAAAGTAGTAATTGAAACAGAGTAACACTGAAATGTTACCTTTGGAACATGAATGTTTGGGGAGAAATATATATATATACATGAGAATATGAAAATCTGCTATGATACAGCCAGTCTCATGTGCCAGAATGAGTGAGGCAATGTGCATGACTATCACTGGATACCTGGATAAACAGTGACTAAAGCAGATAAGAACAGATAGGTGGAAAGGAAAAGGTGGGAATGGCATACAGAAAACTGTACCAATGCAATTCTTTCATGATCTTCTGACCTTCTGTTCTACCTGGCCAAGTCATATGATTTAAGTAATTCTTTAAGTTATCCTTTCTAGAGTCCTCTTCTGAAAGTTTGTCGTGAACATGTTTTGCACCAGTCCTCAAAGCTGCATAGGAAATAGCAGAGAAGAAAGCTTCATGGGTAGTGTTTCTAACATACTTTCCTCAGGAGTTGTAAATGTGATGAAAATTGGCTGCAAAGAAAAATTAGAAAATCCCTTTTTCAAGTGGATATCCAATACAAAAATAAATATTTTACTGGTGTATACAACCATTAAACCTTTATTTCATTTTACCATATTTGTGAAGGTTGAAAATTTAAATATGTTCTGGAATTGTTCATTAAATATTTTACAAGTTTGGAAAGTAAATTACAACCACATAGATCAGTTTGGTGTATTAGTATAGTGTACAGATGGACTATTGTAGTCCTGAGCTGAAGAAAAGAATGAGACAGGTAGCCTTGAGTTTGCAAAACCAAATGAGATAAGGAATGAAAGGAATAATGAGGAAAGCAGCTGAAGAAAGATTCAAGACTGACCCATAGTAACCTTTTTCTCATTAAAAGTGATTAACATATTTTTTTAAAAAATACCCATCAAAATGGAAATGCATGGAAATGCAGGATCTGGTGTCCTCACCACCCCTCACTGTTCTGCTGTAACACACGTGCTCAACAGAAGATAAGTTAGGCGAGACAGAACAACCAGTTAGAAGTTTCTAGAGAGTTTCACAAGTTGGCCATGTGTAAATAATGGTACTCCAAGTCGGAGGTGTGCATGTTTTGCAAAAGATCACCAATTCTGTGCAATTCTGCATAGAATTAATTAAAAGGCCTTTGTGTGGATTCTGTCTGTGTGTGCTTACTGGCTAGGCACACCGGGCAGGACCCTAGGGATGTGAAACAGAAATATGGCAGTACATACTGCATGATTCACAAACATTGCATAAATGTGAAAATCAGAAAAGTGTTTTCTGCTGAAGAAAATACATCATCATAAAAGAAAAGTTGTTGCAACAAATACAGTTGCTGGGTGTTTAAAGAATTAGAGATGAAGTTAAAGTAGATGAGACTGCAAACAAAAAATCATTCTGTAGTATCTTGTTAAAAAAAAAAAAAAAAAAAAAAAGATTAAATCATCATAGTATATTCAGAATACATACAAAAAGACAAAATGCAAATGCATTCTCTAAAAGTATTAAGCAAAGACAATAGTTACAGGGTGACTTTAAGCCAGTCAATCAAACTTCAGACAAAGGAAGAGAGTAGCATTAAGTTTAGATTCAAATTAAAGAGTTCAATTATATAGTAACTCAGGCAACTATTTCTGGGTTTGTATAAGTAGAAGCCAGTTTTCCCCTGTGGAATAAAGATGAGAATTTCAAAGTATTTCTCCTGGCTAAATGCATTTTACATAAATGCATAATGCAAAATATAAGCTGCAGGGAGAAACATTCCGGTTATATACAAAGTTAAATTATGTGACATTTGAAGTATAGCTCAGAATATGCATATATGGAACTGAGTGTTTATTTCTTGGACTTGGATCAACGACAAATTGCTTTTGTGGCAGATGCTTCACAGAAGTACCTTAAGGGTCAAGGAGGTGAGGAGTACAGCCTGGTAGAAATGAACTATTCTCTGTCTGTCAAAACCACACACCAGTCAATTAGGGAGGAAAAAAAAATACAGGGGCAAGTAAATGAAAATGGAAATTTTGATCAGAGGCATGAGACTCTTCAGTATGCAAGGAGAATAGGAATAGTAATCATTAAGACCTTGCATTACGTTGGCTGGATTGGACAGTACGCAGAGTAGAACTGGTGATCTGCTCCACATGAGTTTCTACTGTACTTCCAGAAAAGTGATAAGGGCATGCTGAGGAGAATAAATGAAATATTCATGTTTTCCTAATGAGCATCAAGGGGTCCCTCTATTTTCTGTTTGATATTATTCTGTCCAGGCTACTTGAAATTGAATCACAGGTGTGAAAGCCATGGGGAATAATGCAACAGTGAAGATAAGGCAGTATCACAGACTGGCAGGAGCCTGTGAGAAATAGCAGGGAAGCTAGGGACTGGCAGGCTAGCTACCAATGGCAGACTGTATTATTAATGTTCACTCATGCCAGTCTGGAGCATAGGATCAAGAGAAACTAAAATTAGAAACCTAGTCTAGGGGTAGTACTGAAGGGTTTTTAGCAGTTGGTGGTTATGGTGGTAGAAAATGATACAATCAGAGATGCTAAAGGATGGGGAAGAAAAGGAAGTAAAGTCAATTTGCTTCTCATCCTTGAAGCTGAGGAAACTGCTTCTTAAGACTCACGGAAAATATAAACTTTCAGGAAAAATTAATAAATATGACATAAGACACTTAGAGCTAATCCTTTAAAAAATGCAACTGTGCTGAACTGAAAAGTCCCTGGTGGCCTTAGAGTGACAATTCTGTGTCAACAAAGCCTCAAGTGAACTACTCCAGACTGCTGAAGCAACACCATCCTTCACATGGTTTCCCATCTTCCTAGGATGGGCAAGGGCAAAGGCCCTCTAAACCAAGGAAATAAAGCCCTCCTTCTACTGCTGTAGGTACAACATTGTTGCGTATAGCTGCTGTTTTTGCTCTGAATGGCTAGATGCAGAGACTTGGGAAAATGCTTGGTATACCAGAATGCAAGTGCTAAGGCTATTTATTTAGGCAAAGTAGGGGAGGATAGTCAATTCCGTGACTCTGCATGAGACGTGCACTGAGGCAGCTGTTACACTGTAATCTGCTACAGATATGGTGTACTTATATTCAGAGCTGTTTTCCTGATGTTCTGCTCTGCAGTCACTAACTCATATAGTCATACGAACTGGCTCTGTGGCTTTAGCCCTCAGAAGAAGAAGCTTTGCTGACCTCCTTTCAGCTTTGTTAGCTGTAGTAAGGAATCAAAGAAGTCTTCATTAGCCATTTTGCATTAGCTCTTAAGGGAAGGAATATAAAGTCTTCAAGTTTGGTTATTGAAAAATGGTATGGGAAGTGGAATTTTGCAGTCTAACCTGGGAATGTCAGGATCTAATTTTCTGCAGAGTTTAAGATTTATTTATTTATTTATTTTTGAGTTAAGAAAGATTTAACAGGCTCAGTAGTACAAATTCATGGTGCCGTATAATAGAACAAAATAAGGAGCAGAGGTCAAAAAACTTTGATTCCTGTACCATCAAATAAACTAATAAACCCAAAGCTACCTTCAGGAAATGCTGTAAAATAGTTATGATCTTTTACTCTGACTTGGAAGAAAAGTGTAGACTGAAACTTGGGTGGGCTCCTTAGGGGTAGATGCAACTAAATTTTAATAGTCATTCCACATATCCCGCTATTCATATCCAACAACGAACACTTGCAGAATTAAGAACTTTATTTCAATAGCAATCCAACCAAACATAAACTGCAGCAAATACAAATGACTAGAACAAAATCCATTATGAAATATTACCTTGTCATGAAATTATCCTTTATTTCCTTTAAACACTGTTAGTTTTACATTGCTGTCTTATAGAATCAAGACTTCCAGCCAAATTCATTGGCATGTATTTGTATGGCAGACTATTCTTAAGTGATGAAAAACTAGAAATAAATCACAATTTTTAGTGCAGAAGTTGAGCTTTGGTATGAGACCAAGCACTTGATCCACACACAGTACAAAATTAATAATCTCTCAGAGTTTTCTATACTCAGCTTCATTAATCTAGACAAGGTCTAGATACAGCAGTGTCAGAATGAATAATTTGAAATCAAATCCCTGAAAGAGAAGGAAAAGGATCAGTGCACAAGCCTGCTCTCATTCACCCTTGAAAAAAATATATTCAGTTAAAAATATACTTTGGTTTGAATTTCAGTGCTTGTAAAAGGTTGGGATATACAGATTGAGACACTGACCTTTCCTTTTCCTCCTTAGGTGAAATAGAACACAAGCAATGTCCGTGCAATAACCCAGAGACATTAATAATAATAATAATAAAAATAAAAAATAAGTGAAGCATACAAGTGTTTCAGTGATGTAAGGATAAAAGTCAGTCTTGCAATTTTTCTGAAAAGAGAAGAGGTCATGTTTGGGACTTCGGTCAAACCACCCTGAGAGTTTTCTAAAAGACCCTGAATTACTCTTTTTGACAAAGCAATTAAAATATGAAAAGCAGAGGAAGTCATCCAGTACGTACTGAAATTATAGAGAATAGAAGGCACTTTGACCCTGTCAATATGATTGAGAACTGAACAAAATCCTCCCAAAAGGACCTGCAGCAGAAAGGATAAAAGAGTTCAAAATAGCATTTAATGAGGAGCTTCCAATACAGTACAGCACTAGTCCAGTACTGAGACTTCAAGTTGCTACTGCAGTTCTGGCAGCAAGAGTAAAACCCCAGGTCATCCCTACAGCCTGCTGCTCTGCCCACAGTGATGCCTTTCTCTGTCCAAGTTAATCTTTCACCAGGGGAGCAAGGAAGGCCTCTGGCCTGGTGACTTAAGTATTTAAGTGACAAGTTTGCACCTCATTAGCCTATAGGATCTGCCTTCCCTCTCCTGGCTAGTGCTCCAAGGATAAGATATTACAAAAGCTGAGTGGTAAGAAATCATAACCCAGATGTGTTTTACCAGGTTATAGATAAGAGTGTCATTACTGGGATTGTGTTTCGTTATGCCAGCATGCCTTATGTGTCATCTGCAAATGTTTGCTGGACCAAGCCCCTGGGCACTAAGCAGGAGAACATCCAAGTTCTAGATGATGATTAAGCCTGTGGGGGCGACAGCTACAAGCTGTTTGGAGAGAAATGCCTCCCATAGACAGAAACTGAGCTGTGGCTCTGGAGACCTTCTGCAGCCAGGTCAAGCTGCCTCTGCAAAAAAAAAGAAAACACAGCTGAATCAGGACTGCTTAGGGATCGCAACACACATATTAGACTGTACATGTAAGTATATTAGCCAAACTCAGCTTCAGCATGGCTGAATAGCTGATGTACATAATTGAATATCTTTATTACGGATAAAGGCATGTGAGCTGAATTATGACCTTCTTGGTCATAATCAGTTATGACCACACAGGCAGTTCCTGGTCATTCACACAATGCCTTTAATACCAGAGAACCCAGACCACCGGATCGCATGGCCAAGAAGAAACCCATGGAAGATGTTTGCAACACTGCTTAGGCAGGGACTGAGAGTAAGAGTCTCCACTTAAAGTGTTCCCTAAGAAAGGTATGTGAGGGGACAACCTTTGCTGGGGTTGCCTCTAACATTCCTTGTTACAGCTTCCTTTAAGGACTCTGGATGTACAGTTTGGATGCTGGCAGCTGAAGCCCAGGCAACTAAAGCCTGGGGGTATGGGGGCATGGTGGTGTCCTGCTCATGCCCCCACTACAGCATGGCCAGACATTGCTTTCTTACTGAGAAGCATAATTTTTGTTGTGTCTGTATGTGTATGTCGTTGTGTGTGTATGTGGCATGTAGAATGAAAAATATGCCTCCTTTTCTGCTGCTGAGCACAACTAATGCTTCAGAAAGAAATGAAATCTTAGTCAGTCTAACTGCACATGGATTACATGTCTGGAAAATTATATAGCAAATAATTGTGGCTAAAAATTCAACAAACTATTAATTAGGACAGTTCAGGAAGACATTAGACCAGGAACAGCCAACCTCAGAGCTCTTAAACGGCCTGTGGAGTGCTAGATGGCCATACACACAGAGTTATGTAGGAGCATTGGCGGCTGCATGGATGCCACGAGCTCTACCAGTCCGTGGTGCGGTGCGAGCATGGCTCAGCCATGCTGTGGAGCCTCCAGCAGGTGTTTGTGGATGAGGCAGAGGCAGCCTCAGTGGCAAGGTCCTTCATGGCCACCTTTTGGGTCTCATTGGGCACAGTGCAATGAGATGCACATGTTTCTCATTAAATTAATAACACACAGAGGTGCCTCAATTGGTTTTCAGACTTTTCATGAGTAAGAGCTGTTTAAATTTTATCAGTGACCACAATGAAATCTGATATTATTAGCTGAAGTCACTCAGTATCAGTAAACCTGATATCTCAAATGCAAATTTGACACTTCAAAAAAAAAATAATTAAAAATTGTGTGTATCATAAAAACATAGATAAGCTGCCTTTGATCAGGAGAATTTGATCCGTCCTTGTCGTAACAGACTACTCAGAGTTGTAGAGATTTGCTGTCTTCTTGACAACCAGCAGGAGAATGTAGGTTTAGTTTCGAGTCTGTCCTGACAAGGAGGTTCCTGACAAATGATTCTCTTGCAAGACTTATGACATGTAATTTAGATCATCCCTACAGCACGCACACTGCACTCTGATGCTCTGATGTACTATATCCTGGTGAGTGGGTTTGGAGGAAAAAAACAGCTGCTGGAAGAGAAGCAGGTGTCATTCCCACAGCAGGGATAAAAGGTTATTAAAAGCGAAATCTGACCGATGAGGTATAACAGCATACATACTTTCATTATGGAAGAAGGACAGGAGAATTCTGCCTAAATTAGTCACATGGAAGTACTCTGCCCCAAAAGAGAAAAAGCTCTTTAAGCTATAGCTTAGGCTGAAAGTGTTCAGTATGAAGCAAAAAAGACTTTTTATGGGGTTTGAAACAAATCTTGATTACTGAATAAAGTATGACAATCACTTAACTGGGAGAGGGATACTCTGAGGATCTAAATGTGATCCTGAGTACTGTTGATTATGATGCCTGGGTGTTGCTATGCACTATACTGGACGAATTAGACTGATTGTCTAGCTTGGAGGGTTAGAAAAGTACATGTTTTAGAAGCTCTGTTTTGTATCAGTTACTCCCAGTCTGTGCTTTATTCAAAGTTAGAAGTCAGTTAAAACACAGACACTGAAGCGGACCTCTGTCAGATGGTCTGAGTCATTCTGAATAACACAGGAGCTGCCAAAGGAGTGTATACTTATCTTATTTTTCTTCTGCAGATCACTCTCTCAATAATGCCGTTATCACAGGACTCCTTTCCTCAGGATTCTCCCCTAAACTAAAAAGCTTAACAGTTGATCTCTCCTAGAAAGTTACAGAAGTAAAACAACAAGGGGAGGAGAAAGGGATTTATTTATCTCATATGTTCCAAGTAGTTCCCAGCGTGGCTTGAATAAATGTTGTACAACAGGAAGGCCTTTCACTTATTATATATGCATTAAAGCGATGAACTGTGTTAATCCAGGGCAGGCTGTAGTGCCTTACTTCCAAAAACATTAAACACAAGGTGAGATGTCCTGAAAACAACCTAACTTACACCCCAACAGTGGTAAACACACATCAGGGACTAAACTAGTCATATCACACATGCCTTTTCCGTCTTTCTGAATACACTCTACCTGTTTGTAAGTGCTTTCTACACAGAGTCCTGCCCAAGGGCTTTGTTCTGGGCTTTACATATCAATTTCTGCATTGATACAGTTAGGCTACAAGCAAATGGCTTCATGACTTGTGTAAAAAATAATAATAATAATAAATCCTATCAAGCCTGCACATCCTCTAACTGTGCTTATCAAGTGTTCTTTAGGCATATTAATAGGAGCTGCTGGACTTTGTATATTTTGGTCTAAAATAATGTTTATCATTTAATTGTTTTCTGGTGAACTTTTCAAGCAAGCTAAAACTCAGGCATTTCTCTGTTCATTAAAAAAAAAAAAAAAAAAATAAAAAAAAAAAAAAAAATAAAAAAAAAATACTTGGCCAAAGATATAACAGGCACGACCCTACAGATGTCTTACGTATTTTTTTCCTTTTACATTTCCTGCTGTTTCATAAGTGGAAATTAAGCATAAACATTTTTAAAATAATCCTCCATGGTGTTTTCTTTTTGTATAATGCCAGATGTTTGGATGTTTGGAATCTAAGTTTTTTTGTTGGTGGTAGTTGCTTGCTTACTTATTTCTGGGTTCATTTGGTATGTAGTTACCTATTAGAACCATCGTAGAAAAGGTGGGGAGCTGAGCAGCGAGCACTAACTGGAGCCAGATATTGAGGAGAACACAGGGCAGGGACTTGCCAAGTTTTCTGCTTCCCCACTGGGAAAAGCTCTGCTTCCCTGGACTCTGGCATCCAGAAGGGAGTTTTCTGGCTCTTTAGGCTCTTTAGAACAAATATAAAGATGAAGATAGTAGGATGCTTATTTCCCCTTCCATTTCTCCTCCATCTAAACTGCAAATTAAATCAGATTGCACCTTTCTCTGAAACTGCAATACTGTATTAAAATGGAAGACAATGTTTATAGAATTTAAGGGAAACTTACACTAAAAAAAAAAAAAAAAAAAAAAAAAGCAGTGACAGTAAAGCCACAACCCAGCAAAATAAAACTCCAGCTGCATCCAGCTCTGAGCATCTTTTACCATATATATATATATATATATATACACATATATTTTAAAAAAAAGGGGGGGAGGTTTTAAGAGCTCCAGAGATCTATGGTACTGTCTCATGCATTATCTGGTTTACTTTTAACTCCAGATAAGTACCAGAGTAATTGAAAATTCATTCCTTTCCAGAATTTCATTTTTTTGCAATCATTTGGTAACTCATCTCAGATAAACAGATCTCTTAAGTTGATAATATGGGAGAAGTTATCCTGCTTCACTTTTCTTTTGCATTTCACTGAACTCCATTAATAAGAAATTTCAAACACTACTCATATTGGTTGCATTTGAGAGAAGAATGCAAGGAAAAATGGTGAAAAATTGTGCATCTGATCAGATGTTTGAGAATCCCTGAAGACTGAATTATGAAGAGCTGTAGTGAAATCTGTCATCTGAGTGAGGGATAATGGAAAATCATCCATCCCTTTGAGCATGTCATGGAAAGGACCTTGGGGAGCATTGCAGAGCAAAACATAGTTGATAGTCTAATGAACGCTTTTTGTTTGTTTGTTTGTTTTTCTGATGGATTCTTATGGAATCTTTTTCATGGAAATTGACTTTGGTGCACACGTATCATATGCAGACACTGAATAACAAAATCATGTTCGCAGAAATTACTCTGAATTATATATTTGAATTTATATAATGGGAAATTGATCTGAGTTCATGCTGTTCTTCTCATATTGAGCTGAGCTGATGACAGCAGTGTTTTTGAATATTTTGTTAAAAGGCTTGTTAGTTTTACTTAACTTGTATAGAACTTCAGTTCTGTGAAGCCTAAACAAGGGCATTACATGGGTCAGTTAATCTCCCTGCTCCTCTTCCCCCCCCCCCCCCCCCCCCACCCCCCCCCCCCCAATTATTCAGTTATACATAACTGGATCAATGATGTTGTAGAAGGAACTGAAGAACCTTATAGTGTTAACTAAAATATAGGAAAAAATATGCTCTTTTGATGTCAGGAAGTTCTTTTCTCTGTGTGTCACCATAAGATCTGGAAGACAGGAAATACATGGTATAGAAGTCTGGAGAGCGAAAAAGCTGTCTCTCCAGAATAGGTCTAAGCTGAAAAGCGGCAAAAACAGTGATTACAAAGAGAGCGTGTCCTGGGGATGAAGTCCAGAAGAAATTCTTGTGTATCAAATAAATAAATAAACAAATAAAATTACATCATTTGGCTTTTTTTTTTTTTTTTTTTTTTTTTTTTTTTTTTTTTTT
>CM021766.1:38831359-38873000 GCA_011076525.1 Nettapus auritus | reverse complement strand
TTTTTTTTTTTTTTTTTTTTTTTTTTTTTTTTTTTTTTTTTGGTGCGGTGGGGGAAGGGGGGAACACAAAGTTGTGCCCTACTCTGCAGCAAACATTACATGGGACATGGGACAGTTTGTGGTACGTGAGCTATTTTCACATGGACTGTATTCTCACAGATGCTCACCGGCAAAAGAATGAAAGAGGTTGTATCCCTGAAGGAATCTTTGTTAATGTCTCATCTCACAAATCTTTACAAAGCAAAGCTGGATGGATGGAAAAAGCCAGTGGATTATTTCAGCAAAAGCTGACAGAATATTAATAGCTTTCTCAAGGAGGAATCATGTGATAATGCAGACTGTCACTGGTGACTGGAATTTGGGAACTGCAGGTATATTAGTAGGGAAACTTAGGCAAACCAGAAAGTCATTAAGAAAAATTAAGAAAAATTAAGAAAATTACACTGACAGTTGGTGGATTTTATTAATTGCATTTAGTGAAGATGTTAAAAATGGAAGTGAAGGAATCAGTAACACTGATATCAGCAAATCTTTTGACCCACCCACAGAGCACAGAGAAGAGAAAAACATTAAAAGCCATGCTGGCATATTGGCCGGATGATGAAATAGATGTTCTCACAAGTAAAAGCAGCAGCTTTTTTCAATGTTTGGAAGACTGAAACCCATGGAAAAGATTTGCAGTGCATCCCAATGTTGATTTTAGGCAGGGGTAGTAGAAATAACATCTTCAAATTTGTTGACATTCTGGATATTTTGTATTCATACTCAGTTGGATGATTGATTCACCTGCTACAGAGGTGAGAACTAATAGAATTCTTCTTAATTCTAATGTTGCTCTTTCATTCAGCTTGAAAAAATCTTTTTTTGTTAACAGTTTACCGAGTTTATATTGGCCTTTTGAGGATTTCTGTAAACTCCAAAGATAGAGTTCTGCAGAGATCACCAGCTTTCTTCAGGATTAAGATCTAGTCACAGTAGATTTAGGGGACAGAGATTCAATTTAGATATGTGGTTGATAAATTTTTATACCTTAATGTATATTGAATTAGAATTTTAAATGACACATTAGATTCTCTAGCATTTTGAAGGAAATATAATACTGATGTTGTGAATAGCCAGCTTGTTACCAAAAGCAAATCACGATTATTACAGGTATCTATTATTAGTGGGTAGTAAATGCTGAAGAGAAAAATTCTTCCTGTCTTGAAGTGGCTGTATAATATAAATTTAAAATTAAATTTAAAAATAAAATAAAATAAAATAAAATAAAATAAAATAAAATAAAATAAAATAAAGTGTTTTGCTGCAGACCTTAGGCAGGGAACACTTGCCTTGAACTGATGAGAAATAACATAGGCTTGAGTCCAAAATGACCCCATCCCTACTTTCAGCTAATTTTAGACATGAAAAGAGATCATTCGCACAATCAGAACTCAGAATCTATAAGGATGAAAAAAGCTATTACCACCTCAGATTGAGTTAGGTTTGGACCTGCCTTCTGTCTGAATGCTGGCCATATGCTTCATGGGCTTGGGCCCCAAACTAGATATTAGTTCTAACCTTAATCATTGAGCCCCAAAATCCATCTTTATTCCTAAAATATCACTTATTTATGGACACTTTGTCTCCAGATATCATTTTTAAAGTCTAGCATAAAAAGGTATTTTTAAAAGCTATCAGACTTGAATAAATTTAGCCCCAAGCCACAGAAAAATAAATCTTCTGTAGTAAATTCTTCATAAACATACTTAAAGCCACTGCTACTGTAAACATATTGTTTAAGGAGAAGCTGGAGATAGCTGTGGGTACAAAGAGTAAAAGGGAACCAGAGAATCAGTATTTTCTTGCTGTAATAAGTGGTTTTCTCAGACTATTAATTGCTAGGTTTAGCACTCATCAGTACTTATATAAATGTTGTAAGAAGAGACATTTTTAAGGACTGAAAGGTGACATTTTCTGAAGTGTGTACAGGTAGTTCCTCCTGCACTTTAGGAGAAGCCTAGGAGTAGCTCAAAGCTGTTGGTGTGGAAACTTGATAAGCAAACAAGGTAGACCTGTGGAGGAATAGAAGCACAGGTTGATCTTTGATAGTGAAAGGTTCAGATTGGAAATTAGGAGAATTTTTTTCTCCGAAAGGGTAGTCAGGCATTGGAATTTGTTGCCCAGGGAGGTGGTGGAGTCACTGTCCCTGGTGGTGTTTAAGGAAAGGTTGGTTGTACTTAGGGAAATGGTTTAGTGGGTTATATTGGTGGTAGGGGGACCATTGGACCAGATGATCTTGAAGGTCTTTTCCAACCATAATGATTCTGTGGGATACAACAAGCATGAGGACTGGTGGAATGAAGGATAAGCATGAAGAAAAATTCAAAGGGAGTAAGTCACTATCAAATCTCAGAATTTGTGAACATCCAAAATTTCCTCATGTAATTCATCCAAAATATATGTGGAGCATGCATTTAGACTTTGGATGTCCTGGATCCTACAGTACTGGCATAGCTAGTGAGATTCTTCCAAGTAAAAATATCCTCTGTGATCAGAAGGGCAGAGGGCCAGTTGAAGGCCTGTGAGAGAAGGAAAATGATCTTTGATACGCTGTTTTGAACAGGTATTGGCAGAGTGAGGTTGAAGAGAAACATGTTTCTATTATGAGATAAGACCCCAGATATAGAAAGAGAGACCAAAAGACAGTGTCTTGGAGATGTATGGAAGAAAGATACCTTTCTGGATGTAAAGACCTAGGAAAAGATATGAATTGAAGATGATGTTCAAGCTGTAAGCCTGAAGGAATGAGGAGGAAGGTGAAGTCATTGGCACCAAGGAGTGGGAAAAAAAAAAAAAAAAAAAAAGGAGTGGGGAAGGGAAGAGAAAAGATGAGATGGAAAAAGAAAATCAGAGGATAATCTGAGGATAGACTTGGTGACAAAAAGTTTATAAAGAAAATCTCATGAAAACTTAACAACTCATTGTCCCACAAGGACAAGGTTTTGGAGAACTCTCTCAAGAACCCAGCCAGGGCTTCATCATTTTCTAGCAAGCTCTACGCAATTAATGTTTCTGTTTTCTGTAAGTTTGCCCTCCTAATTTTGGTGTGATTGGCCTCTGAACAAGGCCAATTGTATTTTTATTTTTTTTTTCCCAGATGTGTTTCAAGTAGATTTTGTAACACAAAAAGCAAAACAATTATGAACAAAGGAATGTACTATTCCAGCTGTGTTGGAGGAGGTAAGAATAGGCAGGAGATTAGGTAAATATAAATGCTTATAAAACACTCTTCAGCAATATTATATGGCAGAATTTCTTTGAAGTCTGTGGCAACCCTGGGAAAAGGAAAGCAAGACCAAATATAAAGTTCAGCTTTAAATATTTCCACTGACACATTTTCAGTCATTGTCTTTTTTTTTTTTTTTTTTTTCTTTCTTTCTTTCTTTCTTTCTTAGTACCTTTTACTGCTTTTAATTAAGATCTCAAGGGAAGGAAGCATATTATAATTTATGGTAATGACTTTCAGTCGCTGGCTTCGTTTCCTCTCTTCTGGTGTCACAGTAGCAAGTTATTTTACTGGGTTAGGAAGAACAGGAAAAGACCTACTAAAACTGCTGTGCCAGGTAGAAACAACAACAACAACAAAAAGAAACAATTTTTTTTTGCAGGTTGTGAAACGTCTGATGAGATAGTCAGTGGTTTCCCTACGCCTAAGACCTTTTTAAGGTCAATGTCTATTAGAGGAACCAGAACTCTTCAAATAATCTGAAAGTGAAAGTTACGATTGGAAAACAAAGTGGAATGCCCTGCAGTGTGACCCCTAGTCCTGCACTGCCACAGAGCTAGATGTGGGGGGACAGCTTGTGTCTAGATCCCATTGTAGTGAATGTTTAGGGCACAGATGCACACATAGATCGTGGGAAGTTCTGGGTCCAATGGGAATCCTTCCAGCTGGAAAACCTCAGGGATCATGGCTACGTCCTTGAATATTGTAGACGTGGGTTCAAGGCAAGTGCAGAGGTCAGGCTTCTCCCTCTGTCATAAAGTGAACTGGAAGAGGCCTCATCATCTCTTTTTTTAAATGAGAAATGTTATCGAGTCTTTTCTAACAAAGGTATTGCCCAAATAGATTCAATTCAGGGGGCAAAGGGGCAGTTAGAATTCCTAGAATGTTGTTTGTGAGTAGGAATGAAAACTTTATTACTTGAAAAAAGCTTTTATTTCCCTCAGTACTTGTGGAGTTAGGGGTACATTTATGTAGATTTTTTTTTCTTCTTCTTCTGACTACTGCAATGAAATGAATTATTTTAATTTTTTATGTTCTATATTCAATAGTGGTTTTCAAATTGCAGCTCATAAACCTGGAGTGTCCATTGACTACTTTTAAGTGTGTTGTGAAAGTTAAATGAAGTGCAACAAAACAATTCTTAGAATTATAGTAATTTTCTATTTACTATATAAATTCTGCCCTCTCCTAGAATTATTTTGTCTGTTCATTAAAAAAATAAAAATGAAAATAAAAAAATGTTGAAAATTTCATCTCTCTAGTGAAAAATGAGTAGACGTCAGTTTGTGTTTGTTAGCTTTTAATTTTTCGTGCTTTACAACCTGAGGATCATACAAGAAGAGAATAATTTATTGCTGGATAGTAAGGTATAATACTTCAAGGTTAAAACTTTCTAACATATAAAACAATAATCTGCTTACTGTTACAGGTATTAGAAACTGATGGTGCAGTCTTAGGATTAAAGCTACATCAAGAATGAGAAAAAGGATTATGCTGATTTTTTCCTTTATGTAGTAAATATTAGGAAAAATTATGTTGGTTTTTTTTTTTTTTTTTTTTTTTTTTTTTTTTTTTGTGGATGTAGTTTTTATAAAATATTATTTTACTTCTCCTCTGACGCTGTCTTGAAAACCATTTGAGCTTTCTACACATCAAACATGTATGTCAATAACAGAATACCATGACTTTCATAGTGAAATAAAAAATAAATTTTGTGTTAACACTCAGCATTCTCGTTAAGATTCAGTTCTGGAAATAAACTCAAGGCATGTGCAAACAGTTACAAAGGTAAAGATTTTATCTGCTAAAATATTAATTGCAGGAACTTACTCTTTTCATGTTACATTTAGGCCTGAGTTCATGATCAGTATTATAAATACAATTTTGAAAGTCTTTGTTTGTGACTTCAAATATGTTTAATTCAGTTCTCTAATGTGGCCAAGTCAGGAGATTACTCACTTTGATGATTAAGAGGAAATGTGTTTCTACCTTTTTAATCCTGTATTTATCAAATTTGTAACAGTTTCCTCTGCCCAGTGCCACTTACAAAGATGTAGTCTTAATCTGATTTGTGCCTTTTGTTATGGTGCTTGTTTTTTTAAAATATTCCAGAGCCATAAATTTAATTTTAATATTTCATTAAAAAACCTGCTAAGTCAACTGATTAGTAAGTAGATATGTTTGTACTAGTAAAAGTATTGAATATGCTATACCATTGATCTCGTATAGTTATGTCTTCTCCCTTTATCAAACCTAAGCAGTGAAGCTGAGTTACTTACTTCATATCTGGCTATGGTGGATGAAAATTACATAGCTAGAAGCCAGTTCAGATTAAACATATTATGGTTTCTTCTTCACACATATATATATATAATTTTATTGTATTGTATTGTATTGTATTGTATTGTATTTTTTGTGAAGAAGAAACCATAACAAACAGTGGTATGTACCTGATGTGTTACCTTGTGTTCACTACTGTTCACAAAAGAGAGCCAAATTTGAAGCTTTGTCTCATTTTAAATAAATACATGAGAACATTTGTAATATCACACAAGGCTATTTTTATAAATATTTAGTATACATCTCTCTCTTGCAACTTGCTTTGCTTCTAGCTATTGACTCCATGACCTTTGTGACTTGCACTTCTGTCATTTTCAGGCAGTAGAATTTGAGCACTCTGTAGGAAACAAAACATGAAAGCCAGGGTCTGCAGAGGCATTTCCTGTCCTCTTGCAATGTGCCCCAGCTCTGTGGCATGCACTCCTAGACTTACTACTTCCCAAGGAAATCTAAGGTTTGATGTTTGCTCTGTGAAGCCCTACATGTCCTTAGCAGTTTTAGTCAGTCCTCTGGGAAGAACAGAGTGCTCAGGGAGAACATAATTTTTTTTTTTTTTTTCCTTTTTTTTTTTTTTTTTTTTTTTTCCCAGAATTTTTCTGGCAGTTTCTGACAGAGCTATTTAGTTGATGCTCTATGGTTAATGTGGGTCTCACAAAATGTTCATGAGTTGTCGGGCAGGTGCTTACTGAAAATGTGCTTGAAACTGTGCAAATTGAATTTCCATAAATATTACCAGTGTATGATCAAAGTTACATTGGCTGAAATAATTTGAGTTAAAGACTAGAAGGTAAAATCTTTCTCAATTGGATGCTTAGAAGCAGAGGGATTTTCTAATTATATTTAATTGTGTCAGCATGTGGTGCCTGATAAGATTCAAATCAAATACTTTGTTGGCATGATAAGCTACATAAAGCAGTGCCAAACTTTAAATAAATAAATAAATAAATAAATAAATAAGGAAAAAAGAAACAGATCCTCAGGCACTCTACTTCTGGCTAGAGGTACTGCCTGCCCAGTATTAGTCTACCTTTTGGGCAGGGACTTTATTCTCTGTCTTCATATATCTCTATTGTTATATCCTCATTTCACTCCAAGTAGTATCACAGCAGACTGCTACTGCTCCTTTGTGTGCCTGTCTCAAAGAGGATGACTGTTCCTGAAAGGAACATTGTTCCTGGCTCTACATGTTTGGAATCAGATAAAGGAAAGATCCTGGGGCTGGCAAGAGATGGTGACAGCAGAAATGTGCCTGAAGCAGGCATGAATTTGAGCCGAAGAGAGGGCAGATACTAAGGACTGTTAGGAACATCGGTGATCAATTTATTTATTTTGGTGGTTAAAAAATAGGTTGATCATTTAAATTGACTCAGGCAGATAAAATAGTTTTCATTAGACAGGAAGCATAGAGGCTGGTGACAAGATGACAACATGGAGTGATAAAGTGAACTCTTGATGTGAAAGAAGGTATTGTGCATAATGGGTACCCCTTCCAAAATATCGCCATTGCAGGTGATTGCTGTAACATTGCTGGAGATCAGCCTGTTGCAGAGAGGTGAGGTAATGTGAGGAGTCCAATCAAATTGCATGCCTGACAAAGAATATGAGTGTAGTGCTCATGACTATTCTAGTGTATTACCAAAGCAGGTGCTAAACTGCCTATGCTTGAGAAGGACAATGAATACTCTCTTTCCCTGACATGATTTCCTGCCTAGGAAATGATGCTGGCCTCTGTGCTATAACACACACCTATTAATTATGAGCATCTTCTTCACACGAGCTCTGTCTGTTAGTAGTCCTGAGCCAGAATACTGGGGAGCTGGGATGCACCTCTGGCTGTGCTGTAAACATAGAGCTTGGCTTTGGGCACTTCACTAGCCTGCACTTCTTCCTTCATCAGCCTCTTCTGAAAATACCTCAGGGCATAGGTGATCCTCTCTTGTTTCTAGGGAGTTTGGCACAATGTGCATGGACTTGGCTAGGGCTTTGAAGCTCTACTATACTCAGCATACGTTATGTTGTTGTTTTTTGCTGGGTTTTGGTTGAGAAGTCATGGGATTTGGGACTAAGGTATATGTTTAATGTGCTTCTCTCATCCCTCTAAGGACAGAATCAAGAGACAAGTATATGCCAAGAGTATATCTAGGAGAAGAGAAAGGTGTAAAGGAGACCTGGAGTTGGATGGGTCTGACATTCTGAGATCCTGTGATTCTGCCAGATATTTTGTATTGTGGTGGCTGTATGTGTGTGTGTCCTTGTCTACCAGGGATGGGCAGCTAGGCAAAATTTTTTAGCTGCAAGCCTCTTCCAGCATGGTAACGCAGTTGTGCATCTAAGCCACTTGCTGTTTTTCAATATCTCAGGATTTCCTGCTGGCGTGCATATTCTATAAATGAACCACCCTTTCCACTGGCCTGTTTGGAACTGGAATTACTCTCAGCAAAAACATTTAGTATTTATGTGTTGGTAAGTTGTGTTAAGGAGAGATAAGAAAAGGATCGTCAAGATAAGAAAAGAGGGCAAATCTGAGGAGGTAAGGAGAATATGCTGTGAGGGACAGAATGAAAAGTGAGACTGCTGAAAGAAAGATCTGGAAAAAAATCCTTGTTAGGAAACAGGATGAGGAAATAGAGATCTTAGAGAAAGGAAACTACTGAGAGTGAGAGAGGCTGAGAGGCTGAAGTACTTGGTAGAAAAAGGAGACAAAGGCTGAAGAATGGAAAACAAAATTGCCCATGTGTTGTGGTATGGATAAAAATGATTTTCACACTGATTCTCCAATAGCAGAAGATAGGAATGTTTAAAGCACAATGCAGGTTATTTTCAGCAGAAGGGACTCCAATTCCAAGGTCTGATGCTTGTAACAGATTGCCTATAATTTTCAGAAGAGCATAAGGGATCGCTCTAGTCTCCTGTACTAATAATTATGTAGTTATGGCACAAAACATTTCTGGGCTTCTTTGCAAAACCTGCACTCTATATTGCTGTAACTAGATAGCAATTAATGCCTGAGCTGGCTAATGGAAAGCTGCCTTACTATTGTGAGAGCAAGGTAGACACAGTCTTTCATGGAATTTATTATATGTCCACTTTATTTATTTATTTATTTATTTATTTATTTATTTAAGAAAATTAATGTAAACTTCTAAATAATTTAAGTGCTTTGAAAAACCTGCTCTTTATCTCAGTGCTCTGAAACTGTTAATGGGAAGATGCTTATGAGGTTATATTGGGTAAAGCTTTTGGCACTGTTCACTAAAGCAGTAAAAATTCAATGAGGAAGTGTTGAAATTGTGTCAGAGGAAATTGTTCCAGCAGGGAACTCGAGGCTATAAAAATAAATATATATTGCTGCCTTGTGTAATGTTAATAGACAATCTGAAAAAAAAAGACTTTGGGCCTTGTAGTCCAGATGTTAATGTATATATAAATAAATAAATTGTGAATGTCATTTGAAGTTTTCCTTGTGAAACACTCAAGGTTGGGGCAAAAAAAGTTGGGATCCATTCAGTCTCACTAAGTTTAAAATGACTGGATTCAGTCTCTTTGTAGAGGGACAGAGTTCACTTTTGAAGCCCCTTTTTTCAGTTTAATAGAAATATAAAGACATTAAAACATGGGAGACCACATGAAAGTCTTACACTTAGCATCACTCACAAAAGCTGTGTTAAAAGGAGCTCATGCAATTATTCTACATTACAATTCATTCGAATTTATATATTACATATATTATTTTTAAATATATGTGGTAAAACAGAGGACTCTCTATAGAGTCCAGTGGTAAATTCACTCAAACACATTTTCCAGACTTTGAAAAAACGAGTCATTTTTACACAACAGAGAGTCATTCCAGGAACCCGTTATCTTTTTTTTATTATTATCTTTCTTTTCTTTTTTTTTTTTTCCTTTTTTTTTTTTTTTTTTTTCTCTAACAGTGTGTCACAAGTGTACTGCAAAATCAGAAAAGGTGAAGCATAGTCTAATACAAATGTTTCCTTTCACTTGCTTCATTTTGATGGTAATTGTGTAGATCTGCAGCTCTCTTTGGGTGAAATTTCTCTCTCTGCAGAGCAGAAACACTTAAGTTACAATTAAAACACGATTTTCAATGCTCAAGTGGGACTTCCATGGTGCAGGGACCCTGCGTTGCAGTAATTTTCATGTTATTGCTTTTTCAGTATTTTCTGTCTGCAGTAGGCTGTACTATGTTCTCAGCAAGTATTTACGTGTGGAACATGGCTTAAGGCAGCATATAATTTTCAAAGAAGACAGAGGTATGAGAAAAGGATACTGAGATTTTCATGTGATTGTTGTGACTGTTCAAACTTGCTATCTAGTTCACTGACAAGGCATTGCACAAACACATTCTACTAATGAAAAACACATTTTTATTTACTTTTTTTTTTCCGTCTGACCTTCTTCCAAGTAAGAACAAGAGCAGTGTAGTGAGTTTTTATGCATCAAAAGGGTTAATCTGGAATTGTTTCTTCTGGATAATCTGTTGTGTTGCCTGCTGTTTTCTTTAAATACTTCCAGCTGCCTAACTACTGTAATAGCTATCCTAATTTTCAGCCAATGGCCAAGACAACATGAAACTTCACTCCAGGCCAGCTTAATTCTTAGTTTTGCATTTGACTTCAGTGGAAGCAAAAGCACACACTTAAAATTCTAGTAGAACATAGCTTTCTGATAAACCAAAGTAATATTAATTTATATTCCCTATTGTATATTTTCTGTGTTTTTCTCGTAAGTCCCACCTGAGAACATACCATTTCTTACAAATCATTTTGGTTTTCACATGTATGACAAGAAAGAAAGGGAAAAAGTCTTTAGAAATGATATTATGATTTGGTGTGAGACATCACATCACAGTTGCTGACAAGCTAAACATCACATATCTGGTTCAGTATCTGGTTCAGGGAGTGCATTCATGTTGAAATTAAGTTTATATTCTTAGTCAATATGGGAGAAGATGAAAAGGAAACAACCTCACTCTTTCTTAGTGCGGGAGATATAATGGATATACCGGAATCAATTGCACTGAGAGTAATGGAGTGAGGCTGCTCACATCATTGCTCTGCAGATGTTCCTTTTGCCTGCTCCTCCTGCTGCTCACAGGACCTGATTTTGGTGGTTAATTCCTTCTGTCACTTCTCTGGAAAGATGACTTTGCAGAATTACAATTTCTCTCCAGGCATGCTGTAACGTTTCCTTTCAGGGTGTTGGAGGGTACCAGTAAAAAACAGCAGCTCAAATAAATAAATAAATAAATAAATAAATCTAAAACTTTTTCATTTTTGGGGGGCTAAAATTATGCTGACAGCAGTGTTCAATGGCCTAGGAACTAGGTGTCCCAAGCTCTGCTCCTATCTTTAACAAGGCTCTTCTGCTTTATTATTATTATTATTATTAATTTATTTTTCTAATTTTGGCTGCTGTGTTTATTTGGACTCTAAGTCCCAATAAAGTGTGTTAAGTATTTGTGCAATGCATGGTGTGTACAGTGGAAAGAGGCCATCCATTCGTCTGGTGCTTGGAAGCCCTAATGTTGAAGGATGATACTGTGATGACCTGCATGGGCAGAATTCTGCATCTCGTCATGCTACACCTAGTTTAATAGCTATGGATTTTATCAAAAAGTATATATCCAGTCTTTCATTGCTTACAGTCTTAGGTGCAAAACGAGATGAAGGAAATGACTAACATAAGTGATGAAGAAGTTACAGGCCTAGCCTCCCTACTGGGGGTCCTCCTAAGAGCCTACATACAGTGGCATGGCTCTCTCCAGAACATGTCATCTGCCTTTACACTGGCCTATTCAGGCTGCAAAGTGTTCCCCTGAGATGCTCTTCCATGTGGTGTTAGGACTGTGGAAAGTCTGCAAGAACTGTCTGCCTAGGCACACACTATGAGTTTTATGATACAGGTAAGGGTTTGTAACTGTGCGTACACCCTGATAGTCCATAGTATGAATGTTGACTATATTTGTACTGTTAAGTGCCCTGGGGACAGCAGCCCAATTTTGGTGCCTTATCATAAGTGGAAAGAGAGAATGTGTCTATTAGAAAACTCCAGAAGAGGCACAAAGAAGTATTTGGGACAAATGAATGTTAAAGGCCATCTCCGGCTAGTGCAATGCAGCCAATGTGGATATTCCAAAGTTGCTAGTTTATCTCAAAATACCCACACTGGTTGCATGGGAATTATTCATTACTTTTTGGCATTTTTTACTTTCACTAAAGTATTGATCTTCAGCTAATTACCTATTACTAAAGGTGACTGTAAATCCAAAATTATTCATTTGGTAAAGTGAGTTAAACATGGTCAGAGAGTCATGCTTTATAACTGAGGCTCAATTAGAAACAGAACAAGATGTCACAGGTGTTTTAATTTTAATGCATGGTTACTGTCAGAAGCCTTTAAAGATGTAAATAAAGAGAATTCAATTATTTTAAGTTCTTACAGTCACTCAAGGAAAAATATGTCTTTTACCAGGCAGATGTATTTAGGTTCCAAAGAGGCTGATAGTTAAATTGTCTTTTTTTGTTTCTGTTACTTTTAGTGTGTGGATTCAACACTATGTATTTTAAATGGTTAATACAGATGGGTGAGAAGGAGAGGATGGCCTCTTCTGTGTACATAGTTCTGTCATAGGCCTTATATGTTTTTAGTTTGTATTTAATTCTTTCACAAAATACATGATGCAGTCCAAGAAGTCAGAAACAATGAGGAGCAGCCCAGCAGGACACCATGAAAGACCCAAAAAGACTTTTCACAGGACAAAATAAACAAATAAATAAATAAATAAATAGTTATATTGAACTTTGTATTATAAAACATTATATGCCATAGTCAGCCAGTTGTCATCTATGATAAGAAATGATGAAATGGAATACTTTATATTTCTGTAGTTCTTCAGCAGTTAAGAAGTGGTGAAGAACAAATTAATTGCATGCAGGACATCATGAACCTAGGCTGATGAACTCTTTGTATTTGTTCTGACTTCTTGAGGGAAGATGAAAAGACTAATAGTCCTAGAAATACTAGCATGTAATGTTCCAGTTTTCTCAGTGCTTAGTCTGAGACTGGGTACAACTGGTCTGGACTGTGGAAAACCTTGAGCATAATTTTGCCTTCCTCCTCTTTTACCACAGCTCTCACCCACTAGGGCTGTACATTTAAAGTAAGTGAGATATTGGGTTCTGACTGCAGTGCTGTGAGTAGATGATATGGATGGTCACTATGAACTCTTTCAGCTGGAGATCACCTAAAGTCATGTCACTACCCTGGAAGTCTGAGATGGAATCATTCCTGGAGCCAGATATTTTTAGCACTATTGTTATAGATGTAGGATCCAAAATCTTGGCTGTGTGTGATTTAAACTTCAAGATAAAGACTGACAGTTAATTTAAATTGCCTATAAGGAAAGAAGTCTCTGTGTTCGCAAGACTGTCTTCTTTCTAACACCCTGCACAGAGAGGCTGGCATTCTGTTCACAGGCTATGGGTAGGCTCCGATTCTACTCTATTCTAAAACAAGGACAATCCATATTAAAGAAGTCAGTAAAGCCTTTTTTATGTTTTTGTTAGCAGTGTGTTGTTTTGGAGCTTTCTGGCTCTTTAGTCTGCTTCTGGACCTTTCCTTGAACTACTTATAACGGGGGCTTTGGGAGTAGAAGAAGGGCAATTCTTAACAGAAGAAAAGAAAATAGAGCAATAAGGAAAGCTAAGCCACCTTCTTTGTTGGATTTCTTTTGTGAAACAAGACAAAAGAGAGAAAAAGATACTGAGCAATCTGGACTGAGAGAGTGAATAGTCTGACGTACTTCACATTTTCAATTCATTCTGATGGAAAGAGGTTCTTTGCTGCTACCATTTTTTCTGCTTTATAAAATACACACTTGCTCTTTGACATCAGTTTGGGATGCTCACATGTTCACCACTTTTGACTAAGATGAAGCAGGCTAAAGAAATATATGAAAATGTGCATTCTATGAACTGAGTTACTTCTACCACTTCACTTGCTCCTAGCAGCTCTGTTGCTTAACTTTATTTCCCTTCATCTTCAGATTTTCAGAACTAAGTTTCTTCTTTGACAGCTCTTACAGTACATAGAGAGATACACAGCACAGAATAATATTCACTAGATAGATACAGTTCATAGAAGTAAGAAAAGAGAGAATTCCAAAAAGAGTCAAGCTTATGGATTTGTGTTCTGTTCCCTGTTTTATTAGAGACTTCAGGGACCACATAGATTTATCTTAATTGTTTCTGGATTTTATGAAAGTAAGGATGACAGTACTTCTCCCTTTTCAGAAATCTTATGAGGCTAAACATGTGCTTGTTGTGTTCAACACTTTGAGAACAGGAGTTATATAAGTACTTTGGATAGGCATATTAATCACATGGCTTTGCTTTTCTTGAATAACCTATCTCACCACAACTTCTCTGATATCGAACAGCTTTTAACATCTATCACCGTAAATACAAAGCCCATGCACTATGGAAATGTTTTCTTTGAGACATTTTTGAAAAACATAACTTCCATATGCCAAGTTTAGGGTAAATCAAAATGTAGTGTTTTATCATAAACAAAAATTAGATAGACCCAACATAGGAATATATGGTCTTGATACTGCAACAATAAATATTAACATTCTACAGTTTATAGATCAGCATCCTATAGCCTACAGATCCAAATGTGGGAAAATGACAGTCCTCTCTGTTCTAATCGGGCAGATGGATAGAAATGTATTACTGAGTTTAATGGACTACCATGGCTATAAATTACCATTGATTGTCCCCAGTTATTGTGGGCTGCAGTCCGTAGCAAGGGTATCAATAAGATTAGGTCCAAGCAAGGCAGAGCTGAGAACAATTTCTTATGCTTAATACAGAAAGGTCAACAAAACTTGTCATCTGCCTTCAGAAAGCACTCTGGTCTTTAGTCTAGCAGTTTGCCTGTTCAGATCATTATTATTTTCTGAGACTTTCCATTATCAGGCAGTCTTAGCACTATATTTTCAATTTACTCACTGCTGCACTAACAGCTTTGTTTACCCTTTAAAAATAGTCTTGTAATTTCTTTTCATTTGCATCCTATTGTACACAAGAACAGATGTAATGTACACAATGCACTTTAATTAACAGAGAAAAGTCTGAGGAAGGCTGATCACATTCTTATTACCTAAATCCATCCTGACTGCCTGTAAAGGGAAACGTGGGCAGTGGTATGCCCTATGGGAAAAACTTTTCTTTGATTAGCCTTATTGGTCACTCAAGGTCATATTTTCTTCTAATGAAAAACAGCTGCAGGTGCCTTTTTATCTCTATACAAATAAGAATCTTGTGAGTACTGAAAATTCCTGAGGGACTGGTTAGTTCAGTGTTTCTCTTTGATACCTGAAGCAAAAGTAAATAATTACTTATACACTTTGTGCAGGAATAGGGCAGAATGTCTGAACTCACTGAATATATCTGACATAAATTTCCATGCTGAAAATGTCTCTTTTGCATCTATTTCTTTAACATGGGCTAGTTCCATTCATGATCCAACCTTTGCCCCCCCCCCCCCCCCCCTTTTTTTTTAATATTTTGTTGTGTAATATAAGTTCCGGTGGTACTTTTTTTCTAGAGTTTTTTCATGCAAATCAGGGGTACTCTATTTTGAACTGCTGGCTAAATATTACAAAGTATCAAATCCAATAACTAGAAATAACCACTTTTCCCGTACCTACTTTTATGCTTTCTATCTCCAACAAAACTAAGTTGATTCACTTGAAACTTTATATGCCTTTTTTTTTTTTTTTTTTTTTTTTTTAATTGTTGTTGTGGTGATTTGCTTTGGTTTGTTTTTCTGAAGTGTTTCAGAAAAAGTGTATAAGGTATTCATGTACAGGATGAATTTAACTCCTTTCTCCATTGGAAAAACCTAGTGTTCTTTTGGCTCATATTTCCACATTTCTCTTTTTAACAGAAATGATGTGGTATTCCAGTAAATCAAACTTTACTGTTTAATTACTAAACACAATTGATTCATAACTTTTCTTTGAGATGAAAGAGAATTTTTGGGTGAACATATTTAATATGAACACATAAAATCAGGTAATGTTGAATTCTTTCCTTAAAATATAATATAGTATTTCAAGTCAGGTATGGATAGACTCCTTGGATAAGCAAGGGCAAGGGTAGGTGGACATTCAACACTATTTCTTATAATCTTCCAAATTAACCAGATCATCTGAATCACTGTACTCCTTTCCAGACAGACCCACGTGTCCACTCAACTGGCCCCATTCAAAACGGCAGCTATTATATGTCTAATTGTAAATGTGACTTGAGCTCTGTCTATTTCAATGACAGTTAAGTATGGGTCTGACATTCAGCTTGTCTGCAGCTTTCCTGAACTATGTTAATGTCCTTATGGAAAGTTATGTTATGTTATGAAATAGACTGTGCATGAGGAAACCCATGGGTGAAAATAAATAAATAAATAAATAAATAAATAAATAATGTTTTCTTTGCCCCGAGTTTTCTGATTAAGTCAGCCAGAACTAATAAAGATGCCACTTCAAAAAGAGCCACATCTTTACACCTAAGAAGGCAATTGAAAATGTTTTGGACAAGTTGAACTTCATCAGCAACAAACACTGTCGCCTTTAACGTGAGTCTACTTTGAGAAATGGCTGTTTAAATGACACTTTCAAGTGAACAACTCTGTTCCTGTGTACTTTCAAGTCATAAGGGACAAAGATAAATCAACAGCTGTTTATTCCAGTTAGTGTTGCAGAGCTGATGCAGCCAAGAGTAGTGAGAGTGGATCCATTTTTCTTCCCACACGTGAAAAGAACTTTTTACTTTGCTGTGGATGGATGCAGTGACATGACCCCTTCCCATTTTGGGTGCCAGGGACAGCTGAAAGGCTTAATTTAGGCTGAAGAGTTAGGTTAAAGGAGAAGAGAAATTACATTACAGCTTTAAAAATATTATGTTGGGGGTAATTCTCCATAATAACAAAAGGAAGTCAACAATTTACTGTAATCCTATAAAGGAATAGTAAAGGTGCCTGAGTTTTGGTAGAATGTGTGAATATTTGATATAATGGGGTTTTGTATTAAAAGCTCAAATGTGTTAGTGTAACAATAATCAGTGCATAAAACAGCTTTCTGCAGCTGAATGGAGATTATTTTGTCATTCGCTAGAATATTCACAAAACTAAGAAACCAAGTGTAAAAAGTTGCATCTCTACCCTTTACTTACAAAGCAGAACATGAAACAAATGATTCATCTACTTTCTGCCTGTATGTGTGATGGCCAAGGGCATTTTTACTAAGTTTCCATAAAATTTGTGCACAGCTGTATTGTGGAGATGACTGAATTTAACAGGTTTAGTTTTATTCAAAAGTTAGTTAGTTTCAATTCTGTGATTAAATAAAACTGAAAAGAGATTAATTTTGTGATTAATAGTTGGAATATTACAAGGCAAGAAGGAAGATATGATCGGCATTCAGGCTAGAAAGACTTCTGCCTTTGAAATGCAAACTCTGGCAAGAGGCAGTCACAACACTGAGATTAGCAGTAGGATTAATGTTTTAGCCATCATTTGTTCATTTGATCCTGTTGTATTCTGATTACAAGAGATGATGGGAAGGGCCACTTTGTGTGTAGGTCCATATCTAAGTTAAAAAAAATAAAAAATAATAATAATAATAATAATAATAATAAATAATAATTTTCTTCTATTTGATTGTGAAAGTTCCTGGTAATTTCCTCAAGAGGAAATCAAATGAAGTTGTGTATCTTGAGAAACACAAGAGTGAACAGAATGCTCCATGCTGGATTTCAGCACGTTTAGGGTCCAGATAGTCTCAGGACATGGAAAGCTACTCTGTGAAGGACTGAAACTGAAGCAAAACCTGGAAGAATATAGAACCTCTGTGTGCTGACATTTTCAAGGGTTCTAACAGTTACCATCCTAGGTGGAAGCTTCATTGAATATTTTAACCCAACTCATTACAATGCTAAGCTAAGCCGTAACAGGGCTAAATAAGAATTCCCATTCATTCTTTTTGCCCAGTTCTAAAAAATGTAGAACTGTACAGTGATCCAATATGTTTTAAAGTTAACTAATATAAAGAGCCTAAATTAGGCTGTAGATGCTTTCAGATAGGGCTATTTCTCTTTTGCCAGGCCTGAAATATGTGAGATCTTGGTATCTGATGTTAAAATTTTATTTTTTTTTATTTTTTTTTCAAGCTCTAGTGCTTCTTGAATGATAATTAAGATTCATTCAGGCATCACATTTCCCATAATTTTGCTATTTTGCAATCTATTAAAAGGTATACTGATCTGGGATTTCAATTTTTGTTTAAGAACGTTTATCAAGCATTTATCAAGGCCCAAATTCAAGAAAGTTATTTATAAAGTTAAAGAAAATAATTGAATAATTATGGAACTGTGTTGCTAAGAGTCATATATGTGATTTAATCATACTTCATGTAAAGACAGTGTGGGCTGGCGCTGCCTAGGAAACCTTATTTTATTTCTAGAAAAGGCAGAGTGCAGAATCGAATGTTTTGGTATTCAAAACCTTTTAAATGTAGAACATAATTCTCATACTAATCTAAGAAAAGCCTTTCAACAAGCATACTTTTCCTTTTTGTATAGCTCCTTTTGCTTAGATGTCATTAATTTCACAGAAGAGAAGACCTGAAGATGTCATCTGTTTCATCATTCTACTACAAGGCAGCATCAGCTATATCTACTCTTTACATGACAGATGGGTTCATCAAACCCATTCTTAGTGTCCTAAAACAATGAAGTCACCACACTTCTCTGAGGCAGTGTCTTCTAGGATTTCACTGTTCCTTACCATTTAGAAAGTCTTTGATAATGACTAACCTGGACTTTCCTTAGTGCAATTTAAGTCCATTACTTCTTTTTTATCCATAAAGAACAGATTATTACTAGCTCCTTGCAGTAGCTTTTAAAGCATTTGAAGTCTGCTGACTGAGTCTTCTCTTTTCTAAACTAAACACTCTCAATTAAGGAGGCTGAAATGGATTAGTACTAAAATCAACTGTCAAAAATAATAATCCACTAAGAACCTAAAAACTATTTATAAAACTACCTCATATCATAAAAATAACTGATTACAAGCTATTTAATATATATATATATCTTTTGATGTTTTTGCTGGCATGAGAGCCAGTCAGGAATGTTTGGATTAAATGTTTTTTTTATTCTTCACTTAAAACTTTTCTTCCAAAATGTATCTAGTTTGGACATTTTTTAAAAGGAGTTACAGCCTCAGAGAGAAAATGTTATCTATCTCTGAAGAGTGAATAGTATAATTCTCATCTATTAACGTGGGTATTATTCAACTGAGGTCAAGACCCTTTCTGTGAATCGTTTGGGATGTGAACTTTAACACCTCATGCTACAGGTGAGTTTGACTGAGATTGAATTGGATACTATGGCAGGTGTTTTTATTTTTATTTTTTCTTCCAAAAAATTACTATTATTGTGATAACTGCCTTTTGAAAGAAGTAACCAAAGAAGTGTTTCATATAGACACAGAACTTCACTGTTGTCATCACCATCCTTCTCATTTTGTTTGCAGGGGGGTAATGTGTGACTGTATGCTAAATCCATAGGTAATAGTATTCATATCTGAATAGCACTTCAAGGGCAGCTGAGATGGCATAATTCAAGAATTTTCCATACAGAACAGACTATCACTTTCTGGTTAACAAGTGGTATAATGAGGACTCTTGAAAGGTAATACAGCTGTGATTCAGATTAGCCGTCAGTCCACGGTATGAGAGAGTGTACAAGAATTTCTGCTTCAATTCTTGAAGGTGAACACACACTTCACAGCCAGCCATATTCATGGGCAATTTGTAAGAAGAAAAATTCTGAGTCTCTGTTGAAAACATCCTGTTTGAAAGGACAAGATTTTTGAGTCACCTTTTAGAGCTGACAATTGTTTAGCTGCTTTGCCTAAGAATGTCTTCTTTTCTTACCTTCATAATATAATGAATTTCTGGTGCAATCCAAGCAGTTTTTTGTATGTTTTTTATTTCAGTAAAAGTGAACCACAACAAGAAGTGGAGAAGGAAGCCATCAATATGTTTGTCTCTCTTCTGAATCCTAAATAAAATTAATCTCTGTAATTTTAAGACAGAAAAAATCTGTTTTTCACTTACAAAAATATAACATATTCCTCATTTTTCTACTTCATTTATGATGTTACTTGTAGTGTGTGTGTACACATATAGATATATATATGATATAGATATAAAAATTCTTCTTCATAGAATCTTTGTTTTGAGGAATGTATTAGTCAGTTATCATCTGCACAGTAAATAATGCCTTTGTAAAGATAGTACCACAACAAAACAATAATCTTATTTCTAAATCAGATTCAATAAAAAAAAAAAAAAAAAAAAAGTAAGGATTCACCTGTCATTTTCCATGATAGAAAAAAAGGACCATGTGTTTTTACAAGGTCTTATACAAGGTAGACTGTCTGCTAAAAAATTTGCCTCTTTAACAAGAGCAAAATTTTGTCATTCCCCATCACTACAATAACCCAGCTGGGTCTGGTATTATACTGTGCCTCCAGCAATGACCTGTGTTAGACTGGAAAAATAAACAACAAACCTTGTCAGTTCTGTGGCTTACTACACAAGATTTCACAAGGATTCTTTTTTTTTTTTTTTTTTTTCCTGCAAGAATTAGCTGATGCACTGCTGCTGATACTTGATTTCAGTTTGTGGTCTTGCAGTCTGTGTTCAAGACAAAACCCCATTCTACCTGTTGTCCTGTGGAAATCCTTATGAGAACCTAACCAAACTATTTTATGGGTTGTTTTTATGTGTAATATATCACTTAGTTTGTCTCCTGGTGGTGTTGTCATCTAGTATAATTGTAAGAAAATTATATATTTAGTACATGCGTGCTTCACTGCTAGAACTAATTGTCTTATTTTTTAACCTTTTCAGTTGTTTTATGTAAATAAGGGACAAATAGAAGAAAGATTACAGCTGAAAACTGACGAGTCTGATGCAAAAGTGATCCAAGTAAAATAACATAGTTCATAGTTACTGTGATGGAATTTGGCTCTGCCATATTTTTAGGGTAGTTTCTATACATGTTTCCACACATTTTTAAAAGCTATATATGTTTGTCCCTGAGAATTTGTCCTTGAAGGCTACCTTAACTGTAGTACTCAGTCATTGCAATGAATTTGATGAGAAAAAGAATAGAGCAGCTAAAATATCACCTGGAACCCCGTTTTTTTACCACATGTGCTTGCTGTTAGTTGTAAGTGGATGACATCAGAAATTACATAAATAGCAGTTTTCTGTTCTTCGTGTAAGGGCCCTTCTTCTTCTTAACTGGTGGAAAAAGTTGAGTCCTGGCAACTCTGTTGAAAACCTAGTGTAAGCAAAACAAAACCAAAATCAAATGAACAAAAGGAGTCTTGTAATAACAGCACAGTTTTCTTTCTTACTTTCTTTACATTGGTTTAAAAATATAGTGTAAAACTCGAACCTCTACAGATTTTTCTGCATTTGAAGACAGAGTCATTGAGTGCAGTTCTGCACTTGACATTGGCACAGTACTAATAATACCCAGAGCAGACTTCAGCCATTGCCTGCTGATGATTTTATTTCTCTCTTTCTCAGAACTTATATCATGAGCTCCATGATTTGCCTTTAAAGATTTTTTTTTCCCCCAGTGAAACCCTATTTCTCTGAAGTGTACAAAACACTTTTTGTAAGTATATTAATAACTTTCCAACTATATAAGAGATGTATCACTTGGAAATGAAGATCAGAGAGCAAAAAGAATAAAGGTTACACATTTCTTTTCATGTTCAATTTACTATAAGGTACCCATTGAAAATTCTTGCCCATGTTAAAGTTTTTTTCTTCTTCTTCTTTTTTTTTTTTTTTTTTTTTTTCTCAACATAAAATAAGTGAAAACTTTGCAAATTAATTTTGGTTGTACAACTTCCTTGATTTATGGAAAAGATGGGGTTCTATGCCAATAATCTAATGTGCATCAGGACTTATTTTTTACTGGGTTTTACCCTCTATATTCTTATTCTTAATTAATATAAGAAACAAGTATTGAGCCAAGAAAAATAAATGGTCATATTAAAACAAAATCCTTTAGTGATTTGTGGGTCTTGGCTCTGACTTGGATCTGTCATCACTATACAAGTACTTTTGTTAAAAAGATAAGATATAAACTTCTGGGTCTGATCAAAGACTTTAAAACTAATAGACAGGTTTCTAGGTAGATTTCCAAACTTCTGGAAATAACTTTCATTAGATCTTTCAGGGGAAAAGCATGGAAAAGAGACAATACAATGATAGTGACTGATGTGTTTGCAGAGATATGGCAGGGAAGAAGCACAAAGAGAATGGGACCTGCTATATTTTCATGTTTTGCTTTTCTAAAGATCTCTGAGTATAACCCATAGAGAACACAGCTGTTCTCTACAGTTGTGACTTGAGGCTTCCTACCCATAGGACATGAGTATCATTCTGTTTTACAGACCTACTGTAATAAAATTTCCTCTAAATACATATGCAGGGGAAGCTTGAGTAATTTCTTTAAGAGATCTGGGTTTACTTTAGGTGGTATGTTTATACCATACACTGACAAAAAAGAATAATTTTTGAGGGACTGTCATGTATTTTCTTTTTCCGCCACAGTTTCATGTCACTGAAAATTTATTAAAGACAACTGACAATAACACCTAAGAGCAGAGCATGTTCAATGCATTTAACACAATCCAAAATAGTGAAGGTTTGAAATATTTTGGAAATGAACAGGATATCAAAGCTAGGTCTGACAAAGTCAGAACTAAAAGGATTATCAGTCTACAACTTCCTCACAAGGGGGAGTGGAGAGGCAGGCACTGACCTGTTCTCCAGTGATGGGACTCATGGGAACGGTGTTAAGCTGAGGCAGGGGAGGATTAGGCTGGATATTGGGAAGAGGTTCTTCACTGAGAGGGTGGTCGCACACTGGAACAGGCTCCACAGTGAAATAGTCACTGCACCAAGCCACTCTGAATTTAAGAAGTGATTGGACCGTGCACTTAGTCACATGGTCTAAACTTTTGGGTAGACCTGTGCGGTGCCAGGAGTTGGACTTGATGATCCTTATGGGTCCCTTCCAACTCGGAATATTCTATGATTCTATGATTCTATGATCAGGTAGCTGTGTTTCTCAATTCTGTCTTGAGCTTCCCCCTTCCACCATGTGACCTCTAGTTTGTGCATTGTTCACTGTTCCAGAAAATTATGTTTCAAGTTCATATATGGATATCTCCATTTGCTCCTTCTCAAGACCACATAAAGTTTTCTGGTATTCTCCTTCCCTTCACTTCCTATGGAATCAATGTATAAAAATTGTCAAAAATAGTATTGCAATATTACTATATTTTGCTTAAAATCAGTTGAATAAGCAACACACTTTTGCACAAATTATTGAAGGATTGATTCTTGAAGAACTCTCAATTGTTTTCAGAAGTCTTCATTTTCATTTCTGTTTAATGGAAAAAAAATGCACTCTTAGTAAGTGTAGTGGTTATGCAGAAACCTGTCAAAAGTTGCTGAAAATGTCTGGCAATGTTTGCAAAGAGTCTGAAATGGTAAGTCTGGGTGCAAGCTACTGCAGTGGTACCAAGATGCCAGTGATATTGCTTTAAATATTTACACTATTGTGACAAATTTGAAGCTGCCTGTAAATATTTTATGAATGCTGTGGCTTAACAGGATTGTTGTGGTGTTTACTGCATGAATATACAGAACATGTTTGTCAGGAAATTGGCTGTGAAAACAATGTACACTATAATCCTGATATTAGCTTCTTAGAAACATTTCAGAATATTGCAGCTCCATCAGTCTTGAAGTGAACTTGTGACATTGTTGCAAGCTGACTCAGTTTAAGCAGGAACAGAAAACAGAGTGGAGAACAGTTGGATTAAAATAAAAGGAGAAGCTTTCAATGACAGAGGCTAAAGGGCAAGTTTGGGGATGTAGAATGGAATCCAGACTACAGAGATAAGACAGAACTGTAACTTTGGGACTTATTTCATGTAATGTAGACATTTACAGTGACGGTATCTGTAGGTAAAAGAGTCACACTTGGCTGCTTTTCATTCAATATAATCAATAGTTAAAAGGCAGTCTTAGTATGCAATACATATGACCTGTGCTAGACTTCTGTTTTGATTTGAAACTATGTTATAAACTTCTTGTAATAATAAAAATGTCCTGGATAGATTATCTCCAATGTAAACAATGTGGACATTCATATGTCTTTTACTGAATTGCACCCATACACACTGTTACAGTTTAGCAAAACTATTTTTTTGCTCTGCCTTCTTCCTAATGTTAAAATTAAGCAATATTTTGCTTCAAAGAAACTTTTTGGATCTTGAATTTACCATTACTCACAACTCCCAAAAGGAAGATCTTCAGGTACTAATTATGGTCAGGCCTGCTGCGTGATTAAGACTTGTAATCAGGCACTTGGAATAAGATTAAGCACATTACAACTTTCTTGCTGAGAGAAGTGAAGACATCAGAAGTAACACATTGTGATCCAGAAGACCAGCTAGGAAAGTCTTCAAAGAAACAACATGCTATGCAGCCACGACAAATATTTAACTATTTTATTTCTCACTAACCACCTGCAGTTGCCTGCATTAATTCACAGAATCACAGAATAATTCAGGTGGGAGTGGACTGTCCCCTTCTCAGGGCCATGTCAGCTTGGAGCAGGGCCTTGTCTAGTTTGATTTTGGATATTCCCAGGTAATTTTGCATGCTTTATGGTCAACATTTACAATAGTTTATCATCTTTGTGGTGGAAAGATAAATTGTCACACTAATCAGAATTTACCTTTTTGCAGCTGTATTGTTGCCTTTTATCCCAACACAGTGACAGTCCTGAGTAGTCTGACTGCTAACTCTCACATTATATAGAGAGAGCAATAAGACTACACCATACCACACCATTACACCATAACCTTCTGCTCTTGAGGCTGAAGACAGTATGTCCTCTTAGCCTTTTCTCATGTGACATATCTGGCTGAATATGAGAGGGCACTTCTTTACTGTGAGGGTGACAGCACTGGAACAGGTTGCCCAGAGGCTGTGGAGTCTCCTTCTCTGGAGATAGTAAAAAGCTGTCTGGATGTCATCCTGCGAAATGTGCTCTAGGTCATCCTGCTTGGCCAGAGGGTTGGACTAGATGATCTTCAGAGGTTCCTTCCAACCCTGGACATTCTGTGATTCTGTAATTCTGTGGTGTGCTGTAGTCCCCAGATCATACAGGTACCTACAGCTAACTTCTTCCAGTATTTCAATGTCTTTATTTTTTTTTTTTTTGAAGAGTTGAAAAGTAGACACAGCACCCCAGATGTGGTCTGACAAGTGATGTGTAGAGGGGAAGAATTACTTCCCAGGACTGCTGGAAACATTCTTGCTGATGCAGCATAGGATATAATTGGCCTTCACTGCTGCAGGGGCACATTGCTGTGCCATGTTCAACTTGGTGTCCATCAGAACCACCAAGGTCATTTTATGCAAAGCTGCTTACCAGCTGGTCAGCTCCCAGCCCATACCACTGCAGTGAGGTTTTCCATCCCAGGTAGAGGACATGGCATTTGTTTTTGCTGAGCTTCCTGAGATTCCTGTCAGCCTGTATCTCCAGCTTGTAAAGTCCCTCAGTGGCCCTGTACTCCAAGAGATCAACCTTTCCCACTCATTTGGTATTGACCACAAATTTGCTGAGAGTTCACCCTCTCCTGCCATGCAGGTCACTAATGAAGACATCAAATATTATTGGTGCCAGTACTGACCCTTGATGAGTGCCATGAGTAACCAGGCCCCAGCTGAGCTTTGTAGAGACTTTGTATTGCCACGTATCCATCAAATGTATATTTCACTTATCCAAATCATATCTTTTCAGTTTGGTTTGACAATGTTGAAATGTATTACAAAATCCGGGTAGCTATAGCAGGAGCCTGTTAAGATGTCACTTGTTACCTCTGATCCTTGTCCATAAGTTTTTGACTGGCATATCACCAGTTCCCAGGCAATTTTCCATGCATTTAAGTAGTGTTGCTTTGTTTGTTTGGTTGGTTGGTTTGGTTTGATTTTACAACAATTCTGGTGCACAAACAGTCCCACTACATCTGTGTAATCTTAATGAGCTCATAGCTCTGCAGCTGTCCATGGACTTTCTATTTTCCGTTCATTTCCCATGCTGTATACATGTTTCCTGGAAATTGAGGAGGACTCAGTGAAGCTGTTTTCACAGGACAACTGTGAGGACCTCCCCCACAACGCTGTCTATCACGCACCTCCTCACTTCAACCCATGTGTCACTTCTTACCAGTCTCTGGTTACCATCCCCATCTTAACCTCATCACTAGATTAAGAAATGTTAGTAGAGATGCTCTTGCACCACTTTGTCAGGTGGATACTACCTCTCATCTGACCTCACTTTAATTAGAGGGGCATAAATTATCCCAGCATCAGAGAATAGTCTAGGTTGGAAGAGACCTCCGAGATGACCGAGTCCAACCTCTGACCTAACACTAACAAGTCCTCCACTAAACCATATCTCTAAGCTCTACATCTAAACGTCTTTTAAAGACCTCCAGGGATGGTGACTCAACCACTTCCCTGGGCAGCCTATTCCAGTGCCTAACAATCCTTTCAGTAAAGAAGTTCTTCCTAATATCTAACCTAAACCTCCCCTGGCACAACTTTAGCCCATTCCCCCTCGTCCCGTCACCTCATGGGAGAATAGACCAAGCACCGCCTCGCTACGGCCTCCTTTAAGGTATCTGTAGAGTGCGATAAGGTCGCCCCTGAGCCTCCTCTTCTCCAGGCTAAATAGTCCCAGCTCCCTCAGCCACTCCTCGTAAGACTTGTTCTCCAGACCCTTCACCAGCTTCGTTGCCCTTCTCTGGACTCGCTCAAGCACCTCCATATCCTTCTGGTAGTGAGGGGCCCAAAACTGAACACAGTATTCGAGGTGCGGCCTCACCAGAGCCGAGTACAGGGGGACAATCACATCCCTGGACCTGCTGGCCACGCTGCTTCTTATACAAGCCAGGATGCTGTTGGCCTTCTTGGCCGCCTGAGCACACTGCTGGCTCATATTCAGCCGACTGTCAACCAAAACACCCGGGTCCTTCTCTGACAGGCAGCTTTCTATCCACACATCTCCCAGCCTGTAGCTCTGTTTGGGGTTGTTGTGCCCCACGTGCAGGACCCGGCACTTGGCCTTGTTGAACTTCATACCATTGGCCTCGGCCCATCGGTCCAGCCTGTCCAGATCTTGCAGAGCCTTCCTACCCTCGAGCAGGTCGACACACGCACCTAACTTGGTGTCGTCTGCAAACTTACTGAGGGTGCACTCAATCCCCTCATCCAGATCATTGATAAAGATGTTAAAGAGGACTGGCCCCAGTACCGAGCCCTGGGGGACTCCACTAGTGACCGGCCTCCAACTGGATTTGACTCCATTCACTAAGACTCCCTGGGCCCGGCCATCCAGCCAGTTCTTAACCCAACGAAGCATGCGCCAGTCCAAGCCAAGAGCAGCCAGTTTCTTGAGGAGAGTGCTGTGGGGAATGGTGTCAAATGCCTTACTGAAGTCAAGGTAGACCACATCCACAGCCTTTCCCTCATCCACTAACTGTGTCACCTTGTCATAGAAGGAGATCAGGTTCGTCAAGCAGGACCTGCCCTTTATAAACCCATGCTGACTAGGCCTGATCGCCTGCTTGTCCTGCAACTGCCACATGATGACGCCCAGGATAATCTGCTCCATGAGCTTCCCTGGCACTGATGTTAAACTAACAGGCCTGTAGTTCCCCGGGTCTACCCTCCAGCCCTTCTTGTAGATGGGCGCCATGTTTGCTAGCCACCAGTTGAGTGGGACCTCCTCCAGTAGTCAGGACTGCCGATAAATGATGGAAAGCGGCTTGGCCAGCTCTTCCGCCAGTTCTCTCAGTACCCTCGGGTGGAACCCATCCGGCCCCATCCAAAATGCTGTAGCAGGTCGCCAACCATTTCCTCGTGGAATGGGGGAGCCACATTCTGCTCCTTATCCCCTTCCACCAGCTCAGAGTACTGGGCATCCAGAGAACAACTGGTTTTGCTGCTAAAGACTGAGGCAAAGAAGGCGTTAAGCACCTCGACTTTTTCCTCATCTCTGGTAACTAAGTTTCCCCTCACATCCAGTAAAGGGTGGAGATTCTCCTTAGTCCTCCTTTTTGTATTGATGCTTTTCTAAAAACATTTTTTTGTTGTCTTTAACAGCAGTAGCCAGACTGAGCTCCAGATGAGCTCTGACATTTCTAATTTTGTCCCTGCACTGCCTCGCAACATCCCTGTAGTCCCCCTGAGTGGCCCGCCCTCTTTCCAAAGATTATAAAGCCTCTTTTTTCTCCTAAGCTCAAGCCACAACTCTCTGTTCAGCCAGGCCAGTCTTCCGCACCAGCTCGTCTTTGGGCATGTGGGGACAGACCACTCCTGAGCCATTAAGATTTCTTTTTTGAAGAGCGCCCAGCCTTCCTGGGCTCCTCTGTCTTTCAGAACCGCCTCCCAAGGGACTCTGCCAACCAGTGTCCTGAACAGCTCAAAGTCAGCCCTCCGGAAGTCCAAGACAGAGGTTTTACTGGTCCCCTTCCCGACTTCACCAAGTATCGAGAACTCTACCATTTCATGGTCACTCTGCCCAAGACAGCCCCCGACCACCACATCTCCCACCAGTCCTTCTCTGTTAGTGAACAGAAGGTCTAGCGGGGCACCTCCCCTGGTAGGCTTGCCAACCAGCTGTGTCAGGAAGCTATCTTCCATGCGGTCCAGAAACCTCCTGGACTGCTTTCTCTGGGCTGTATTGTTTTTCCAGGATATGTCTGGGAAGTTAAAGTCCCCCACAAGAACAAGCGCTGACGATTTCGCAACATCTGCCAGCTGTCTGTTGAACTCCTCATCCATCCCCTCATCCTGGTTTGGCGGTCTATAACAGACCCCCATCAGGATGCTTGACTTGTTGGCCTTTCCACTGATCCTAACCCATAGTGACTCCACCTTATCATTCCCAGCCTCAAGTTCGAGGCTTATGAATTATGAATTATGAAGATGCTCACTAGATTATCTGAAGTAACAGGTGAAAAAAATTATAATGGGGGGAACTAGAAACATATGAATAGTTGAACACTTATTGAGACATGACTAGATCTTATTTTCCTGAAATGATTGAGCTATTTATAATTTAGGAGACGCTTGCCTAAGATAAGATAAGTTAGTACAAGGAACTAATATTCTCAGAAATCTTGAAGAGCTGCATTCCATGCTGTTCTGGTTCCCATCTTCTGCCACTTTTCATGGTTGACTTTATCTCTTCCTCAAATAAATGTAGCAGACAAACTATATCTAAGCTTAATAGGATTTGAAAACTGTCCAATATGTGTACTTCTTATTCAAAATGAGATCACTAGAGGAATCTAGTGTATTGTGGATAAGTGCTATGCTGAAATAAATCAATTGTACAAGCTTTCTTCCTGTCTTATCAAATACCCAACTATCTGGTGACATAGATTACTTCTGTGAAAAGAAGATTTTTATCCTCCATTCTGTTAGTCTAGAGCATAGCTGTTCAGAATGGCTTTTTTTTCTTTTTTTCTTTTTTTCTTTTTTCTTTTTTTTTTTTTTTTCCTACTAGAAGCTTTTTGTATATCAAATGAAACTACTAACTGTCTTCACCAAACTAGGGAAAATTGAGAGATTTGTGTCTGGATCTCTCTCCTTCTGCAGAAAACAACATTCGGTGGAAAATGTGCTCATCTCCACCAATTAGACTGGGAGGGTAGACATCTTTTTTCACAGGAACTGCTGTTTCTTCTCTCTCTGTTGACTTTTGGGATGAATCATCAGCAAATACTGGAATTTGGGCAGAATGACTGCAACATTTTTTAAAGTCTGACACATATTTGGTATTACAGAGACTGGATGATTATTACACAACTTCAGGCAACCAAGGGTTTGTATATGTATATCTGTCTCATGAGACAGTTGTTTTCCTGTTCACTTCTTAGAAACAGCATGATAAAAGTGCCAGACCAATAATGAAAAGACAACCATGTGAGTAAGTAGACCAGTCACACTCAGCTTTGCTTTTCTCTCCAAGGTAAGGTAATATCTTTCTGTTTTGCTGCCATTGAGCAGTTGCCAAGTAATCCTAGCTGTGAGCACAGTATACCAGAAATAAGTAGAAATGAAGATGAAGAAGCAGTTAAATGACATTATTTGGTATATTCTATTGTCTAAAACCCTCTAGTATATGCAGCATCTAAGAAAGAAGACTGCAGAATGGTCATCATGCCATGAGAGGACAGTAAAGCATGTTGCTTAGAACACATGATGCTGATTTGCTCTTAAAACAGCGAGAAAAAAAAAAAAAAAAATGTATATGGGAAGAAAGTCTCATTGACCAAATCCTAGTTAGAATTCATGAGCTGTTATAAAAATAAATAAATAAATAAATAAATAAAGTGTCCATGCGCTTTACTGAAATATCTCTTTAATATTTTTCACAGAAATCCTATCCCAAATTACACGGCTTAGTATTGAATTACATTTCACTGGAAGATTGTTCCTAGAAGTTTACTTGTAGTTCCTCAAAATAAATGAGATAATAAGAAATGATGTACTTACATTTCTCTCTGTTATGGAAAATCAAACTCTTGTCAGTCCAGCTTGATAGTATATGAAGAAAGCAATTGAGCAGTCCTAAACTCTAAAACTGCATTGAGATTTGTTTTTCTGTATCAAAAAGCATCATTTTGTCATTTTTTTCTTTCTCTCTTCTTTTATTTTGTCCAGAATATATGGATCTAGATACACAGAAAACAGAGGAAATCAATGGGGAGTTGAAGAGCAATTTGATTGCTGAGACCAGAGTGAATACAGCTTAAGACTGATCTCAAAAAATATTTTAGGAGGGGTTGGCTAGTGGAAGTATTATCTCTGTGTTTCTGTCACTCTCATCATCTGTTATGAATCTGTTGCAGACTGTGAAAACCTTAAGGTGAGGATCTCAAACTTCATGTCAAGCATAACAGGGCTGGTATCTGACTGTGTCCTTCGGATGCTAGAACAAGAAAAAATGTTATCCAACCTCTTCATGGTTGTTTGAGTTTAGAAAACAATGACATGAGGGGAAATGAAAAAAGGTTCTCTGAATTTTCTCCAAGAAAGTACACCTAACTACAGAGGGATTTTGCTGCAGTCTGTTTTCTGATATGACCTATTCTAGGCTTTTTGCTTGTACAAATTAAAAATGTAATGACTAGAAGAATGCATTGTTTTTTGCTTTTTTTCTTTCCTGTTGTTTTTCAGATGTCTGCCTAATTGAGCACAGCTGTGCAGTGGCGCAAAACTAACCAGGAAATGAGCATTTTGATAATTTCACATTTCTAAAGCACCTCTTAAACATCTCATGTGAAAATAGCAGCCGCAATACCTTTAGAGATCAACAACATTGAACCAGATTTATAATACTGAGGTGTCTCCTGCAGGCATTTAGAAAAAATCCATTTTCAAGACAAATCAGTAAAGGTTCCCTCAACTGTAACTGTCTTGTAACATAAACAAAATGTGTGTGGAATAGAGACAAACTTTCCCAAGCTGCTCCAAGAATGAATTCTTGTCTTTTCACTAGTCTACTGCCAATGAAGAGTTCATATTTTTTTATTTTATAACAATCATCTCTACATCAGTTTTCCATTTGGGACTATAGCCAGTGGAAAAGTGTATAGACTTATGAAATACTCTGAAGTAATTCATAATGTGTTGCTTTTTGTGAACATCCTGTTTGTGATTTCAGTCTTCATCTTTACGAGTTAAAGAGCTGATTCCTCATTGAGACATATCCTCAGAGGACATAAAATAGTCTGACTAAGTGCACTGATACAAGTCTGTTGAGTCACCCTTTTCTAAAAAAAGGATTAATTTAGAGATTGTTTTTCTTTTTGATTCAGATTCAAAACTGGAATGGAGGTCATGAATTCCTGAATGTGAGTTTTAAGCAGGGTCAGAAATCTGACCAGAATAGCTCATGTGTGCCCAAACTTTGGCATTCTTGATTCTTGGCTGAACTTTAATCCCAAACTGAACCCCAGATATCTAGTACATAAACACTGTTCTTTTGAATTTAATCTTGATATGAACAGATCTACTCCAAACATCTTGATTCCTTCTACACTAATTTTGTAGTTCAGTAGTGTTTCTCACACACCATTAATCTTCTGTTCCAGAAAGCGGATAATAGAGTAAAAAGAGAGATCTTCATGTTTTCATCCATGGTCAAATATATTTTTCTGAAGTCTGGTTTTCTTTCTTTTCTTGAGTATAGTCAAGTATCATTAAAGGGAACTTTAAATATAGTCAGGCTTTCATAACTGGAGCTTGTAGACTTCTGTGGAGATCTAAGTCACAATATGCATTTCACTAGTTTATTATGCTTTTGTATATCTTGTTTACATTGTGTGCATTTTTGGTAATAAAAATGTAGCCATATAGGCGTTCTGAACTAATTCTGAGATGGAAAAATAAATCAGACCAAGAGATCCTTCAGCTACCCCCTGACACAAGTTTTGGGTAGGCTACTAAATGTACCTTTACCTTTTTAATCTGTTTATTCTGAAATGAATACAGCTCTCAAATTTGATTGTACTTTTTCATGTACAACATGCAAGAAACAATAATGTCACTGGTGTGAAAGGAATGTACTTTCAATACAACGTTTATCCTCTACACCAAACTACAATTGCTGTGTTTTGAATAGCCTTTGTGTTTTGTTTTGTTTTGTTTGTTTTGTTTTGATTTAAGAAAAATATGATGCAATTATAGGAGACTAGATTTTCAGAGCCTTTCAGTTATTCAAACTTAGTTGGAATGGCTTGGTCTATAACATTTTTAAAGTAATATTAAGGGTCTGGAGATGCCTATACATATCAATTTCTTGGGATGGGTATGGGATGCACACATTTCTTCTTTTAACCAAAAGTAGAAAGGCTAGGCAGAAGGTAACCTGTGAATGTAAAGTAAACATTTACAACTGTTTTCCCCAAGTATAACACAGAATTTTATCTTGACCTCATATCCCAGTAACTCTTAGGAGGTTTGTGACAGTCATATTGAAAATTTTGTTAATCTTTTCTCTTCTTTCAGTTTATTTTTCTTTTTTTCTCAGTCTAATTTCTAAGAACCCAAAGAAAATTACAGTTCATAAATAAATAGATAGGACCACGTAAGAATTTAAAGATTAACAAAATTTTCAATAAAATCATTACCAAAGTTGATGTTTCTGAAGGAAAACAAATTTTCTGTTTCTTTCCTTTTTTTTTTTTTTTCTTTTTTTTTCTTCTAATAAACCTTATGATAAATTACCTATGATAAATTTTCAGTTTCATATAGTGGCAACTAAAAATTACAGTATTATAACTTTTACTTCTTTTACAAACTCAGAATGAAGGCTTATTTTTTTCAGTAGGAAAAAAATGAATAAAATTCTTAGTAAGTACATCTATATTTTAAGCACCGTATCCCTCCTAACTCACTGTGATTATTAGGCTTTTCATTATGACCATCCTTAGGCTCATTTTAGATTGAATTGGGAAATAACTTTCACTGTTGCATGACCTTGTTAGCAGCACTTACCGACGGAGCAGGAACTAACAGAATCTTCCTCTGGATATTTCAAGACTCATAAGATGCTCCAACTTTAATTAACAAATTTAATTAATATGTGGCAGTTGGAATTTTTTCTTTTTCCTGTAATCTTGTGCATGGGCTATCTTAAAAACTTCTTGCATAGACCTGAGAGAGCTCCCCTACAGAGTACTACAGGGCCAAGTGAACAATTATGGTCATGGCAGGTTCTCAAGGCCAAACTGAAATTAATTATTTTTTAATACAGTTTATTTCCTGCTGTGAATACTTTATAATACATTCAGTCATGTCACATGATACCTATACAGTACAGGGATTAGAAAACATCCTTACTTTCTCTCTCTCTCTCTCTCTTTCTTTTTTTATTTTTTTTTATGTAGATTTTTTTATTAATCTAAATATTATTAGTCTTTTTATTTGTAGCTAAACCAGCACATGCCATCTTCAAGTTTTTTTGGCAGTTTTAAAGAACACTTCTACCTATGAACTTCCTGCTCCTTCTTCTACAGCATATTGATATAAATGTTACAATAAAGATTTCTCATGTTTTTAACTTTGTGCTTATTATATACTGCATTGACCACCAAAGAGAAAAAAAAAAGTATATATATACATATAGTAGGATAATAAAATGAAATTTAAAGTTTTGTTTTGGTTTGGTTTGGTTTTCTTTGGAGCATAGTATAATGAGTTGTGGGATTACAAGATATTTCTTAGAGCAGGGAAGTCAGATTAAGAAATTATTTTTAATTATTAAAGAGTTTGTGATTATGGCTGTGAAATAACTAAGCAAGTCAGAGGAGGGGTAGCAGTTGAATTAGTGATGCTTAACATCAGTATAGAAATTCAAAGCTCTCTAAAAAAAAATGAATTACTTGAGTTCACTGTGTAACTCCCAGGAAATGATTTCCTCAGCATGTACAGTCTTTCCTTTCTATTCTCAGACCATCCATAGGCAACTTTTTTTTTTTTTTTAAATGCATTTATTGCTCATACTCTCATGATAAGTCTTGTACCTAAAATATAGCTATCTATAAAATGCCCTGTAACAGACTTTAAGTGGTGTTATAATGTGGTAGTGTCTCTATTCTACAACTGATAGATGCAGGTAGACTTTGAAGAAATTGTTTCAGTGTTGAATCTTTGAGGGAGAAATAACACATAAGTAGGACTAAATTTTTGTAAAACCAGGAGGTTTTATTTCTGGTTTCTGTGGTTTCCCTCATTGTCCTATTCCTCTTCTTTCCCATATGATGAGTTTTCACAGTCATTAGTTCTGATTTGTGTGTTGCTTGATGATCAGGAGGTATTTTGATCAAATCACACTTAGTCTTTTGATGGTATTTTGAAGAGAAGGTAGAAAATTAATGCATGACGGTTAATTTGCAGTGGGTATGCTGCCTGGATTCCCAACCCTCTGCTCTTTTTTTCCCAGCACAATCTGAGATACCAGCCATATGACTTTGAAGATATGACTGCTGTGCTGCTCTGATATATATATTTTTAAATTTTTATTAATAAATGTATTTGTATTTGTATTTGTATTAACTAATGTATTTGCTAAGTCAGCTACTACCTGAGCTAACAACCTTATAAAAACTATGTCTTTGTGCCTCTCACAAATCATCCTTCCGTTAGGGCTGAAAGAGCAGCAGGTAATCATTGTCTATTTAGGGCAGGTGTAGTGATATGGCACAATGCACAAGTAGTGAAATGCCCACATTAGGACTTCTGGAGCCTGGAGGGAATTTGTAGATTCTACACAAACAACATAAGTTCAGAAGCAGAAAGGGGGAGAGGAAGGTGAACAAAAAAAGCTGTCTGCATTGCTAGAAAATCTAGGTGATGAGTGAGTCTTCACAGTAATTCTTACAGATCATAGCAACACAGAATGGCTTGGTTTGGAAGGGACCTTAAAGATCATTTAACTCCAACCCCCCTGCCATGGACAGGTATGCCACCCACTAGATCAGGTTGGCCAAGGTCCCATCCAGCCTGGCCTTGAACACCTCCAGGGATGGGGCATCCACAACTTCTCTGGACAACCTGTTCCAATGCCTCACTACCCTTACAATGCAGAATTTCTTCCTAAATATCTAGTCTATATCTATAGTCTTTTAGTATAAGATCATTCTGCCTTGTCCTGTCATGATCTACCCAAGTAAAGAGTCCTCCATCTTTTTTATAAGACCCATTTAAGTGCTAAAAGGTCACAGTGAGGTCTCTCCAGAGCCTTCTCTTCTCCAGGCCAAATATCCCCAGCTCTTTCAGCCTTTCTTAAGATCTAAGTGAGCAGTCTCTCTGGTGTTGCAAATGTGACAGGATCACCAATGAACAGAGAAATTCATCAAAGGGAGATAATATTAATAGAGATCTGTATTAAGAAGTGAAGTCAATAGGTGATTCTTTTGGGCTTACCTGTCTTTAACTCATGCTAGTTTCAGTTTGCCTTCTTAAAGAGACTAGAAATGCCACCATAAGGGTGTCTTTGATGAAAGACACCAATAAATGTGATGTTTTCTTAGCTTGCAGCACTTACTGCACAGCAGGATCAGGCCAAAGAAAAGAAAGGGATATCAAAGTGTCGTTCATAACTGGTTGCTGCAGTATGGAGCACAAATTGTTGGCAACAGACATAAAGCTAAGTGCCACGAAGGCTGCACTGTGCTGAGACGGAGTGATACTAGGCCATGTTTGGAGCAGTGGAAATGAAAGCTTCTTTGAATCATTCCTAACACCCTTCAGGCTGTTTCATCACTGCTCTGCTGGGTCAGAGTAGTCCTATTTAAATGATCAGCCCAAGGTCATACAAAGTGTCAAAAGCAAACATTTTAATGGAATATATCAGAATTATCATAGCGATAGACATTGCAGCACACAATCACACAAAGCTAAACAAAGTCTAAAGAAATTGGTAGTAGTTACCTAGTAAATAGAAAATTGCTGTTAGCTAAACAAACTAAAACAAAGATCTAGCAAGACAAATCAGGCCTGACAAACCCTACTTCTGAGAATTTGCAGCATAAATACAAAGCTTGTGGCCTGTCAGTGGTGATGCCAATAACATGCTACTTGGATCATGAGGCTACAACACACAAACACATGTATAAATGTGAAGATGCAAACACATTCACATACATTATTGGTCCTTTTTCACTTGTCTTAATTTTTACCTGAAGAAATTCAGATATGAATCTAATTTTCTTCAGTTTTGTGGGCAAAGTGAAAGGAATTAGGCCTTTGAACAGTTTAATTAAAATGATAAGTTTGGCTGATAAAAGTACTGGAATTGACGTTGTATAGTTAGGGTAACCTGCGGATATAATACCAGGGAAGATTTTCATGAAAAAGTAGATAGATGTACAATCAACATACTACATGATAGACTGAAAGCTTGTCAGTTTTTAAAATGTAGTAACAAGTGAGGAATCCCAATGACATGAAGGTGATTTTTTGTGTGCACCACAGCACCCAGTCCTGGGCCTTTTTTTTTTTTTTTTTTTTTTTTAATTTTAAAATCATCAATTTCTTGAAGAAAATGTAGCATATGTGTAAGTGTAAAGATTGATTATAAATAAGTAAAGTATAAAAGTATAAAGTATATAGGCTAGGCTACGCAGATATTGTGAAAGTGGTAAATAGTGCTAACTAATATTTGACATGGTTAGTTGAACCCGAGCCCTACATAACAGCAAAATGGAAAGTCACACTTAGAAAAAGAGAAACATAAACTGTACCTGCAGAAGAGACCCATACTTCAAAGGAGCAAGACGAAAAAGATTTGGAAAGCCTGGGTTATAGTAGCTTACCGCCTAATCACAAAGGTCCAATGTGACAAAATGTAGTCAATGAGTTGATGTGAATCCTGGACCAAGAAAAGTCAAAAGAGGAAGAAATTACATCACTGTCCCACAGTGAAGAGACCCTAAGTCTAACATCTGCATATGAAAAGGTCTGGTAATATAGAGAAGGATCTAAAAAAAGCTGAAGGATTAAAGAGGAGGAAAATGTATCTTAGATAGAGAGATTCTTCAGGTTCTCCATTGACTTAACATATCAAGGGGAAGGTTAAGGGGTGTCTTTCTCCAAACCTTTAAGTGTCTTGAAGTGTTAGAAGTTGAAATCTGGTAACACAGACCTCTTCCACCTGCCTGGTAGACATGTGACATGATGTAATGACTAGTAGCTGAAAGCAGAGAAATGCAGCAAAAATAAAATGCACATTTCTAACAGTAAAGATAACGAATCCTCAAACCTACACACTTGGATGTAGTTGCTATCATTAGGAATTTTGAACAATGTCAGGATACAAGTATAGTATCAAAGTATATATACATAGTATATATACAAATCATTATTTTACTCAGGGGTCAGACTACTTGATCACAATATTCCATTTTGACCATTTTGTGTATAAATCTGTAGAAATGAAAAACTGTTGATTCATTTAACAAAACTTTCCCTTTCAAAATGTTTATAAATCACCAAAGGTAAGTTGTTGCTAAAAATAAAAAATAAGAATAAAAGGAAAAATAAAAATAAAATAAAAAACAACAACAACAGCAAAGCTAATAATTGTTTTGAAACTATATTGGGCATTGAGCACCTTATGTAGAAAACTGCTTATAATATCTGTGTGGTGGTTTAATTTCATTAGTCTACAGTCCTTGTGTTATTCCAGCCACCACTAGATCACAGTCATAATAACTTCTGGAAACATTCCTGAACTACTTTTTCTCTTTTTCTATTACCAGGAGCATAGGTGATTTCAGATATTCTTTATGATGTAGGGTTATGACTGAAAAGTTATAAAGCATGATAATCAGAGAATCAGAGAAACATAGAATCATAGAATCAACAATAAGTAACTCAGAAAATTGTTAGAAATGGTGAACAATCAAGTTAGCTTAACTCAATAGTACATTGGAGAGAGATTAAAGTTTTGGGGCTGTAAGAAAGGTAACATAAGGATTCTTCTATAAATCTTAATAAATTTATGTAGATGAAATTTATGGATAAAATTATGGAGACAGAGTGAAGTAGCAAGTTTTTTTGTGTGTGTGTGTTTGTATTATTATTATTATTATTATTATTATTATTATATTTTATTTATATATGTATTGGCATGACCTTTGCTGGAGCTTGACCTCACAGAATAATAAGAAATGGGAAATGATTCAGAAAAGAACTAGACTGATATGAGTATTATGAATACCATAAAATGTAGATAAACCAATACAAAGTTTAAACTAGCTAGTATGATAGCTAGTATGATTAAAATAAACTAGTTTTAAATAGACCAAGACAGGAAAAAAAAGGTTCTTATTTTCAGTCCCTTTTCTCAAGTCAGAGTACTAACAGCTAAATAGGAGAGCCTGTGATGCTACTAGTAGTAATGAGTTGTAAAAAATTTCAGGTGCCACATTCTCTCCTCTTTTGCCATCCTTTGAATCATCAATTCAATATATTTACAAGCAATAATAGAAATTTTGAAAGTGATCTAACCAGAAGCTCAAAGCCACAAAATCTTCTAAATCAAATGTTTGTCCTTACAGTTTCACAAACTTAATACATTTGTTAAGTTTCCATTACTTACTCTTCCTGACGTTTTCCTCCAGAGCAGTATACTGAAATATTAGCAGAGAAGAGTTGGTTCAAACAATAGATGTTGTGATATTTCTGTATGCTTTGCATATACTGCCTTGATATATTCTCTACTCTAATGTCTCCAAAATAAGTGTACAATCATTTGTACCTTATTGCTTTGGTTCCATTGGCTCTGATGTAATCCTAGAAATATCTGTAACTTAACATTAATTTCAGGATAAATTTCTGGAAGTTTTCTATGGACATATGCCAACCAGGACAAATTGGGGTGATGGCACTACTTTAGAGAGCAGCTTTCTGAGGAAATTTATTCATAGTAAGAGATAATGTCTGCACCAAGGTCAGGAAATCTAAATCTCCACAGGAACAGCTGTGTGCAGACAGCTGAGGAAATACTTATATCTGAATTAAAAAAAAATAAAAATAAAAATAATAATAATAATAAAAAAAGTGGTCAATAATTATTTCAATTATTTAGCCATAGAGAATTATTAAAGGCCCAGATAATGCTGGAAGCTCATTTAAGGCCTAAAGGATTTAAATCCCATTTGAATTTCTGTTTGAAAATAGTGACAGTGGTGTTGTAACAAATATACCCTGGTGTTCACCATTCTTTAAAACTAGATCCAGAAATGTTACAACTCTGTGGGCAGAAAGGTAAAAAATGTCAGTAGATAGAAATAAGGGGATCAACTTTCAGAGCTTTCCTAGGAAGCTGAAGGAGACCATGGACTGGTCTGGGTTTAGTAGGTGTGGAACACAGAAAGAGTTCCTTTTATGGATGCACACATGCATATACACGCACACATACATGTACACACACACACACACACTCACACACACACACACAAAGCATTTACTACCAGGCTTGCTAAGGAGAGGAGAAGGACGTTGCAGGAGGCCCAGCACCTTAAAGAGCGAGCCTCCTTCCCCTGCCTCCACAGTTGCAAATCAACCAACAAAATCTCAAACCAAACCCTAGGAGGATTTGAGTTGGAAACTTTTCTGAGTCCTAAATATAAAGACATTGACATGTAGCCAGTAAAAGAACAACTCTAAACTGTAAAGGAAACAACCAGTACAAATGAAAATAAAAAGAAACACCATCAAAAAGCAGGAACGAGTGAAAAAAATGAAAATTCCTGGAATATCTCCAACAGAGTTTGGATCTCATGCTATTTTACTTATTAGAGACGATTAAAAGAGATTTGTGTGTTGCTATGAGCCCCTAAATTGGATTAGAACATGAAAAAATCTTAATGTGTTGACCCTTTCTTGTCTTTCCTGCCTTTGTACATCTACTGTACTTGTACGATTTCATCTGGGAAACTGACAAAAACTCTATGAAAAATGAATTATCATGAGATCTCCATTGTTTTCTGCCAATATTCAGTGGAGTAACTACATAGTTAAAAAGAAAGTAGAAATGAGGCCCTTTTTAACAGCAATTAAATCATATTGACCATCCTAGTTGTTACATCCACACATCACTAAGTACTCTCTAAGATTATAATCTGCAATGATAAAGATGGAAAGAAGACCTCTGGCTTGATGAATTGATGTGGCCTCAACTTCTTTTGGCAATATTTTCTTGCCAATGTGTTAAATTAAAAATATGCATTAAAGATAAGGTAGCTGTCCTGCATTTGTGTCACACAGCAAAATTTCCTGCAGGAATCTGCAGTGAAGAGACTAAGGTTTTGTGAACACCCAGGTATTAACATTTGCAGAAAATGTTGCCTGAAGAGCAAGCTACCAGTTGTCGGTTATCATTTATGTCAGAAGCTGATGCCAGGATTCTGCAACTCAGAGAAAGGAGAGATTTATGGAAAAGGAGGGTCCAAGAATTGTCATATGTGTGAATTAGATGAAAGGTCTTCCTAATGTAACAAGAACACCTTGAAGCTAATATGAGTTCAGATTAACAACCAGCAGCGTAACAGAGCCAGGTCTGGAATTATGAGCTATAGCTATTCAACGCCAGCAGAGATCAGGCAGAGGAATTTTGCATCAGCTGTTAATTGTGCATGCAGAGTTATTAGTGAGAAATGAATCTCTGCAGTAGTTTAGCCAGAACAAAAGCAAGGGATAGGGAGGAAATCTGCATCAGCGGAATTGTGATGTTCTTTTACAATGTTACTAAATTAAAGAAGAAGATAAAAAGTAACTATGATGTACTAAAACAACCCTGAATCCTAAGAATAATGAAGTCTTGTCTACTCCCACTCCAAGGCATTATGCACTTGTCAGAGGGTGCTTTCCTTTAATGTTAGGGTAACCTGGAAAGCCATTTATTGCTTAATCTTAGTACACCGATGGTCACCAAGGCTGCTGGCCTTACTGCTGTGATAACATCACCAGAAGAGTTTAGCATTTCAGACGTGGTCTGAGATGCAGGGAGTTGTCCTTCTGACTCCATCCCACCTCTCAGTATTGCCTGGCAGAGCTTGGCTGGACTTTGGCCCTTGGCAGGTTTTCTCTTCAGGCTCCAGAGATCAGTAAGGCATCGGGTTTGGCTGAAGCACATAAGCTGCAGCAAGAGAGAATGTCTGTGTGTGTACCCAGGATATTCTCAACATAGCCTGGGTTGTATAGGAAAAAGGGAAGGGAAGGGAAGGGAAGGGAAGGGAAGGGAAGGGAAGGGA
>CM021766.1:38770652-38831259 GCA_011076525.1 Nettapus auritus | reverse complement strand
AAAAAAAAAAAAAAAAAAAAAAAAAAAAAAAAAGACTGTTTTTACTCTTTTGTACTTAGCTACTGCTAAGGTTCAGACTTAGCTAGTCATCTGTCAGCTTCCAAAAGCACAAATTCCACCCAGTTACCATACAAAAGTTTTCACAGATAGCAGAGACTGGCATCACCATGTTGGTCTTTAAGAAGCTCTGCTAGAGCAAGATTTCAGTAAAGCAATCAGAAATAGCTTTACGTTCTCTTTATTCATGCCAGAAGCTAGAGAATTGACTTTTTTTCTTTTGAAAACATGTAGTACTTTTGTTAAGATACCTATAACAAAAAACAGATTCTCCATTTCTTTTCTTTTTTTATGTATATAAACATGGCAAAATAAACATAATTCATTGATGAAAGGCTTCTCTAAAACACATACTCAAGAAGAAACTATCTATTGTTTGGAATTTTGCACTTCAGGTTTACTCTTGGTCTGCCTGGGTCCACTCTGCCGGTCAGGTTTTTTGAGAGCTGAAACTGATGAGACTCATGCATCTCTCATGGCTTCAAATTTGAAAATGAGTAAAATGCTGATAAACTTTTCTTTCATTAGATATCAACATGTTCATAGGAGGGAGAAATAAAATATACAGTTGGAGAAAAAAAAAAATATATATATATATATATTTTCAGCTGAAGTACTGTGTACTAGCTCCTATCTTGTCTGTTACACATGCCCTTGTCTGTTGGGAAATAAATAAATAAATAAATAAATAAAAAAGAAATAGCAGAAGATCTAGTTGCCAAGGATATCTCCAATTACAATCTTCAGATGCATTAAACAGGAGCATGTCATACACATTTTCTCAGCCCTCCTCTAGTCCCAGGCTTTGGCAGGTGGGATACAATATCTTTAGCTTCTCCTGTTCTCTGGAGAACTCTTGACAGCTAGCGTCACCTTTAAGTGTCATTTCAAATTGAACAAAGCTTTATGTATGTGACAATTTACACCTTAGTTGCCAACATGTAAGGAAAGTTAAAAGACGGTGACAATCTCACAGAATTAGGCCTCCGATTGCATATGGAGTTTTAATTCCCTCTGCTGTTACTGTGCATTTCTGATTCTTTGTGAAGTTGTAAAGGAGATGATTCCAATGCACATTTCAACCCTCTCATAGAAACAGTTTTAGCAGCAGGAGTACTGTATAGGAAAAACATGTACCAAGAAACACCACATATAAACAAAAATAGATTAAAATACTGTTTTAGCTTCCTAGGACTTGACAGTGTGTATTGGACAGCTGTGCATACTTCTGTACATAATGGCCAACTGAATCTAATCTAATACAGCAATAAGTCCAGTTACAGAACAAATCCTGCTGTCCTAATAACATACAGAGATACTAATAGAGTTTCCACTTGTGAAATTGCTTTCTTAAAAAGTATATGGTACAATTTGGCTCTACAGCTTTTATTCCTTTAAGTATCAGCAATTTGCTGAAAATATTATTATTAGTTATAATTTATTTATTACCTCCCTCAAAAAATCCTAACAATATTTTTTGAACTCTGCCATTACATTTAGAAACATTATTGAGCCTAGCAATTGACAAAACTGTGTCATAATAAGTTGGATGTATGTTTCCTGTGGTTTTAACATAACAGCAATATCATTATTTTGTCTTAAAACTTTAAGGGAAAATTGGCCTCTTTGCTAAGTAACAAAGTATATATGCAGAGAATACATTTTGCGCAATAATACATATAAAATTATATTATAAGTGTCCAATTTGCAATGTCAAGTCAGCAAATGTTGTCTGGAGCTGCCAGAATTAAGCTGTCCAAATGAAGCAATGTTTTGGCAGAGAAGGTTCCTGTCTCCTGGTCTAATCTGATGCTTACACACCTGAAAGAAAATGATCATTTCTTTTCTTGCAGCTTTCTGCTCTGCTTCCTCTACACCCTGGCCACTTTTTATGATCACATTGTTAAAGACTGAATAATAATTCAAAATTCAGGGAAATAATTTTGCTCACAATAACAGTTTTTAATCTAGTACTTCCAAAATTTTGTGTTACTTGCCAAAACTGATTCATTTTCTTTTTAGGAAAAAGAGCTTCCTGTGCTAAAATTCTTAGACCCACAATAGATGTAATAACCCACTGAACTAAAAGACTAGTTGATAATAGTAGGGGCTGACTACTTTCAATGAGCAGGTCTCTGTGGACTGGTACATAGTCCTGAGTACTTCCGTTGAGTCTGTAGGATGACAAAAGCCAGCTTGCTTTCCACCAGAAACCCTACAGCTGTGTGTGAGTACTGCTAAACCCCCTTTTACTTGGCTGTCCAGACCAGTTCCAAAGCCTGCAGAACACACCAGAGCAACATCTTGCTTCCTGGGTACTTTCTGACCTTTGTGAACCCATGAGAAGGAGGTTACCTGTGTGTCTGGGCAGTGAAGTACACCACCAGGACAGAGCCAGCTGAATTTGGAGAATTAGGAATTTTGTGTTCAAGTTTTAGCTTTGAGGGAAGCAATCTGAGAATTTCACTGGCAGCCAAATCACGCATGTTTCTCTGTCATTAAGTGTAATTATGGTATAGCCCCACTTATGGAAATGGTGGAATTGTTAATGGTGAAGCAGAAAAGTTATGAGTTTCTCATATCTGTGTTTTGTATATCATCTACATTTGGAAGAAAGCAGGCTGCTGTATTTGAACTATAGCAAAGTCCTGAAGCTAGAGTTCCTGGTCCCTCCCAGCACCCAGATATCCCAGCACTTTAAAAAGACTGCAGCAAAAGGGAATCTAACCTTGTCAGCCACAGAGAAGATTGAGGAGGCGGAAGGGATTTAGTCCTCACTGGAAAAGTACCAAAATACTCCTTTGCTTCACCAACTAAAAGCTCTCATTAAAAAAAAGGTAGTGTTTTACATCTTTTGCAAATCAATCATAATTATAGTGTGTGAAGAAAACAGAGCTGCTATATGCTGAATCTGATCTCAGTGTGACTTGAGGCTGGGAAAGAGCCCGCTGCAGCTGTTCCACTGCATTAGAGCCATCAGCTTCACCTCATTAGGAGAAGCATTCACCTTCCTATGAGATCCCTGCTACATAACCTCCTGCCCCACCACTGAGACAGACGTGGTGGAGCAGTGTCACTTAACCCCTTACATTCCCAGCTGCACTCACATGCAGGGAACAGAAAGCCATAGGAACAGCTACAGGAACAGCTCTTCCCAGTACTGGTGTCTGGATACAAGAAAAATATAACATTAGATATGAAAATATTCATAATGCCACCGTGACCCTCTCTGTCTGACAGACCAGCATCTGCTGGAGCACCATGTGGTGCACCAGCAAACAATGAGCAGTCACCCTGGTGGAGACAATGTATTAGGAAAACAAAGAACAGATTTAATTATTTAGTCACCTTAAAGCAATCTGCTGTAGCTTAATGTTTTGCGCAGACTGACATTCATTTTTGCAGAGGAAGAGGAGAAGGTATCACGCCTCTTTACATTGATTTATGTACTTTTTTAGTCGGTCATACTTGATTTTCTTTACTGTACAGAGTTTTTGTTTGTTAGCAATTTTCCTTTCCAAAATAAACATACAAACACAGTATGAGTATAGTTTCAACATAAGGAATATGAACTGCTCTAAACTTAAAAAAAAAAAAAAAAGTATTCATATACGTCTGATGGTTATACAAAAAGTCTGGATTACAATTAAAGTAAAAGCTTATTTTATGGACTTCAATCTGTTTTTTCTTTCTTTTTCTTTTTTTTTTTTTTTTAATTATTTTTTTTAAGCAATATTTGCCCTCTTTTATAAACTTTACTAGGCTAGTTTTTATAGACTGATGTAACTGCCTTTACTCTCAAATACTTTATTATTTTTTGGAATTTTTATGAAAAAGAGTAACATGACCAGGAGTTGACTCGCCTTTCACATTATACAAGCTCTGCTGGGGAACAACCCCCCTGACTCTAAAGTCATTCTGTTAAGGAAATGAGACTCTTCGAAAGATTCTGAGCTTCCCTGGTGTTCAGTTCATACACCGCCTTTGAACATGATAATGTCCCAACACAGCAAACATATGTTTTGGTATCTCCTCTTCACAAAAGGGAAACAGAAGAAGGAATATTTTGGAGGAAATTTGGTGTTCAACTTCTCCAGGCTCTTTTTATCTCTGAACATGTGCCACCCACATTAGGTCTGAAAGGAATACAGGTAAAGCTATGCCCTCATTCTCTACAGGGCATTGCTGGAACTTTGATCCCTTGCCCATAGCTAGCTGGAATTAGGATCTGCACTTCACCAAAACTCTTTGGTGTCATAATGATAGCGGGAAATCTTTCCATATTGTCAAGTCTTCACCACTTACGGAAGGAGTGTGCTGTTGGAAAGGGGACGGTTGCAGGCTGCAAGAGTGGGTGTTTTGCACAGTTGCTGGGAGGCAATGGGTCCAAATGGAGACTCTAAATAGGATGGGATTTGCCCAGGTGTGTAATTTGTAAAAGTTCTTTTATAAACTGCATATAAGCATCTGGTAGTGGTGCATGTATGTCTTGTGGAACAGTGTAAAACAAGGTGTTCCTCTGTCCATGCTTTAGAAGTAGAAGTTAAAGATGGGACTGTGAGAAAAATAAGCAGTTTCATGCAGTCTTATCAAAAGGAAAAATCACATTATATATGGTTTGATCTGAGATCCCAATATTTATTTATTTATTTATTTATTTATTTATTTTATTTTTTTGTCTATTTCCTGCCAGTTATTAATTTTCCATACATCCTTTGTTCTGTGCTATTAGAAAGGAACATTCTTCCTTCTCACCTATCCCATGAGAATGGACACACAAAGGGATGTGTGGTGGGTGCTTGCTCAGATCTCACAGGAGAAATCGTGGATGAATTAACCACAGCTCTCTCTAAGCTCTGGCAGCAGTGAGACTGGTCCCATTGCCAGTAATCAGTCAGAAAATATCAGCAGCACAACCCAACCCAAATGTGGGACTGCTTTATAGGATTACTTGAACTCTCCAAATTCTTTCTATTCCTTTCATTTAATGATGTTATAAAAATCAGACAGTATCCAAAAGGCAGTTTCCATAGTGAGGCAGTGTCTGGTAAGATGGAATGAATCACAAAATCCAAGAGGGCTAGTCAAGTGTGAACTTAGGTAACAAAGACATTTTCATTCATGTTTTGATCTGGAGCAGCAGCATGCAAATCCTCCATGTTAGCTCCCTTTGCAGTCCAGCTTTTGTATGTACTAGGTAGGTTTCTTCTAAATTAACCCAAACTAGATGCTTTGTTCTGTGTCAAATACTTACAAAGTTTTAACACGTTAATTAATGTCCAAACTAAAGGACCTTCAAACAACTTCAATGACACAGGTGGTGGGATTTTGTTTTTGTTCTACTCCAAAATAAAAACCCAGAATTGCAATGACCACAAATACAGAGACTACAACACCAACTGATTCATCTTTTTGGGGGCCAAATTTCTTGCTAATGTGGACACAATGTTAGTGAGCCACCAGCAGCTTTCTGTCATGCAGATCTCATAAGGAGAATCTGATGCTATTAATGTTTATAACCCCCTTCTTACACATATTTATGTATGGTGATGGCTAATGAAGTAGACTGGTTTTAACAGCAAGAATGCATGTGAACATGTTGGAAAACAGTGTATGCACTTTATGCTTCACAAGAGAATATAGAACAAGGTGACATTTTTGGAAACTGAATTTCAAAGGATGTGGGAATAACACAAACCATCTGTGTAGTCACTTTGTTGTTGTTGTTGAAAACATGAAAGGTACAAACAGGAAAAGTCATCTAGCCCAGCACGTCTGCTTTTTTTGGTTTACCTTAATCCCACTTCTCTGTCTTTTCATTCTATGACTTGACCCCTTTCATGCTCAAGAAGGAAATCTGAGGCTCTCTTGAACTCATTTACACATCTCAGGCTCAACCCTCCCTTCAGTTATTTATTCCATATGTTCAGAGCCCTTTCTATGAAGCAGTTCTTCCCGTGTTTTCTCAGTTTAGTTTATGTCATCACCAGCTTTTGATTTCATGTCTATGCAAATAATTTTGCAGATTAAAAATGTTTCTTTTAAAAATATAAAGCACTGTATATCAACCAATACAATGAAAACTTTTGTGTTACTGTAGAAGGAGAAGTAGTAAGAGTGAAAATGTGGAATCTGAATAATATACATATATTTTCAAAGGAGGACAGTGAAGAAATAGAAACACAAAGCTCTGTCACTTTTACAAATGCCTTTCACTTTGAATTGCCAAATATTAGAGTTTCTCTGAGTAAATTGAAATATCAAAAAATTGGATGTCTACATCTGGGCTAGGCACAATAATCTCCTTTGGTTAATGGAAAGACCAGTTTATACCAACCATTGCAGAGATATTTTACTAGGAATTGAATTGCTCTATATGTGCTTATATGTTTCCATTACTTGCAAAAGAAACCTACAGTCCGATTCAGACTTAGATACCTAATTCTAGATGACTTAATTACAGCTGATGAATTCCACACCATGTGTCCACAGCTCCACAATAAACACAAGGTAATTTGAAATCATAGGATTGAGACGTAGGTTTTCATTGTGACTCCCCATTCATTATCTTATCCACTGGACCACTAAGCAGATAATGTAACTGCTGTAAAAGCAACAACTGAAGAAGCTTCAGTTGCAGTTTTATTAAATATTCCTGATGAAGTCAGGTGTGTGACTTCTCCCTGCTGGGTAACATGGTGTATCGAAATCTGAAGATGTGCAGCCACTAAGAAATGTGACTAAGAGGAAGAGCAAGAAGCTGTTAGCACATGAACAACTTGAGGCCACTGCAAAAAGATGTGTCTTCAGGAAATTCTGCTAGTGAAGGAAGGGTTCAGATACTGAGCTCCATGTGGGTTGAAGGTTTTTGCTAGGAACATCAGATACAGAGCAGGGCATGACTTTTAGAAAAGGATATAGAAGACAGAAAAAGCAAGAAGACAGACTGCCTTTTTCTCTATGCTGATGTAGCTCTGGGGACCTGAAATTGCATTACAAAGTAAGCATTGTAGAAATATCACCATGGGTCACATAAGTATTGTCATTGCCCTTCCTCCTGGGTAGGGAGCCCCTAGATACAGAAGGAGAGTAGGAGGAAAGAAGTTTTTTAAAATCACAGCACATATTCATCACCTTTTAGGATCATAGTCAATACTTCACCCCAAGTATTTCTACATTTGTCATTTTCTGTCCTTAACTGTCCTTTCTGTCCTCCTTCTGTCAGTCCTACTGAGAATGCTCACTCAAGTCTGTATTTTGGGAAAAAAATGATAAATAAAAAACCTTACATGATCATTTCCACTGAACCCAATAACTCTGGCTACATTAGTTGTATTTGCAAAAGATGTAGGAATGTAGTTGTTGTGACTCCACATGCACATGCCTGTGTGGACTATCATGTATATCTGCTGTCCCAGGAGAACAGTAGATTCATTTGTAATGAGTGGTGGGAGGCTGGAGGTAGACCAGCTGGCCAGATTATTGCTGTGCTACCTCAGTCACATTGGCAAAACACCTCACGAGGGCAGGATGGAGCTTTGGCTCTGTCTAATTCTAGTCTTTCATTGTATTTTCCACAGTTGACTTCTGAGAAGAGCTTCATTGTCTCCTTATTCTCAATACCGTAAACTAAAAGTCCTAGCAAAGAGTATAATTCTCAGGAGTGGTCCAACTCAACTTTACGCCCTATACTGCCATTTCAGTCCAGAACAGTCCAGTTAAACACTACTGAGGAAATATTTGCAGGACAAACTAAAAATTTATGTAAGTAATGTTCTATAAAATATGTATTTTAATATTTGGCCCATTTACCACTTAAGCCAAGAAATATACCAAAAAAAAAAAAAAAAGTTGTCTCACTTGAACACTTAGAGTTTGCCAAAACACAAGCTTATTTTATGTTCAAAAGTATGAAGACCCTTGGGGAGCTAGGTAAAAGTGTGTAAATCAAAATGAGAGGCCATTATTGCAAAGAAAGCAGTGGTGAGAAACACTGTGCATACAACTGGGACTGTTCTTGGCAGGTGTTATATTTAATAACAATGCTTTCAGTCGAGAAATGTATGTTTTAGGCTATTGGCCCTGCACACTACTTCTAACATAAGTGATATATTATCAAACTGGATTTCTGTTTTATTGGACTGTAAAGTTTGCTCAGAAAACTGTTCAAACTGAGCATGCTTCCTTTCCTTACTCATGATTAGCTTTAGGTTCATATGCCAGAAGAGTCATGGGGGCCAATATTTAATGTGTTGTTTTGATACTTTTATGGAGAGAGGAAGCTGTATGCAATAGACACGAATTCTTAGTTTCTACTGCAAGCTATTGAAAAAAAAAATATATATATATATTATCATGGCTCATGATATTATGATTATTGTTTATTTTTAGCAAGGCATATGTGCTATGGAGGAAAAAAACTTAGCCTGAAAAAAGGCAGCATCTGAGTGGGTTTCATTCCACCTCAAAAGTAAACAGTTTTCACAATTAACCCCATTGCTCTGTTTATACATTAAATAAAATGTGGTGAATACACACAGTTGTTCTCATTAATTTTTGATAAGCAATAGCAACTTAAAAAAATTACTCTGTAGTTTATGCATTACCAGGTCTTGAATTCAATGAGAAACATATGCAGAAACAGACTTTCAGTCTTGCTTTATGACAAAAGAGGTAGGAAGCTGTGGAATAAATATTTTTAGATTTATCTTTTGTATTGGCATTTCTGTCTCTCTGTCTTGGTGTTCCTTGACTATACAGACCCATAAGACAGATCATTCTTCTAAGCTGCCTCTCCTGCTTGATACTAATCAGCATATATGCCGAGAAACCTAGCAGGAAAAATCATACCTAAAATACTCCACTGCTCCCTCATGGCTATAGAAATAAAAAGGCTCTCACAGCATATCATGACATTCAATACACTGTTATAACTAAGGATTTGCAAACATTAAAAAAATGTCTAGGAAGTGCCTTGCTGGCAACTCCTTGACAAACGTGTTGCTTTAGATTGAATGTGAAGCAATGAACATATGTATTTAAATGATCCTTTACCAGGAACATAGTTATTTTTTGTTTTCATCTCACAAGGAGAAAGAAACATACAATTTGACTACCCCGAGCAGGTGATTTCCAGGTATTGAAATTCACAGCTTTTGCTTTTTAAAATGACAGTGATGTCATAGGGAATTAGGGGTAATAAGGTGACTTGTAGGTAATAAGCTGGAGTCTGGATCTGTAGCATTGTATACTTAAAGACAGAAGCTCTTGACATCTTTATTTTATATCTAACTGAGATGGTTTTCAAAAATAAGACCCTGATGTACTTAGTGGTCATGAAAATCAGACCAGTCTTCAGGATACACAGAGTGCTACACTGTAGAACATCAGTATTTGCCAAAAAGCTGCCATGTGCAATATCCGAGAAAATATGCAGGTTTTTTATTTTTATTTTTTTCCAAGTGAACACTAGTCTAATAAATTCTCTCTCTTGATTGTGCTCTTTCTCCCATGCTTGTCAACATAGCCTGTGTTTAGTGCAGATCAAGTGTGTGTGCAAACCTCCCATTGCATTCATTGCCTTCCAAGGCAATTGGCAAGGCATCCCTTGACTCAGCTCAGCACCTCTTGATGTGAGTGGCTGAAATGAGACATTACCAGGATTTAAGTTTAATCACTGCATGTTGTGAACAGGTGGACACATATGGCTAAAGAAGAGGTGTATGATCTGTACATACTCTACATGCCTTCTCTCATCACAAGCAATGAAGCAATGCAGCTGAAGTTTCCAACAAGGAGGGAGCTTCTCCTTTCAGAAGGCTTTAGTATGAGTCAGGTCAAACCACCTTGCACAGAGCTCATGCCAAGCAAAGCTGGAGTGAAGCTTCATTAGAAGACTGGGCTTTGAGCGATTACTGAACTAAATAAACATCGAACAAACAATATTTTTGGTGAAAAGCTGACAGTTAAAAGCCCCACTGTGACTTAAATTCTCCAGAAGCACAAATTAAAACCAAGGAAAAGACAACATTAGTTGTAATGATGAAGATTTTTTCCAGCAAAGAAGAAAATGAAACAAATGTATTTCTCATGATAGCAGTTTCTTTCATTGTTTTCAGTTAAACTTAAGTAAGAGACAGATAGCAGCTGTTGCAGACCCTGAAAGAAAACTGAAGCACACACAGAAAAGAAACATGAGCACTATGTTTTAAACAGAGACTTCAGAAAGATGTGAATATGTAGAACTGGAACAAAGGAAAACATCTTACTATTTAAGAAATTGAATCTCTAAGCAGGATCTGAAACCAAAACTTGTGTAAAGACTTAGCAGAGTAAAAGCTAGATTTGGATGAAGTAATTAACATTTTTTAATATGCATGTCAGCACATACTGACTTTAAAGAGGATGGATAGTGCTCTGATACACTGCACAGTATGACAAATCCAAAATAACACAATAGAACAGAGGCAGAAATATTTAAGTTCGAAGATGCAATCCCAAAAATCACATCCAAACAGCTCCATGCACAAACCAAGACAATATTTAAATTTGGGGAAGTAAACAAAATGACACCACTTTGCTGGAACAAGAGAGCAGCCTAATTAAGACAAAGACATTGGGACTGGCATTGATACCTCAGAGGAGCTGCCCACAGAGATGGTAAATATTGTTGCAACAAGTAGTGACTGAGCTTTCAACCTGGAAAAACTCATGTATCTGCAACTGTAGACCAAGTAAACTAGGATGATTCACAAAATGGGGCCCTAATACTGGAAGGGAAACAATGGGGAACACTGGAAAAGGCAATTAATCTGCTCTAAAGAAATATGTATTCAGACACAGAAGACATTTGAAAAAATATGTATTTTTTACAGCTAAAAATGTAACATTTGAAAATAGACTTCTGGAAGAGATTTGCAGACTTCAGATATGAACTCTAATGCATGGGCAGGGAAGCAAAGCTGAAAGAGTATCAATATCAGTCCAGAAAAACAGTCTTGTTTATTCTTAGGTGAAATCTGAATAAAGATTTCTAGAGGCAAAGTTGAATGACAGACACTACAGAAAACACCTGAATTGGCTAGCCCAACATGTCAGGGACAGTGCATTGTGAAAGCTTATTATCATTTTAAGAGATTGTTCTCAGAACTAGGTGAGATTTTGTGTAAGAGCATCTGAGGATTTAATGGAAAATATTTGAACAAAATATTACATGAAACTTAGATGGAAGTAAAAAGAATGTAAGAGAAGGTGCAGAGATATTTTCAAGTGTCCTCAGAGGAACATTAGAGAAAATTCTCAATTCTTTCATACGCCAAACTACAAGTCAAATCAAGAAAAAAGGTACATTTCCGTAGTAAATTGGGAATGGACTAATTTATTTTGCTTGGGAAAAAATTGTCCTGTACATTGATACTTATTTTTATTACATGATCTTACTAAAAGATAATATATCTTAACACTGTTTATGTGTATCATATTAACTTTTCTTAGGGTGACAGATTTTACACAATATTGAAAATTATTCAGCAGGTAAAAGCAGTTTGCAGTGAAGTACATATTTAAATTATTTCAACCTTATAAAATGACTAATGGCAAAGGCTTGAAAATCCAGAGTCTAATGCAGTTAAAGTACAAAATAGTTGTACTGCAGCCTGAATGACATGTACCTGTGACATTTAGTTTCAGCTAAAAATTAAAACAGGAACTTCTGAACTCATGGGCATTTATGTTGTTATCATCAGGAAACTCTGACAGAAAATAATAATAATAATAAATATTTTTTTTTTAAAAAAAAAAAAAGGAAAGAAAATCTGTGTGCTTTGATGTCTCAAGTGCTACCATCACCCCCACAAAATGATGCAATGCCTATCTATGATAGTAAACATGGTTTACAAACAGTAGAGGTGTTGCAAAATGTGTCTCACGCTTATCTGGGGTCAACTATCCCAACAGATACAGAGCCATTTTCAAGCCTTAGATTAGAAGAATATAAGGGGCATTATGTGTATATTTTGCCCAGAAATGTATGAGATGGGCAAGAGTTTTGGCAAAGACAGATGGTCACCAATCATGGTACAACTAGTATAACACATTCACCACTTTCTGATGCCATGGTCCCTGTACTTCAGTGGAGACATACTTGGGAAGCCCTGCTCCCTTCAGAGTTTAACTGAACAATTTTAGCTAACACATAATCTTAAATATGTGGAATATTGTATTGAACTAACAGTATTAACCCTTATAAATGGCACAGGGTGTTCACAGAATGGTATGAAATAGGAAAAAAAAAAAAGGATTTTCCATGAAAACTTTCTACCAGCAGCTGCTGTTTTCACACAGGTACCTTGATGGCTTTGACTTCAGGAATTTGGATTTCACTCTCTGTGATTTTTAATTTAAATAAAAACCACTCATCTGCTGCCATCTTGTTTATAGTGAGACCAAACTGTCTAGGTAACAGCATGGTAAGAGATTCTTCTGTTAAATGTACTGTATATACACATGGGTAGGTCTCCTTCAAGCTCCTCAATTTAATTTACTCCACGCTACAGTAATTCAATCTGATCCCCTTTCAGTTACAGTGCTTGTCAGTGTACCATTGACAGTATTTCTGTGTTTGTCAGAAGTCCTGCTAATTTACTCGCATAATGCCTCATAGATTTACTGATGCTGCCTTTTCAATATGTCTTGAGTGACTGTACCTATGGAAATACTTGAAAAATCTTATAAACTCTGCACATTCTTCTCTTTAATTCAAACTGGATTTGTGAAGACTGTTCTCCCCTGATTTTTTATTATTACTTTTTTAATTCCTAAAGTATTTGGAAAGCAAGAGTTTGTTTTAGGGTTACATGTCTTTGTTATGGAGATGCCTTTATTCTTATGAAAACTGTAAAGAATTACTCGGGCAATCACTAGAATTGTTTGTGCGTTTAGCTTTGATCTGTTATTCTACTAGTAAATATTGAGTTGTTTCTTGATGCTCATAAATCAGAGCATTGTCCATAATTTCTGTTAAAAAATAAAATAGGATACAGAGGCACCACTAAACCATTAGCCTAATTTTTATACTCACTTCTCAAGGATTAGATGTGTCTCAGCTTGTCACTAAGGCAGCATGCATGGATCTTGGAAGTGGATTTGCTCTACCTGTTCTGACACCTTGTCAGCCCTGTAAGCATATTTACAGCCAACAAAGCACTCTGTTGCAATACTTCTATGTATTTCATATTAAAGCAATCTATTTTCTGCAATTTTGAATGTAATTATGAAGTTCAAAGGGTGTACTAATCTTACTAAAGAAAAATGTTCTTTAAAGCTGTGACTGTGATGTTCTTTTGGTACTTTTTTATTATGTCAATAGATTTCACATAACATAGAAAACATACAGCTATCTGTGCTTTCTCTGGAGGCACATGATCACAGACAAAGAAAAAATGCCACTGTTAAAACAACATATATCGTACATACAATTCTGGAGGAGTTGCATTAATCTTATACTTGAATCATTGATATGATGTATGTTTATGGGTGGGAGGGGAACCAAATCAAGGTAAAACCCAACAACTATGCCTCTGTCAACTCAGAACTGACTCAGGAAAAAATGGAAATGTTATGATCTGGGAATGTCAGCACATATGATAACTACATGGTTAAAGAACATGAGATGACATCTTTTATCAGGGCTTGCTAGGCAGGTTTTTGGAAGAGTTTGTTCACTTTTTCTGAACACTTTGTGTACAATTGTATTAATGACTGAATGGAGGCACTGGTAGTCAAATTAGGGGAAGCAGTTTTTCTATCCTGTGTGATTTTCTGAGATATAAACATTATTTGCAATGTCAAAAAACAAAATTTCAAGCTGGGACAAGTTAAATGTTCTGTTACAATGAAGCATTGTTAAATGTATTATTTAGTTTTAAGTCTTCATTTTTTACATTTTCAAATAATATCTATTTCGAAATAGTTACCAAAATCATTGGTACCAACTTATACGACTTCTAAATCAGAAATACCAAAACTGGATTTAATTTGATGGCTTTTAAACATCAATTATTATTTTTTTCAATTTGAATTTGGTTTTGGATATCTCATAATTACTCTTTCAGATGATAAGAAAAAAAAAAAAAGTTATAAATAAAAAAGCAACAAAGAAACAGATCATCTGAAGTACTGTAAAATTAACATAACCCCCTACCTTGAAGAAATTAGCAAAGCAATTGAAATCTTGAAGAATGTTAAAGCTTCTGGACCCAGCAGAAACATTTAAATTTGGAGACATGAATCATATTTAAATATGGAGTTAATTATACAAATTCTTTAGTGGAATATGGAAAACTGAATGGTAATTATAGTTCATTACTATCTACATCAGTAAAGGCAACAATTCAGATTTGGCAGCTACCTTGCACATCAGTGTGCATGGTGTCTGGCAGCCAAAGGAAACATAAGATTTAATCACTGGCTGCATATCTCCATCAGCTGTAAACTATCTAAGTAGTTTTACAATCTGAGGCACAAATGAGGTACAGTTTATGTACTCTTAGTAGTTACAGAATGAACTGCACTGGACTTCTAACACCGTCTTCAGTACATGAGTGAAAACAATAAATGTCAGTAGAAATGGAGTCTGCTAATTACTACCTTTTCTGTAATCCCAATCCAGTCTAATCCCACCATGAAAAGCATTCATGTGACCAAATTTAGATCTATATTGTGCAGAACCAGTCAACAGGAGGGTAGAGTGCCATAAACTAACCTGCTATAGACATCAGTTTAAAGATATGATGAATAGCCTTTTGGCCTTTGTCTACTTTTGCTAGGCAAGACTTGACCAGTAAAAGAACCTAAATTATACCTTTCCAATGTCTATGTCTGATCATCATACACAGATTTTGTACATTTCTCCTGTTATGCATGATGTGAAAGACAATTATGTGACAACTCAGCAGCTATGCCCATTAATACAAGGGATCTTATCTCTGTCATGCAGATACACTGGTTGTTATCTGGAAATCTAGTGGATTTAGCAGATGCAAGAGAAATCCATAAATTGTGATCTCCTGTGTGTTGAGGAATACACTTTAAGAGCATATGGGGACAAAATGACATTTACTAAGGCAACTTCCCTGGGGAGTAGATACACACAAAATCCTGATTACAAAAAAAGCAAATCAAGGGTATATACAGGAAACAAGATGAATCAAGAAGTTAAATTGGCAGCATACTATTGCAAGCTATCATTTTTTTTTTTATATCTTGACAGTGCATTTTTGAAAGATGCTTATTCATTAAGCAGTTGACAGCATTAGCAGAGTTTCAGAATCTTTTGGTCATGCCTCAGGAAGAGCTTAGAAGCAAAACAGACTCAAATTTTAGATCAGATTTAAACACTAAAAACTTCTTGCTGTTGAGGTGCATACAATAGATTTGCTATCAATAATGTATATAGCTCCCAGAGAAATTTAATGTGCAGCTTTTGAAAAGACATCAACAAAATAAATAAATAAAAGAAAGTAAATTTTTAAAATGTGGTAAACTGTGTGCATACAGTACAGCAGAAACAAGAATATTAGAGATTAATCATTATTCAAATAATACAAGATGAAGGGATTTAATGACTATATGTCAAAATATAGACAAAAAGGTCATTACCTTTTAAAGGTAAAAGATTTTGTAACTTTCCCCACTCACCCTTTTTGTGTTTAGCCTGAGCCACTGTATGCCCATCTCTGAAAGGTTTAGGCTGACCAGTGAAATTCCCAATGCAGGCTCCTCTGATGGTGTTCAGGTGCACAAAAATACCTGCACTCTAAACAGTATTTAGGGTGTTAGTCAAGGTGAATTATCTACAGAGGTATGTTAGACGTATAAGAGTTGTTTATATGTTATAGAAAACTTGTATGAGTTATGCAGTTGCATAAAGTATACAATATTTGGTGCCCACATGTTGTCATCAACAAGAAATAACAAAGCAAGATTTCAGCAAGGCTTGCAAAATTTAAGTGGGGTGAACACACAGTTCCACAGTTGCACAGTATGAGCTACATCTTCTATCTACCTCTTCTATGAAAAAGTAAAGTAGACAGCTTTGAAAAGGGGCAGTCTTCAGCAGCTTCAGAGTTTCCAGTGTAGTCCTTTGATAACATATATATATATATTATGAAGAAAAGACTGCTTTTTATTAATTACTTTGTTTTAGTCATATGCAAAAGCCACAGTGATGCTACACCTCCACTGATTACAGCAAATTATGAAACAGCAAGTTCGGGTTTCAGTGAATCCTAGTCTTTCCAGGATAGATATTTGAAAAATTTCTAACCTATTCTGCTTTATCCAAGCTTTTGGATTCATACAGTATCCACATTTTAAGTGAGCTTTTTTTTTTTTTGCCTTTTTTTTTTTCTTCATTTCTGCATGTGAACATTGTGTTGTGGATTGTTATTAATAACAGATCACTAATCTCCAGAGCTCAACAATTATCTCAACCCAGAACATCCACTTTGCCCTTCAAAATCCATCCTTTCTCTCAATAATAAACACCTAAAATTACAGCATAATTGAATGAAATGCAAAGGAATTATTTATGTAATGGAGACATCTTGTTCTCATAAATTATTGAATTCAAAATAGCTGTCAACCTGTTGAATTTTCCTAGGACTGTGCTAACTTTCTCTTTATCAAATTTATCTATGATTTATGAAAGTAGAAGCATCAGGGTAAAAATGATAAGAGAACCTGGCTTGCATACTGAAAAAGAAACTTCAGTGAAAACAATATTTAGAAGTTTTAAATTAGGTCAAGTTATTCTGAGTTTTATTGTAGCTGTTTATTTTTTTTCGGTTTTCAAATATAAAATTCCAGGTGATTTTTTCCCCGTTCATATTTCAACAGTCCCAAAGTGGGAGGGGGGAGGCCAAGAGACCTCTAATGAAGTCACGTAGTTCAAGATACAAAATGTTGGGCCCCATGCTAATGTTCCCATTTTACTCCTATTTCTCCCAAAGTTGCTGGCCAGAATTGCTGTCTGTAAGCTATCATTGAGCCTTTGAGCCTAAAGCAATGATCTGCTATCAAGTTTCAGGCTAAGCAAAAACAAATGTACAACTTAGAATGCATTTGGAACTGTTCAAATAAAATCTAAGCCACTACAGTATTAGGAGAGTGGTAAGACCTTTAAAATCTGATATATTTAATATTAATAAACCCTCTTGCACTTCAGTTTTCAGAACACTATTTTATTGCATATGGCAATATTATACCAATATTCTTTCATGTGCTTGCTTATTTGGCTTGTGAGGAAAATTACTGCACTAATGTATGACATAAAATATTGGTATTCTTTAATTCACACAACAGAAGCCAACAATCTTCATGATTTTAAAGCAAGTTCTAAAGGAATAAACAAGTGCCCACAATTTTAGGAGAAACTCCAAATTTTTTGAGTGTTACTTTGTGATCTCAGGCTGGTTATTTTCTGCTGGCAGAAATAAGTCTGAGGTAAGTGAATGATATTGACTGGCCTTTTCAACAGTTGTTTGTCCTTGTTGGACATTAATCTCGTATTCTGTGTTTCTATATATTACTATAAGAGGAAAAGTATTTTTTAAAAACAAGCAGTATACAAAGCCAAATATCGTCTATTTACAGGGTTGCATAGATAAGAAAACAAGAGAATAAGTAGCTCACCCCTGTTGCTCCATTTATAGTTGGAGTCTGGTAACAATAAGATGACTGAAGTTTAGTCTAGGGAAACCCAAGAATAAGATGGTGGGCTGGAGGAAAAAAGGGAAAAAAAAAAAAAAGATGGATTTCTCAGAGGCTTTCTTACTTCTGAAAATATCAGTTATTTATCTCAAAGCTCACAGCCTAGCTTTGACAGTGAACAATAACTTGCTATTAGATAACAGTAGAATAGCAGAGGATTTTTCCCCATGCAGGAATGTTCAGGAGGTTGCAGTTCTTTCAGTTGTGAACTTTGCCACTTACTGTGATACACTCTATCACCAGACTTCAAAACCCACATATGGCCCAAAGCAGGTGTAGGAAGCAGTTTATTATCCTGTGCCTTTCACTCAGAGCACCTTGGAGAAAACAGAAGGTTATGATGCAAAATGGCACTGTAGTGCTCAGTGGACACTTTTGCCTGCTGTGAATAGAAAAAGAATCCCTTGGACACCAACCTGTATAAAAGGTGGCTTTTCTAGTGGCACTGCAGCATTTAATTTGAAGCAGCTCTCTGTTTCAACTTGAATCTTCTTATGTAGAAAACCAAGGATCTATGAGCAAGATACTCTTGGTAGAAATTTTTGGACTCTTCAACTTTCTCTGTCTACAGACCCAATGACCTCCTGAGAGTCACAAATAGTCTGAGGCTCATTAAGGGGGGAAAACAGATATATTTCCAGTTGTTGGTAAAATGCCCTCTTTTGAATTATTTTTTGTTGTTGTTGTTGTTATGTGCATTGGCTTGTTGAGCTTTTAGTATTTCTGTATGGTCTGTCTGTAAGAAATAAATTGTCAAGGCATGATTTACCACCATGTTTATGAACGACATTTTGGGTTAGCTTTTCTGTATAGAGAAATACAAATAAATAAAATAATTGCAGATGCTACTTTGAACCTCATATTGGACTTACCACTGAATAATTCCATGCAGGAATGACAGATTAAATACTGGGACATTTGAAACTGAATGTATAATTACCCATGTTGTGCTCACAGTTGCCTGTCCTGCACATAAAAATATATAGCTTGGATAAGAGGACTCTAAGACATTTAGACTTTATTTAGTAATTATGGTATGTCATAGTGTCATAGCTGTTGGAGGCCTCAGTAAAAAAAAAAAAAAAAAAAAAAAAAAAAAAAAAAAGTAAGGCTTCAAAGATAGATATTTTATTTTTATATAACAAGATAAAAAAATAGCTGAAGGAATTAAAGCCCTACACACAGTACATAAAAAATGGGGAAAATGGAAATTAAATTCTTCTGCACTAGCAAAAGGATGCCTTCAAGCCTTCACTTTCCCATGTACTGGATGTTCCCCATGTTGCCATCTGTACAATACTCAGTAACACTATCAGGTGTGTAGAATATTCCATGAGCTCTAGGGTTGAGTGGAACTTGATACTGAAAATTTGAAAATTTACTATGTCATGTGCAAAAAGCAGGAAAATTGAAATATATCTGATAGTTTTGCTGAATAATAAACAACCCTGGCCTCAAGAAAATCACCATCTTCTCCAGCCTGAGGTTGACAAGATCTGCAAAAGAACGCAGGAGTGCTAGGCAGGAATCACAAGGCTCTTAACATAAGTATCACTGTAGATGAGGGTGAAAGGTGGCAGGACACTCAAAGTAGCCCAGCAAGCAGAGTCTAAGGCCACTCTGGGCATTTGGAGAAGGGCAGGCAGCACCTACTGGGTGGCAATGTGGGGAATGTGGGGGCCAGAAGACCCCACATGGGAGCCAGCCCTGCAGGACCTCTTTACCAAGTGATAAAGAAAGCACAGACAAAGAAGAATGTACATCTAATGGCAGCTTTTCATCTGTAGTGAGGAGAGCAGAGAGGCAGCAAAACCCTACAGCTGGCAACAGAAAAAGCCATGAAAAAATGAAGGCTGTGAAATCCGTAATAGAAAGGGGAGAAAGATTATATGCAAGGTAAAAAAAAAAAAAAAAAAAGAAAAAAAAAAAAAAAAAAAAAAAGTGAAAGAGAAAGAAGAAACTGATGGCTAGTGTGATTTTGATGGCAGCAGTCCAGTCCATTGATTTGAAAGACATGGAAAAATAATGCTTTAAGATATAAAAAGTGCTCTGAGCTCCTTTGAGGGCCTGAACATGGTGAGTGTGATGTGTTTTGCTTCTGTCCTTCTGCCTACTGGTGGGAAGATAAACTATGAAGAGGCATGAGATAAAAGGAGCTACTTACTGTGCTAAAATGTGCAAAACCTGGGCCAGATCTCAAAGATTAAATGAAACAAATCAGCTTCTGTGGCTCAAACTGATTGCTGAACAGGAACAAAATGGTGCCCTGAAGGGAAAAATGAAGCAGTTCAATAACTTACTATTTCAGTCTGAAAAGCTTATAGAAGGTAAACAACATCCTGACATTGAGGCCATGGTAGGGAACAAAAATGCTACAACAAATGAAGTTTGCTGTAGCAAGACATGTTCAATCAGTCTAAACCAGAAAGGAGTACTGTGGGCTGTGGTTTGCAGCACAAGTCAGAACAACATCAGCATTTAGAAAACAGGCTTCACTGTCTCACCTTATAACATTTTGCAATGCTCTTCAGCAAGCCTTGTCAAGAAGGAACCTCTGTTGGAGAAGCCTCAGATGCAAGCAATTATTAAGTTTGGCATCCACTAACAGAGCAAGGTGGCCCTACTGGAAGTAACAGCACTCAGAGAGGCATTGGCCTCCTGGATTTACACACCCTGAATGATAAGCTGGGAAAGAAATGAGCTGCTGGATAGGCCTGTTGGTTTGGAGTTTAGAATAATAAGCAGAAGAAATAAGCAGTAGTTTTCCTAAAATAAATCGTGCTCTTTACTTCAGTGAACTTCCTCACTTTCTTACATCTTTACCCACCAAGAATGCAATAAAACAATAGTAATTATCGGGCAAAATAGCACATAGCCATAAATAGGGCTTTTCCTTGCTACAGTTATGAATGGAAATATCTGCAGAACATTTACGGCTGCCAGGCATAGCACAGTAGAAGCAGTCCCATGGTCTTGGGCATGGTTCTTCATTTAAATGTAGGTTAAATGATAGGCTAAAAAGATTAATTTATTTGGTGTCTTATGTCATGAGTCTAATGGAAGAATACCTGTCAGTGCACTATTATTTAACATTTGAAATTCTGTATCTCTTGCCTTTGATAATTTAATTTTCTCCCCTGAATGAAATGAGAACATAGGAAGTGCCATAATATACATGCTTATTTTGTCAAACCTATATTTTCATTTGCATAGAAAATTCACATATTGGATTAAGTGATTGCTAAAAAGAGCATTTCATAAGATGTAATAAGTATATCAAAGATAAACCATATTTTTAGTATATTACAATAAATGGTTAGTTGCACTCCTCTAATCCTTTATACTTGCATTATTTAATTTATTTGTAAGTCAAAACTGGTAATAAAATATAGCAAGATACTCCACTGAAGTTATAGTATGTTGATTTTTAATTAATAATCTTATAAAATATAAATTAGCATGGTTAGCAACTCACTTGAAATCTAATTAACTTGCCTTGGCTATCTTGTTAAATGGCTGCAATACTAAAATATTTTTTACAAGGTTAACATATTAAAAAGATTGCGGTTATGCATTTCTGGTCATTTAATTATATTCCAAAACTTACTTTATCCTTAGATGAGCATTAAACATCAATTCAATAAGCTCTGCTTTAGCAAATCATTTGATCACTGACATAATCAGATTTATTAATTCCAAATTCATTATTAAGTACTTTTAGACTTAATGTTCATTTCATATTTTACTGTCACAGTGTATAAAGACTGTTAAATATCTTCTAGATGTGTTTCAAAAAAAGGAAGAGTTGGTTGAGGAAGAGGGGATGTTTTTTACCTTTCTTTTCTTGGAGTAAAAATAAAGCAAGAAATTTACTGTCACATTTTGTGAGAGCTGAATCTGAACCTACAGGTGAAGTGAATCTCTCATTATGAAGGCAAGTCTGGAAGTATTAGTTTATTTAATGCCAAGAAAGCACAGTCAATCATTATGAGTCTTATTCCCAGCTTTTTTTTCCTCATAAGAATCACTGAGCATAATTGTGTTATGTTTACCAGGCAGATTAAATGTTTTTTTAAAACATTAAATAAATTCTTATGTGAACATGTGGGGTCTCCATTTGAGATATGTGACTATGAAATACTGAAGAAGCATATGAGTGACCTTCGCAAAATAATCATTTTAAAGAGTTAAATTAAATGAGCAAGCATTGTACTAAGGTGATTATATTCTCTTCCTCCTCCCTGTGATTACAAGGGGTCCTCTACAGTCTCACTGAAACTTAACAGGTTTCACGTAGCTCCAAGTCTAGAAATGTTAAACCTCATAAAGCACAATTTAATATTTCCTTGGAATTCAAACAGTAGAAGGTACTTCTCACATTTTTGAAATTAATTGTTTCAGGGACATCCTGAACATTACTACAGATAAAAATATAGTCTAGAACATATATTCCATAGTCTCTAACTGCTTTCAATGAACAAGAACAAAAGAAACGTACAAAAACGTATCTTTATAAGTTAATGGAGCTGTGCTAAGTTTTCCTCAAGAGATAAGAGGATCTTTTTAGTGAGTACTATAACCATCTATTATTTTGTAACAGGTGAACCTATGTTCCTCTGGCTTACATAGCTTCTTTCATCTCAGTGCAGCTCTGCCAATTTGCTTCATTAATAATTAACTAGTAATTTTTCAAATTTTTACTTTGGATGATGGTTTTGCCCTCAATCACACACATAAAATACATATAGAGATACTTGCTTAAAAATGTAACTCCATCAAATGTTAGCATACGTGACTGTGCATGAACAAGAAATAAATGAAAAAATATGAAAACTATCCCATAAATTTTATTTTAAATGGTTTTTTTTAGTCCATACCAAGAAACCTTGTATAGTTTTATGAAGGATGATCCCAAGCCACTGTTTAATAAAAATAATCATTTAAAGATGAATTAATTTTCCATTAGAAAAGTTATATTTTCTGAAATTCCTCATGATGATTATTTGCTATTTTCAGAATCAATCTCAAACATTTCTGCATCTTTTAAGAAAACCATACAAACACATAAAGAATAATGTTATACTTAAATTTTACTTTCAGTTCTTGCATTTAAATAACCGTGACTTGTGAGGAACAAGATAAAAGTAAGCTCATAAACAATAAATCTTTGATATTACTGCATAATAAATTTGCTATATATAATTCTTGTGCAGTTTATCTAGAAAACTTGATTAAAACATCCTAGAAAAGGAAAAGTATCATGCCTACAATTCTATGGGATTATATGAGAATGCATTACCTAAATTCTTCTGTAGCACTGATTTCCATGCAGAAAGAAATGGATATTGGTTGACTGTGCCATTGCCATAACTCTGTGCAGACAGGTCATGTGACTGTATGACAGATGGATCTTTTATCCTGCAAAGATAATGATGGTGAGCTCTAAACAATTCTGAGCTCTAAGGGTTTCTTCTCTGCATTTAAGAACAGTGGGAACAGAAAAGATTCATCCCTCAGTAAGTAGATCATAGATCCTAACTCCTGATTCATACACATTCAGCATGAGTATCAATGTGTTCCTTCCACAGTGGTAAACAAATGTCATGTAGAAAATAACCAAGTAAATAAAAAGTGGAGATAGAAGTAGCCCAAAATATGATAAATCTCAGTCCAAAACAATCTTAATTCCATCCCAAAAGTGTGGTTTACTTCACATAATGAACATTGATGTGCTACATTTACAGAGATTTCTTTATTTCAATACTTTTTGCATCTGTAAAGGGAGTGCCAGACATACCAAGCAGAGGAAGGCATGGAGTGGAGGTGACTCAAAGTATGCAAGGTAGTGACGTTGCAGCAGGGAATCAAGCTGGGACACTGAAGACACTATCTGTCCTCCATGAGCCAAAAGGAAGCTTAGGTTTCTGTTCAGATCAGCAACATGTAATTTCCTCTGGCTTCATTTCATTTACTGGTATGTTGCCAGTTGATCTCTGACTTTGTACTGCAGGTGAACACAATTAACTCAGCATGTTATAATATTAATGTGTGCTCTGAGCTCTATTAGTGTGTTTCACTGTAACTCCTGAAAGATATGTCAATTAAATAAATTAGTCTTGTAGAGGAACAGATATGTTTAAGAACCAAAAATAATGAACTAATGTAGGATTTTTTTTTTTTTTTAATTAAGTATAGCCAGTCTGTAAAGATATCTTTCAAACATGCTAGTATCTAGCTATCACTATCCTATCTAGTATCGAGTATGTTTCTAACTAAGGAATCCTAAGGCCTAAGAAATTTGGCCCTTTTTATGCTGAAGGAATGGACATGTACCTCGTATTGAATAATTGGAGACTACACCCTGTGAGCATGAATTTGCTGGGATGAAAGACTCTATTTCAGTGGTGACATAAAAGCCACTTCATTGTATGTCATTTAAATTAGAGAACCAAATAGTTACAAATGATATGAAATTTAACTTTGCCCATCTGCTTTTAGTCAGCCTTTCACCGTTCACATCTGTCTTATGGGACACGTCAAGTTTTTCATTCTTTAATTTTTATTTATTTATTTTATTATTATTATTATTATTGAGTTCACAAAACTAAAATAAACAAAATTATTTTGTTATTTTCTGGAGATTATCACAGAATCACAGAATGTTAGGGATTGGAAGAGACCTTGAAAGATCATCTAGTCCAATCCCCCTGACAGAGCAGGAACACCTAGATCAGGTCACACAGGAAGGCACCCAGGCCGGTTTTGAATATCCCTAAGTAATCATGTGATCAAAGTACTTCAGGATGCAGCAAGGATTTACTTTTATCATAAAACAGATTTTCAGGATTATTTTTAGAAAGGGAAAAGAAGAAAATAATAAGGTGTGAGCTCTCCAATAATCGAAATCCCATCTGATTAATCATAGAAACATAAAATCCTTAAGGTTGGAAAAGACCTCCAAGATTATCTAGTCCAACCATCCCCCTACCACCAATACTACCCACTACTTACACGTCCCTAAGTACTACACCCAACCTTTCCTTAAACACCCCAAGGGACAGTGACTCCACCACTTTCCTGGGCAACCCATTCCATTGCCTAACTGCTCTTACTGAGAATAAATTTCTCCCCATTTTCATCCTGAACCTCCCCTGGCACAACTTGAGGCCATTCCCTCTTGTCTTATCACTAGTTATCTGTGAGAAGAGATCAACACCCAGCTCACCACAATTTCCTTTCAGGTATTTGTAGAAAGCAATGAGGTCTCCCCTGAACCTCCTCTTCTCCAGACTAAACAACACCAGCTCCCTCAGCCGCTCCTCATAAGACCGTTCCAGACCCTTCACCAGCTTTGTAGCCCTTCTCTGGACATGCGCTGTGGCCTTGATGTCTTGTGGAGAGGGATCCCAAACTGAACGCAGTACATGAGGTGCAGCCTCATCAGAGCTGAGGGGGACGATCACCTCCCTGGTCCTGCAGGCTACACTGTTCCTGAAACAAGACAGGATGCCATTGGCCTTCTTAGCCACACGGGCACACTGCTAGCTCATGTTGATGTCATGATGCTGGCAAGCATCAGCCAATACTCCCAGATTAAGGAAGAAAAAAAGCAGCTAGCTGCTTTTGTGAATAGTCTTCATATGTTCCCTTTTTCATCCAAAATGTGTGCTGGTCATAAAATGTGTTTTCAAAATAAAATTTGTTAAAACAAAACAGAAAGGGCTGCCTTATGTCTGGTCCACATAATCAAAAAAAAAAAAAAAAAAAAAAAAAAAAAGTGAGAGTAATTTATTAATTAGAGATTAAATTCTCCTCTACCTTTTCAAGAAACTTACTCTTTACATCTTTCCCTACCTAATCATAATGTATGTAGTAGAGATACTGTTTGGTATGAATGAAGTGTCTTATCCTAAAGATATCATAGTCACACATATTTTCAATCTCAGCTAGAATCTATCCTTCCGATGCTTCCCATTTCTGCAGGAAGTCCAATTAATTTAATTAGTCTGATGATGACAGTAACTGTTCACTACTGGGTACATGATAACATATATGACAATCCAAAATGCTCACCTGTTTCTTTGGAACTCATCTCCAGGTTTTAATTTTTGAACATTCTAAAAATGTCTACCCTAGAAATTATAACTCTCAAAGGTAATGAGTTAAAATTCTGTTAACACTATGTATTTATAGGTCCTTTTCAGTAAAGAATCATCTTTATAATTTTTTATTAAATAATCACTGTGAAGAGGCCTCAATCTGAAAAGAAATTAAATTCTAAAAGAAATAAAAAATGCTAACAAGGGCTAGTACATAAAAAAAAATATAGATCACATAAACACAACATATTACAGCACCAAGGAAGACAGAAAAACAATGGGAATTCAGACTGTTTCAGCTGTGAGTTCTTCACTGGCCACAGAACAAGGTGGAACCAAACAGTAGAAATTAGGTCACATTGCTGAGAGGATAATAAAAGAATAGTTCAAGCTGGTAGAAACAAAATCAAAAAGGCCAAATTCCAAAATAGATGCATTTAGCAAGATAGGAATAACAGGGACTGATGTAGAAGTGCATTAATAGTAAGAAACAAGAAGACCAAAGAAAGTGTTGACCTACTTTCTCTGTGAAACAAGGAAGCTAACTGCAGGTGATATTGAGAAGAACAAAATGTCACAGTCTTTTCTGAGACAATCTTCACTGGAAAGGTCAATTTATGACTAGATGATTACTGTGGCTGATAAGAGGGAAAAACAAGCAAGATCTTCAAGAAGAACAGGGAAGACAAAATACAGGGAGTGTTGGAATAGTCAGGGGGTTGTTAGATATCTGAGCACAACCCCTTCACCACAGGAAAAAGGACTTGGAGCTGCCCCCAGCCCATTCTGCTCGCTATTGGTGAAAAAAAATGAGGGGGGGTGGGGGGGGTGACAGTTTCCTTTGGAGCGGAAAGCAGAGGAGCAAGGCGATTACAGATTAGTCAGACTTAAATCCATTTCCCAGATCAAATTTGAAGCAAAGAACCGAGCTATCTGTAAGCCTGGAAAATAACAGACAAATTACATCCAGGATTGATTTGTTGTGAAAAATGATATCAAATAATATAATTTGCTTTGTCAGATTAATAGGTCCTGCTGATAGGAAAGGAGCAGGAGATTTCTTGGGGTTTGTTGCCAGCAGCAGCTTGATGCCATCTTAACAAGATAGAAAAACAGATTTAAAAAAGCTTTTGGAATTTGTGCAAAACAAGTTGGATAGCGATATGCAAGCAGTAGTTATCTACCAATTCTCTGTGAAAACAAAGTTATCAGATGTGGCTCTGTAGAATCTATTGCATTTACTTCTATCCAATACTTTCACTAATGAAATGCATGATGTAACAGAAAATAGGCTTGTTAAGTTTCAAGATGACATCAGACCAGGACAGTAAGTGTATTGGAGGACAAGATTAGAATACAAAAGGGCAATTCATGATAAATTCAAGAAATAAGCTTAAAATACAGGCTGAAAATCAATAAGAAGTGTGCAATGAAAATAAATTGCACAATAAAAGACATGGGAACAACCAGTTAAGGATCATTTCTGAAGATGATCTAGATTTAGAGAAGAGCACAAGCTGAATCAAGATGCCATTGCTGTTATAAAAAATAAATAAATAAATAAAATAAAAAAAATCTGCAAGAAACCTAGACAAAGCCTATATTTTAATTTTAGTTCAGGAAAGCTTCAGCTATAGGGATATGCAATTTGGGGCATTCCATTTCCAAAAGATGTTCACCATTAAGGATGAGGACATCAGAGAGCAGTAGAAATGTTCAGATATATTAAAAAAAAAAAAAAAAAAAAAAGATCTGTTGGGAAAATACTTGAGTAATGTATTTGAAAGATAGCAAGAAGAGAAGGAAGAATACAAATGATACTATAATTTCAAGTGTATAAAGAGCTACTAAAAAGAAGAAAGCAACATCTGTTTTCAACAAACCTTGTGAATAGAACAAGAAATAATGGATTTAAACTGCAACATAAAAGACAAAGCCAAACAGTAGGAAACATCACTACAGTGGGGGTAGTGGGGGGGCTGAAATAGATTGCTGAAAGGCCTGGGGTGTTCCACTGCTGAAGTTCTTTGAGAACTGGGTAGACAAATTCCTGTAAGGGATGACCCAGGTACTGTCTTTCCCGCCAGCATATGGACTGGTTGCTCTCTTGAGCTTCCTTCACTTTCCTCTGCAATTTCTCTGTAGGCAAATTATTATGAATATTCCATATTTTACATTGACCTCTGCTGGAACAAGCAGAAAACTGGAGCTTCTAAAGCCTCACGTCTGGACTCAAAGCAATGATAGGTATAAGCCAGAGACTAATTCCCAATGTTTCTCTAAAATGTCCATTTTAAGCAAAATTTGTCTCAAAGAGGACAATGAAACTACCTAGGGCTTTGGACATTGGTTGTTTAGGGCATTTAGTCCCCTTTCACCCTATCCTTGCACCCAGTGGTTATTGTCCATGTCTATATAGCTAGCCTATGTATACACAGCCTATATATACATAATAATATATGATCTCTCTCTCTCTCTCTCTCTCTCTGTGTGTATGCATTGTATATGTACCAACACGTACATGTACATATGTACACTCAGCCAATTTTGTCCAAAACACAATTCAGTCATTAAATTATTTTTTTCTCCAGTGATTATAAAGTGAACATAAATAACATCATTTATTAATTTAGATAGCTATATTTGACAGTGTAAGTACCTCCCCACCCCTAATATTTATTTAGCATTAAAATTATCTGCAAGAGAAGTACATTTGTGAGCACATGTGAAGTGATGAAATGCTTTCAATTCAAAATCTCACTTGTATATTATTTATTAATAGTAAAATAACCCTATTCAACATTCATGAATGTTTATGAGTCAAATGTGGTAGGTCTTTCCTCTGTAGTAAGAAATGTGGTGGGAAATCACAGATTTCTGTGCCTCGTGTGAATTAATCACATTAAAAATCAGAGGTAAACTGTCTGAAATCTGTCATAACAATTTCTAAGGACAATAGTTATTTTTCTTCTTCAAAAGAGAAATCATACTTTACCAATAAAATTATTTTTTATCACAGGTTTTAAGTCCTTCTCTTTTTTCATTTTTAATAAACAAAGCCAATCATATTTTAGGAGACTGGTGCATCTGTCTTTATAATCAGTACATGCATGTCTGTCCAGATCAATTTTCCAGTGACAAATTTTTCCAAATTTCCTTTTCTGGTTATACAAATTCATGAAGGTTGCTTACTGACGTTCCAGTCATTGAAGAATTTAGAATTTAGGACACACTACACTTAACTCCTCTATTTTATTATAAAACTAGGTTGTCCAAAATTTCCAGAAGTCAAATATACTAGAAAGAGACTGGTATGTTAATTGTGTTGAAAAACCAACAGTGAAACAATGATTGGCCTGTGGACAAAGGAGGAATGTACATTCCCTCATGTGGTATAGAATTACTCATTGTTTCTGCGTGGTTTATATATAAACAAATCCAAAAGTCAAATCAGTTGCAATTTACAACTTTCACCAAGAGAAATATTGATTGATATAATATTTATTTTCCACATTGCTTAATTTCAAGAAGTCAGCTAAAGATCGAGCTATCTTTCTGTCTTCATGTTTCCTAGGAAATGTAATTTAGTGTTACAGATATCACCATATTCTCTAGGCACCACAGACTCCTAAACCAGAAGGGAAAACACATTGTGGCAGAGAGGATGTAGTCCAGGAGAAGCTGGCTGTAGAAAAAGGGTTTGATACAAGATAGCAGTTTAAGAAGATAAACGTAAAATTCAAACTAACTCAAAATGAAATTTAATTTAACAAATACAATTTTTTAAAAATAAAATATTATTAGATTAAGTTCTTTAGCAAAAATTCAATTATACATTTATTAGCAAGGTTCACATGAAAAAAAAAAAAGAAATCATTTTAATTAGGTTATACTTTGAAGAAAAAAAAAAAAAAGAAAAAAAAAGAAAAAATACTTCAAACTTTTCAGTAATTAAAAGGGGAAAATAATGACAGCAAGACCTCCATAATATTATGCTGAGATTGTTTTAACAATAGAAAGAAGGTGATGTGGCAAGATGTGGAATGAAAGTGACTTCTAAATATAGAATCTATGGTTAAAAATAATTAGAATGTAACACTAAGAGTTGTCCAGAGTGAAGGTCCTTTAAAATTATCAAGGAACTGGGATTCAGCTTGGACTTTTTTCCAATGATAGAAAATAGTAAACCAGCTGAACTGAGAAGCCAGTCACTGATTGCAATGCGACACTCCATATTCCCACTCTTAGAAATGAGAGGGAAAGGAGAACCCTTTTTTTCAAAAAAGGGTTGCTATAGAGGAATCATGAGAATTATGATCATGGGAATATAGAAGAATCTCTGTATTCATGGGAATATAGAGGCATCATGAGAATTATTTCTGTACTTTGTCTAAATGCATTACTGAAGAATATTTATAAATTTCACTGAGCCTTGTTAAGCCATCTGAGAACCCAGCTGTATAATAGGAAAACACCTGTTTAGCAGTATCCATACTTGCATGCCCAGATAGATGCCCAGTGCAGGAAGCAAAGTTAACCCAAGATTTTCACTAGTACATAGATACACTGAGTCATGCTGACAACTCAGTTTTAATAAGACTGATAAGAATGCTATTGCATTCATCTCTTATGTTTTCCCACTTTGCTTTATGAATGCGAAAAGACTGTCTTCATTGAATGAAAAATTCATCTTGACCTTTACTAAGAAAGTAATTCTTGATTTCCATCCATAACATTTGGAGGAAAGAAAAAATATTTCCTTCATGTATATTTTCCACAGTGCAAGAATATACAGATTGGTGTGTCAGGCAGCATTAGAGGGGAGAAATAACATGTTTGTGAGTGTATGTGTGTTCTTCTAAAGGGAAAAGAGGAGGTTTAAATGTTTAAGGATAGACAAACCATCTTGAAAAAGTGCTTCTGCCATTTGTACATGGAGACCTATGTGATCCCTAGTGGTAAACCAGTTCAGACTCACTAGTGCTGAGTAAATTTTGGTCTCAAAAGCAGTTCAAGATATTTACTAACATATTTACTGCATAGAATGACTTAATTTCCAGCTCTGAAGCTGAATTGTCCTGTGTTAAAACCAAACTGATAAGATTACACAGCAATGTTGTTACACTATAATTAAGATTGGAAAGTGGAAAATAAATTTATGAGTAGAAACTGGAGATTGTTAGAGCCAAAAATTAATTAGCTAAGTTGGAATTTGACTAGGACATGAGAATGTAAATGGTATGAATTCTTTAATTACAGTAAACAGCTAAAATGCACTTCTCATTTAAGGGCTTCCACCTTTAGAGGGTCACAAAAGCTTGACAGAGAATCTTTTTCTTATTCTACTAGAGAGAAAAGTGCTGTACACTGAATCAGCACATGTAAATCCTGAAAGATAGCTCCATCACTAGGCTGAACCTGCCTCAACCCAGTTACCTTTGGAAACAAATGGAAAGGTCTCCTTTCACAAGGGGACTCATTCATACCTCGTATTTCATTTCTGAATCCTTTTTTTTTTTTTTTTTTGGCTGCATATGGGATCACTTAGGTGCCCCTTAAGCAAGGAAGCTATGGATCAAATGTCTGAATTCTTAATTTTAATTTTGAAGGGAAATAGCTGTAATATTCTGAGAATGGACCTTTTCATCTTTTGAAAACATAGGTACAGTGTGGAAATAAACAGAGAATTTGAAATTGTTCTACTCTACTGCACTACTTCTATTTATAAAAGGGTTATGTTGTGCCATTTTCCAAGTTATTATACTGCAAAGGCAAGAACACGCTACTAGCAACTGATTTTTGATATAGGTCAAGGCTGACTGTACTGTTCCTAAAATCTTTCAAGCCCTAGTAAGGCAATTGTCTTCACATTTTGCGGTAACTACCAGAAAGGTGGAAAGAACTAGGCTAGAATAGTGCAAGACATAGTGGGCATGAGATCATAGGATCATAGAATGGTTTGGGTTGGAAGGAGCCTTAAAGATCATATAATTCCAACCCCCCTGCCATAGGCAGGGACAACTTCCACTAGACCAGGTTGCTCAAAGCCCCATCCATCCTGGCCTTAAACACTTCCAGGCATGGGGCATCCACAGCTTCTCTGGGCAAAGATGTGGCAAAACTAATCAATAAATACTGATGCACTTTGATCTATGAGACATCTATAGGTTTCTATTTTTGTGCTTTTAAGCTCTTCTCGAAGCGCTGAAGACTGAAATTTACTCATCTTTTATAGAATCACAGAACAGTTAAGGTTTGCAGGGACCTCTGGAGATTGCATAGTCAGCCCCACCCTTCTCAAAGCTAAAGCAGCTAACTAATTTTTGCCTCTGCCAGTGTCCAGGTTTCAGAGCTAACTAGGTGTAGACAAAAATTAAATTTTGTTATATGATCACAGTCTTGAACATAGACTCTTGAAGAATACAAGGGAAAAGAGATCTCATAGAAAACACCAGAAACCCAAATTTACTGCTCAGGTGGCCACTGCCAGAGGAATGGGAATGTTTTGTGGCAGCTAGCTTTGATGGAGCCTGCCCCTTATATCCCTGTCCTGGTTTCAGTTAGGACAGGGTTAATTTTCCTCCTGGTAGCTGGTAGAGTGCTGTGTTTTGGATTAGGATGAGAAGAATGCTGATAACATGCCTATGTTTTTGTTGTTGCAAAGCAGTGCTTGTACCAAGCCAAGGACTTTTCAGCTCCTTGCTCTGTCCTGCCAGTGGGCAGGCTGGGGGTGCAGCAAGAGCTGGGAGGGGACAGACCCAGGACAGCTGACCCAAACCGGCCACAGGAGTATTCCATACCATCTGATGTCATGCTAAACAATATATACGGGTGGCTAGCCAGGATGGGGGGGCTGGCTTCTCGGGACAGACTGGGCATCGGTCAGCGGGTGGTGAGCAATTGCATTGTGCATCACTTGTTTCATACACACTATTATTATTATTATTGTTTTCTATCTTAATAAACTGTCTCTATCTCAACTCTCGTTTCACTTTTCCGTTTCTCTCCCCCATGCCAGAGAGGGAGGGGGCAGGGGGAGCAAACGGCTGTGTGGTGTTTAGCTGCCGGCCAGGTTAAACCACAACAATCCCTCCGGTAATGATGGTCTAATCAGTGTCCCCCTCAATGCTAGTGATGGAGCAGCAGCCAGTTGAGACTAACCAAGGTTTTGGCATAGCCAAAAGTCAAAGAAAACAAGGTTATTTGGCTGTTCTGGATAGTCTGCTGCCCTGAGCGACTCTTTTACAGCCAGTAAAAGCTACAAACAGGGACAGTTAGACAGTTAACTAACTCTGAAAACAAAGTAAGTGTGGGTGTGGGGGATCATTTAAATGGTTGCAGCACACAACCTGGAAAACTGGATGTTGTTAGTGCTTACTGATGCCTACAAAGCACGAGTGAGCCCCTGTCCTTTGCTGCAGTGGGGAATCTCACATTGATCATACAACTGCCAAAGGGAGAAAGCACAAAACTGGGATTCACATTGCCTTTCAAGGAGATGAATCTTTCACCCACCTGAGTGGGGAGAGATTCTTTCTCCCAGAGAGGAACACTGCCACTCTGGCAGATGGTACAGACCCATGGCCTCACCCTTTCCTGCAAAAGCAAACAAGCATGTATTTAGTTATGTTCTGACATGCTTAATGCATGGCAATATCTTTTATTATATAACCAGTAGAACCATTTCAAGTTTGAATTTATCTTGACTCCTCAGATTTTCACATTGTAAACTGAAACCAAAGAAATTACATTTTCATTTTTTCATTTATCTGCAACAGGAATGTGAAAAAAATTGGAAGAAAAAAAAATAATAATAAAAAAAAATCAGTCACATCTCCAAATAAGTAATTCAATTTATGTCTTTGTTTCCCAAGCCAGTAGTTTGCTGCAGAAACTCAGTTCTTGATTAATATGCATCATCAATCATTTAAATAAAAGTGGACCCTTTAATTTCAATGAACAAACAATGCCATTTGACTGTTAATTCAACATCATAATTAGAAATTTTCAGACATGTTAGTTGACAGAATATGCTTAATAAAAATGAATAAACATTGCTCCAAGGGTCATCCAGTAATGAATATTGTTACGTTCTTCCTCTTTTTATCTTGTATACCTATATAAACTTACAAAAAATAAAAAAATAAAAAATAAAATAAAAAAAAAAGATGATAAAAGCAATCTTAGAATAAGAGAAGTGAATAATGGTTTTGATAATTAGAAATTGAAGAAAGTGAGGCTTCAGAAAGGCAGCAAGATGACATGTCAGTGCATGCCTGACTCTTCTACTCATCAATGAAAATTTTGCAATTACAATGTAACTTCTTAAAAATACGAAAAATAAAAACATTCAAATATGGTTTGTCTTCTTGAGAAAAATTACTTTTCATAAGAATAAATGCTAACTCTTTGATGATAGAGTTCTGTGCTATAGGAAAGATACCACACACTAATCAGTTAAAATGACTGTAGAATTATTTTGTAGAAGTAGTAAATATAGAAAGATTATAGACTAAGCCAGAACTATTAGATTCAGGTCTGGTATATACAGATTTAGCACTACTTAAATCAAAAGGATTACCTAATCTTTATATCAGCTCAGAAACAGACTTGAGCGTACCTTCTGAAGAACAGTTTTAGGGAGTTAATTCAGCTTGTAATATATGTTCTTCCAGTTTTGACTACATCTGAAGAATACAGTCCAGATGGTAAGACAAAGTACTCATGGACTTTCTCTTTTTCACTGTCAGGAATACTGGTGATTTGGATAAAATATTGTCCTAGGCCAGGTTTCATGTAAACAGACAGTGTTGATAGGTCAAGCTGATAGTGGAATACTGCAGTCCTAAAGCTAGCTTTGGTGATTGCTCTTGGACACTGAAAATCCTCATATGGATAAAATTGAAGGTTGTGTAAGAATCCTATGGACTTTGATTCCATTCATAGCTGATGTAATTACATCAGCTAATTAGGTTGGTGTAAATAATTCAGTGGCATACAGGACTGTATATCTCTCAGCCTTTTGCAGTGTTAGGGATTTTCAGTCTCATTTTTGTGTGTGTAATTGACTGTTATTTTCCATTCTACATATACACATGAGACCTGAAAGCCTACAGGTGATGATAAGAAGGCTGAAATGCTCAGTTTATTCTAGGATAGGTTATGAAATGATTCTAAGAATTTTATGAGGGGGGGTGGCCGGGGGGGGGGAATTACAACAAATCTTAACGTGTCTTTGAAACTTTAGTGGCACAAACACAAAATGAAACCTTGCATAGACAGTGAATGTAGTAAAAAGTCCAGAAAGTAAACTATGGATAAAGATTACAGTCCATGGTTCGAAGGGAAAATGATCTTTAAGTCATAAATTTGAAATATAAGATTATGATTTATGTACTGATTAAATTATAAGCCCAGTAGTGATATTAAAGTAGAAATTTATATTTCTTAGATCCAAAGATGCTTCAGGAACATACTTGATCCTGACTTTTGTTTTCAGATATGTTATTCAAAAGGTGTGTCTTTTCCGATATGCCGCTGGGCAGTGTTACCACATCAGCACAATGCAAAATGAAACAGAAAAGCATAGGTTGCCAGAGGCCAGGCATATGAAGATTCTGAAATATTTGCATAGGTTGTTAGAAGCTACATGTACTAATCTGAAGGGACATGTTTGCTGTAGGAACACATTGCGCTGTATTCAAATTACTCATATTCCATTTCATCCTTAGCTTATAATCATGCTGAATATCCTGTACAGCAAGAGCTTAGCTATGATGTAGTCCCAAATTCAGAAGGCTACATCAATGCATTGATTACACTTCCTTTAGAACACACAGATGACTCTAAGATGGATGAAAAGAGCTGAAAACATTAAAGACAGGAAAGTTAGGACAGAACTTCTGGACTAAATGGAGGTTATTAGGTTCAGATTGTGTTTTGAATGAGAAGTCTTAAAATTAAATGGATTACCCATCAAGCTCAATCCATTGTAATTAGAAAGCACCAAAAATCCCTGACCTTATATAAAATCAAGATATATTGGTGGAACAGCTTTTAATAATACATCAAGTACCAAAGTTTATATTAAGGTCACTTGTAACTATGCCTACACTGTTCCAATGCTTTTGTCAATCACTCCCTGAATTGGTCATAAAACGCTTCTATGTTCTCATTTGCAGCTCTGGTAATTGGGACATAAATCTGGAGAGTAGTCAGAGTAAGGTAAAATGGTGTGTTCCCTTTTTGGACTCTCTCTCAGCACAGTATTTTCATGTTGACTAGTGACAGATGTGCTGTATTCTCAAGCAAGATCAAAAATAGCTAGAGCAAAAAAGCCTGTTTTCTAAAGGCTTTTGTTATACTAGATTTGTGACATTCCAGTAATCTTTTTTTATTATTATTATTTTGTTTTTCCTTCCTAAAATGCTGCTCAATGACAGTTTCAGTAAGATTCTTCTCTTTTAGTCATTAAGGAAAACTTGCAGTGCTAACTTGGATACCATAGGATACAACAGAATGGGATTTATGGTCTTCTTATTTTTTAAGTATAGTGCTTGAACTTAATCTCTTAGTCTGTAATTAGAATTTACCAAAAAAACTTATTAATGTTAGGGTAAAATAAATATTTTAGAAGAATACAAATGGACCATGAGATGTGGAAAGTCTCATTGTTCCTTCTCTGGCTTTGTTTTTTACCCAGTGTATCATGGTTACTGATACATGGTTAGCTGATAAACGGTCAGTGTATCAGCTCATTAAATGTCTTTATCTGTTTCCCTGTAAATAAAATGGAACTGAAAATATTTTGCCATACATACATACATACATACAGATCATGCATACATACAGATCAACAAAACATACAATGAAAACAAACAAACAAACAACAACAACAAATAGGTGCTTTATTGTGCTGTAACTAACATTTATATAGTAACGCCACTGCTCATGATTCTGGGTAAAGCTACTACTACTGCTAAAAAGCAACATGATAGTCCACTCCTTCAGCAGAAGTACCGAGTGGTACTTCTAAACAGGACTGTTTGCTTCTAAAAACTTGACATCAATGCACTTGTTTCTGGGATAGGAAACCATAAAAAAATCTGCAATCCAAGTTAAGATTCATGTGCCATGGGCCAGGAAGAAGCTTACTCTCAAGTTACTTCATACCACATAATTACAGTTATTATTCATCTATTTATCAAGAAGTAAAACTGCTGAAGTATAGCTCAAGAATTAGTTAACAGTGCTGTGGAGAGATCTAAGCCCAGTAGCAGCACAGGAAAAATAATAGAGTCATTGTAACTCCAAACAATGGGCTGAAGAAAACCATACTCTTTGGCTGCGGATAAAAACTGCTGTAAATTCAAGTTCTGTACTTTTGTTCTGTCAGGAAAAAAAATAAAAAATAAAAATAAAAAATAAAAAATAAAATATTTTTTCTCTTCTGCAAAATACTCTATGCCCTAGACTATCAAACACTATAACAATGTGTATCTTAAACCATCCTAAAAATGGAGATTTTACTCCTCAGTTTGACCAGCAAGTCCTTGCTCAACCATGTTGGTTTCCTACCTTGTCTGCTTGATTTCTTACACATAGGGACAAAAAGCTCTCTTGCTTTAAAAAAAAAAGTGTCCTTAAAGAGTTGACAGCTGTGATCAGTTCCTCTGTCCCTACAGTGTCCCAGGGGATCTAATCCACAAGATCTTTAAACATCTGGAAGTTCACTGCTCTAAATTTTAGGGTCCTGACTTTGCTCTTTGCCAGGCCCATATTCCTCAAGAACATGAACTCAAACAGGGTGTGGTCACTGCAGTCCAGACAGCCTGCAATCACCTCTTTATGAGTTCATCAAGACGAGTGAGCACCAGATCCAGTACTACTTCTCCTCCAGTTGGTTTGTCTACTACCTAGACCAGGAAGTTATCCTTAACACTTCCCAGGAGTCTCCTGCATTGCTTACAGCCTGCTGTGCAGCTTTCACAGCAGGTAGCTGAAATCCCCCATAATGTTGGATGCTGTCCTCAGGGTTATTTGATCTGAAGTGATAAGCACCTTTCTTCTGGACCTAATTGAAATTAAATGTTAGTGCATGCAGGAGTGGTATCTAATTCACTCTTAATGGGACTTTCAGCCCTGAGTGGTCAGATCAGTCTGTCTGAGTGGCTTCTCCAGAGAAGTCCATGACTTATGATCTTCATTATTTACTTGTACATAGTAGGAGTGGGTTGAGAGCATGTAAAAAATATTAGATCAACTAGCTCTGGTGCCCAAAAATTGCTACCCAACCAAAGAGCAGTATAAAATACTGAGTAAGCTGCAACAATATCTTTCTGACTAAGGATGGTCAGAGACATTTTTCTTTCGACAAATCGAGGCTGAGCTGCTGGAATCATCCCTAGAGGTAAGAATTTCATTTATTATGCAGCCCTTCTCCCATTCTCCCTACCAAGAACACAAATTTAGGGCTTTATTTTGCATCCATTCAAAGCAATGACAAAAATATCTATTTGTTAAAATTAATATGCTTTTTCTAAAAGATGTTTACTGTAGGGAGAAGGTAGATTTGATTGCACTGGTAACTCATTCTGCATTAGTTTCAAGAACAGTAATCTGAGCTGAATGATCCTTTGCAGATAATCTATCAAATCAGTTTTTACCATCTATTTTATTTGATCTGTAGATTTTAAAACTTGATACAACACATTATGTTAAAAAAAAAAAAAAAAAAAAAAAAAAATCCGTTTTCCTACAAAAGCAAATTTTCTCTTCATCTGTTTTTCCTTACACAAGTCTTCCTGCTGAAGATTTGCTGTGGGGCTCTCCCTCCCGTCTTAGGCCCTTCATCTCTCGGGAGGTTGTCTTTTAATTAAATAGCTACTTTGTTTTGGTTCATTTTTTATTATTTGTTTAAATGTTATTGTTTGTGCTTTGAATTGATTGCCCCTGTACAATCTGAGCTGAGCATTTGCTGTGGCACTGAGTGAATTTCTTATGCTATTGCCTCAGGACATTGCTGCAAACATAGTGTTGCAGTTGATAAAGATTCCCACGATAAAAGAATTTACAACAAAGGATAAATTAATTTTTGTAAAGCTCAATAGCATCAAGATCAGATACTGTTTCTCTTTTTTCTCACTTTCAATTTCCATTTGCTTAGAAAATAGGTTTCTATTCATTTGGTCTAATATGGAAAGTACATTGTCATACAGACAGCTGCAGTGCTCAACAGAACAAGCATGCCTTTGTCACCACAGTTTCTTTGTAGCTACCCTTCTAGCCATTAACAACAGACTTAAACCAACTGGTACTATTTTAGTCCCAATGCAATTTTCTTGTTCCTGCAACGAAATACCTTTTACTGTTCAGTTAAAAGTAAATTGACACTTCTAGCCATTCTGCATTGTAAGTTTATTTCTTTCCATGGTCTTTTACCTCTCTGTTCTCCCTGTTTCCAAAGCAATACATTTCTTTTTAATCTTTATTATTTATAGTTTTGCTGATGTTATTGTTTCATTTCTATAGAATAGCAAAGGGAGATAGAAATATTCTATTATCAGCAGAAGAGAAGATTAGCAGGAATATGCAAGCACAGAAATACATGAGAAGCAGCAGAGAACTTTTCTGCAATTGAACCAATACAGGAACAATAACTTCTTATGATACCTTTAACACTTGGGCATGGCTCTTATTTCTGCCTAGTGCTCTTCTGAGCTTTGACGTGTATTGGAGACCCTTTTATTTTCCAACTGAGGCTATTAGCGTCTGGGGATAGCCTGTTTATTCAGAATTTCCTTAGCTCCCAAAATGAATTTGGATGAAAATCCTCACCCCAATCCAGTCTGCCATAAGCCTTCCATTCTGACCTTAAATGTGACAAAACTTCTCTATCCATTTTCTACACAGTCACTGGTGTTCCACTACCTAATTGATATAATCAGCAGAGCTGTTAAGCTACCTGTAAACCACAACAATATCACAGAATTACAGATTTTAGGGGAGGAAAGAGATAACAAGTGTGTCACTTCTTTTCTGTACTGTATAACTGTGCTGTGCACAACAGCATGTTCCTGCTGTTTCCTCTTGTTTTATCTAGTTTTACCATCAAGCATTGCTCTTTTCCTTGGGTGACTCTTCCACAGACTCTTAGATTTTATTGTTAGAAAGTTTTTGCCTAATGTTTGTCAAACATCCTTACACTGGATCATCAGAGGTCACTTGTGGCACTAAGGTACTTTTTAAACCCAATGAAATCCAGGCCCTTTATGGGATTTTTTAATATCTTACGGTATTTTGTTTGTTTGTTTTGTCATTGTTTTTGTTTATGTGTTTTAAGACAAAGAAAGAAACAAAAATGTCATTCATTTCTAAACTTACAATCTACAATCACCTTGTAATAGTCACTTGAATGAGAGGTAAAAACACAGTTATGAAGAAGTATCTGTTACAATTTTACTTAAATCTTTACGAATATTAGGCTTTAGTTTTGCTTTCTATAAAGTCATTAAATGTTTGATTCTCTGAAACACTGGGTCTAGATTTTTCCTGCAATTGTTCTCTCGCTTATGGTAAAACTAGACTACTTGCTTGCATGTCTTCTGGAAGTGGAACATCCAGAAGAATCTGTTGAATATTTAGGTCTGAAACTTCTTCAAAGTAATTGTTTAGGTTATTCTAAACGTTTAATTCATGCACACAAATCAGTTTTGCCACCAAGATCTGTCAAGGTAGTGCATATGCCTGACCTTCTTCTGAAGCCTCCTCATAACACAGTAATGTGAGGAGTCTTCACAGACCTTCTTCAGTTCCTTATGTGCTATTAAGGTCTGCAATTCAAATTTCCTTTTCCACCTTTTCTCACATTTTGTTTGCTACTATCCTTTAAGCAATATATACTCTTTCAGTTCTAAAACAGAAATATTTTCATATCTTGGCCCTGAAAAGACTTCCTGTATACAACTGAAACCTGCACTGACCTTGATGTTTTTTGTCTGAGATACCATGGTAAAGAACATATCACATGAGACTGAAGCATCTACAGACTATTTAAAAAAGAGAACTCCAAAGTCCTGGGAGATATGAGCAAAGAAGGATTTCCTCCAACACTTTGTAAATTTGTCTCCCCACAATGAAGTGGCCAGATTAACAGGCAAGATTTTAGATTCTTTGGATTTCTGAAGTTTTGTTTGGGTCATTTTCTTGACAAATCTTTGTCACCATGAGGAGAAGCAATAACAATTCTCAGCCAGGATCTTCCCTTTTGAACTTACTGTTGCAGACAAACAGCCTAAATCATTCAGTTTATGTGTTGCAAACTAGGTATGCATTTACTGGTATTTTGGTGAACGTTCTCTGTGAACGCTTTGTGAGAATGCATTAAATGTGACTGAACATAGTTGATTTTATATGCATCAAAGGATTTCTATAAGTGGATATAATAGATACTTATTTTAAAGCAGATCAACAAATACACATTTCAGACTAAAAGCTAATACCAACAATAAATGAAGTAATCAATATTCTAATCCCACCTGCATATTAGCTTTGAATGTTACGTTCATATATAAGGGCAAAGTAGAGTCATCCTCTTCCTCTCCCTCTTACTACAGCACCACATAGCAGCAAAGCGTACTGCTGCCTTATTTCTCCAGGGAGCATATAGACTATCATATAATAGCATATATAATAGTATATAATAGCGTATATAATATCATATAGACTAGCATATAATGACTCTTCTGGCAGCTTTGCCCATGCTAAAACAAGGGCATTAGAGGCAAGTCCTGGTTCCTGTTACCACCAGTGCCCAGGGGCATTTGCTGGGGAGGAAGCACTATTGCATGGTGGGAGGAGGACAGCACTCACTTGGAGAGCAGGACCAGCCAGTACCTTCCTTGCTCCTCTCCAAAATATTTTGAGGGCTGGATTATACTTCTCAGGCACAGCTGGATTATACTTCTCAGGCACAGCTGGATTATACTTCTCAGGCACAGCTAGTTGCTTAAACCCGAGCTATTAGCCAGCAGCAGCTGAAATCACACTTTTAGCTTTCAATTACCTATTGCTGTGTGGAGTAAAGTGAGAGACGTCCAGCAGCCTTGTATAGCCTTATATCCAGCAGCCTTACCATATATAATGGTAATTTCATACCATTATGTATGTTCTGCTGTAGTTTCTTTGGGGAAGCTGAGGAATGCAAAGCACTAAACTCTAATACCTTTTAAATGCCTAGAAGTTACAATAAAAATAACATTAAACTATTTTAAAAGTCTTTAATGAAGTGACAGTAATTAAATTCTAATTAACCAAAGGGGTGGATATTTCTCAGTTCCATATGCAGATGTATAAACTGTGCTGTTACTCCTAGTTCTAAGAGTTTCAGTAATGACACTTCCAACATGACATCATCACATATTCTAAGGAATTATTGAGAACAAATTATTCTCATTATTGAGAAAAAATTGATATTTGTGTGTGTGTGTGTGTGTGAAAACAGCAATTAAAGACAGCTTTTGAGCATTGAAGAGTTAGTAACAATCTGGTACTTCAGAGTTAATTTTATCAAAAAAGAAAAAAAAAAAAACATTTTAATCAATAATTTGATTAATGATGATTGAACATCATCAGTGTTGCATATTAGATCTTGCCCAGGCTTTCTAACAATAATGTAACCAAGTCTTTGGCTGATGAGAGGGTTAAAGAGAGCTGTGTGGCCTGCTCCTGCACCTGAGAATGTGCTCCTGCACACTCTTCTAAAGCCACATAAAGTAAAAAATTAGGGATTTTATTTTGTCTACAGCAAACAGACTAAATCATCTGAAAACTGGGATTGGCCAAGCTACAATCAAAATATACCATAACAAAATTTACATCTCCCAATGCATTTATTGGAAAAAGAATAAAAAGTAATGATTTCGTATCAATTTATTTTCAAAACCTCTCACATATCACTCTGTGCTTAATCTTGTCTACAATTACACATTATACATTTAAGGTTTAGTGCAAGTTATTGAAAATCAATAAGGTTATATATGTAGGATTGGTAATTACTGCATGACTTGTACAATATCTTATTTACATAATTCATTTACTGACAACTTGCATTTTAATTAACCTAGAATCAGTGCTTCAATGAAATTCTAATTTAGTGAGCTAAATTGAAAAAGTTGTCAAATCTTGCACTTAGTCATGGAACTGTGAGCTTCATTGTCTATTCAAAAAGATTAAGAATTGTGCAATTAAGAAGATGAATTTAATCCTTGAAGTCACAATGTATTCTATAAGTCTTTGTTTTATTTTTGTGGTAAATTGTGTTAAAAACATGGTAATGATCAGAAACATTGCCAGATGAATGAGTTTTGCTGACCAAAATATTTTTTCTTTACAATATTCTTATTTAGTGGACAAAATTATCATAAAGCACTACTAGAAGAAAAAAAAGTTGATGAAGACACCTTAACACTTCCCCAAACACTCCATGCTGACACTGTATTAATAGAACTAACAGAATCTGATCCTTGTACCGGTTAAACCATGAATATCAACTACTTGCTTCTTTTTATTATTTAATCAAAAATGTTAAATCCAGCCTCAGAAGATAGATATGCCAAATTCAATGTCAAGATTTTGCATGAACAATCATATATATGCATACCTATGCAAAAACAATCATATATATATATATGACATATATATATATATCTATAAGACAAGAGGACCTTTTATCGTAGGAAGAAACAGGTTAGATTTTACTGACCTGCTTAAGCTGTAGTGATTTATATATAAAATAAAATATGTAAAATTCCCTTTCTCAGCTATCTCTGATGACAACCATTGTACATTGAATGAATTTTCCATACTATTTGATTCGTTATTAATGTCCATATTATTAGAAATAAATTTCTTAATGGCTTTTCCCCAAAATTTGCATTATAATATGCAAATATATAATATACACTAAGAATAAATTCTTAGTGTATATCTGAAATATATCAAAAGACTCTGTAATTCTGTCACTGTATTCTTGTTATGTCACTGTATTCTGGTTATCTGTGCTCTGACATATTCAGTCCTTTCAAAGAACCCATGAAAGGGGCAATAACATTGGAAGTCATATCATCTTATTTATAGCCTTTTTGAACTTGTGAGTATATTGTCATAAATATTTAGGTAAAATTAATTAATAGCAAGCAGTTGCTTTATAATACACAGGGCTGGAGCTTTTTTTGTTACACTAGCAACCAGACAAATACTATCTTTTTCTCCTGATTTTCAATGTTGTGTCTGAGATTTAGACAAAAGATATAACTTATTTATTTCAAGGCACTTCTATGTCAGTATATACTACACAAGATGTAATATAATTTGTCTGCTACACTATTTATGCAGCATTCTGTCTGGCAAAACATTCCCTCTAGACAGAAAGTGATGACATATTAAAGAAGCAAGTAACAAACATTTGATCTTCTGTTTATATTGCTTTTTCTCAGAAAAACAAGAGAGCCAATTCAACAGAGATTTAGTTGCCACTGTGTGAGCATGGCTCCTGACCTGAGGTGTAAGTTGGAGTTTAATAGCTTTACCACCTCAGTAATTTTAAATATAGTATAATATTTAAAAGGAGAATTCCTTCAGAAATTTTCTTTTCATGTTTTAGTTCAGGTTCATGTCAACGATATAATGAGGCATGATGCATGACATTTTAGCCTAGAATATTTGTAGGTAGAATTTTTCAGAAAGGAAAAGAATACAAGCATTTCCTTAATGGCTTCCCTTCCTGTCATCAATGTAAAGCTGCTTGAAGCATCAGAGCTAAGAGTGTTTAATATTAAATATCTTAATATCTTCAATTCTTAATATCAAAACAGCTTACTATAAGAGTGTTTGTTTGGGTGTCACAGACTGTGCAGAGAGTGAGGGAGAATATTAAATTTATATGCAACAAACATCATGAAGTTCTATATCCCTTTGCCTTACCAGATTTTAGCAAAATGTTATAGTGGATGAAAATGTCACTAATCTATTGCCTCTAGAATTCAGTTGCTAGGCTGGGAATCAAAGTGCTAAGTAATTTTATTTTCACTGAGATAAAATGGTTATGATGCACTTGATATGCACGTGAGGATTGAGGTGAGGACCTCAATATTGGCTTTAATTACATGAGTTAAACAGGACAAATGGAGACAAACTAAAATAAAAACGTAATATTTTTGCTTTTAAAAGGAGGGAAACTCAGCTCAAGTCACAGTCTTTTGCAGTTAAATATTCACCAGTAACTGAAGAAGTTAATTGAAAACTGTTTTTGATACATCTGTGGTTAATACTGTGAGCGGAAGGGTAGCATGCTTTTGGCAGACTTGAAAATGAAAAAATGAACTATCCAAAGAAAAAGCTGCGTCCTCAGATACATAACCACAATTACCATCATTTAACAATTTATTCCCTCCATGCTGAGGCACAGTAGCTGTGCATGAGTGCCTTCCAGAATCCTAAATACTTAAGACCATGTAGCTTAATGTACTGCACTATGACAAAGTTAAGCTGTTGCATTACCTACAAAGCCACTGGATTCATGAACAAAAGACTACAGTTCAGCTAAAGTATCATAATGTGGCTATGCATTGGAGGCTGGCGACCCATGTTTCAGACATTCATGCACTGTTAACAACAGTTGAAACATTTAGTCTTTTTTTTTTTTTTTTTTTTTTCTCTGAAGTAGCTGCAAAACAAAACTGCAGTACAAACTCTCATAATCTGTTTTTCCAACGTGCTTTGTGGCATTACTTGTAATAGAGATAGTAAATTCTCAGTGCCAGCTCAACCCCTTGCATCACTGAATCATGAAAAACTATGTATTAACATGAGAAAGCCATCCATTTATCTCAGAAATCCTTCAGATGACAATGTCTTCTGATTATCTAGGTTGGATGCAGATCAATACAGTGGTAAAGGGGAAAATCTATAGTCAATCCTCTAACAGCATGATTTCTCTTAATACAGGATTTGATATATATATTTGAGTTTAAATACAATTAGATTTCCTTTTTCCAGTTTACTACAGCAAGAATCATTTCTATTATTCTGACTGTGCAGTGGCTCTTTCTTGGCCTCTTTCTATGTATTTCTTATTATTTCAATATTTTTATTCTATTTGACTTCCTCGTTTCACTGATACTTTGCACTGACTCACGTAAAATGAAGTTTTAGCATAGGACGAACTCAACATTCCTTTATTCTAACACAGAACCCTGTTTGTAAAGTTTCTTTTCTAACAAACTATGTATAGAAAATATATTTTTAATACGCTAAGTAATTACAGTGAAATTATGCAGTTTTAAAACAATGGAGAATTGTATTCTAAGTTTATTTGCCAGGTTTTGAGTACTTTATTGAAATAAACTTACAACCATTAATATAAAGAATTTAGATTTTTAGTGGATAAGTGTCTGTTTTACACAGGAAATTAGAAAAATGAATTGAAATGATCAAAAATACTCAAAATTTTCAGATGTTTGCTGTATCACAAAAACAATCCAAATAAACATGATGGAAGGAAAAAAAAAAAAAAAAAAAAATCTCTTGATTTGAACAGAATTTATCATCACCAGGTAAGATCATTGGGACCCCTAGAGTGTGGGGATACCATTTCCAAATAATAATAATTGGGACCCCTAAAGAGTGAGCAGACCATTTCCAAATAAGACAGGGTGGGTTTTTTTTTGGATAAATGGTGTCAGTTGTACTATTACAGTTGTGATAAATGAACATCCATTTAAATTAATGGCTCAAGAGTACTTCAGATTCAAAGTTTTTGTGCTTTACAGATAAACTTTTAGGTCCACATACTGTAAAATAAAACTTTGAAAAAGTGAAACCAAACAGTTAAATCTGAATCATTGTCTTGAATGAAATCAGTTTCTTCCACCTGTGCAAGCTCAATTAGCTGTCACATGAAAGCTCTAAGCCCATGTTTGCAAAATGTGGTTAAAAGTTCACATAAATTACACCCCTCTTTTGTCCTTTAGTATGTTGAATACTAAACCTAATGCTCAGGCACAATTGCAAACTTACTGTAGGATGTAAAATGGAAAGAGAGGTATACTAATCAAATTAATCACAATCTTTGCTTCGGGGAAGACTGCTTATTACCAGTGGAATAGAACAGACCACACCCGGGTTTCAGAACTTTTCTGCTCCACAGCTAAAAAAATTTCAAGGGGCTGAGCAAGTCAGAAATTTGCATATAATAATTCAGGTTAATATCGAAATGTTTAAAAATGCTTGTAAAAAATAAAATAAAATAAAATAATAAAATAAAATAAAATAAAATAAAATAAAATAAAATAAAATAAATACCTGAAGCAATAAGAACAATTCTACAGTTAATAGGTGTTTAAAATCTGTGAAAAATCTCTTAAAAGCTAAGGAACTCTTCTGTAGGTTAGAGGTGAATGCATCATTCACAGTCAAGCCCTGTACATGTGTCAAAGTCTGACACATAATTAGCTGACTTTTAGGCAATTAATTATAATAAGAGAGAGACCTTATTTCAATGGATAATATCCAATTTCTATTGCTTCCTAAAAGGAGTGGATTAACAGATTATTGGAAAAAGGAAAATAAACATTTTGTTTTCTTCGGTTGCAACATTAAAGAGTTTGTGCTATTGCCTTTGCTTACTTCTTTTGTGACATCTTTTATTTAAGAATAACAAAAGACAACTGTTTGCTATTCAGCTGTTTTTTATTTATTTATTTAAAGAGTATCAGTTCCTCCAGCAATTTTACTGGTAGTTGTAGACCTGAAAGCTGAAGAAATCTGGGTTGACCTTGATGCTGAATCTGTGTGGCTGATGTGTGTATTCTCTCCTTCCCTTCCTATCTTACCATGGTCCCTGTTAGATCAGGTGTACATTTTCCTTTTCCAGGGAGAGGTCAGAAGATAATTTAGCCTTAAGCAGATTTCAGAGATGTTTCAGGACTTCTAGCTATAGCAATTTCCTAAATGTCAACAGTAATATCTATAATATAACAATGTTTGCCTTTTTGGGGGGATTTATTCCAAATGGTGGGAGAGGACTGGTCAGGTTATGAATAACCAGGACTGAGAAAAATTTTATGGGTTCTTCTGCAAGATTCAGACCATGGTATTTCCATGGCTAGGGCAAGATGATTTTGCATCAATTATGGAAAAAAAAAACAGCTCTGGATGTTCCAAAAATGGGTGCCAAAACAACAAAGTCCATTGATTCAGATATGTATTTGATGCTTTTATTTTAATGACAACAATTCAGGGAAGGTTTAACTTGAATAAGGAAACACTTAGTAAAATACATCCTTCCAAAAATACTGCAACACTCAAAAGAATAATATTTTCTAGGCAAGGTCAGTATCCTTTTTATTTTTTATTTTTTCTCATTTGGTTTTGGTTTTTGGTAATTTCTCTGAGGTTTTGGTAATTTCTCTGAGGCTACTGAACTTGCAGATAACTCTCATTAACTTATTTGAATCACACCCTGAATAAACAGCAAGAAATAAAAACGGGCTAAATATTGTAAGTGACATGTTCTTCAGATAGAATCCTGGATATATGTGAATTCATCATACTCATTCATTTCAAAATACACTATTTTAGGATGTTTTCTTTGGAACTAAAAAAAAAAAAAAAAAAGTGATTTTATAAGCAACTAAATCATCTGAATACCACTAGAGGAATTAGTTAATCTACAACTGCACCTGAGTAAAAATTCTGCTGTGTACAAACAATAAATTATGTAGGCTTTCTATCAAAGGTGTCTACCTGGTATGTAAGAATTGAATCTCTATTGAGTTTTAAAATGGGTTAAATAAAAAGACATTAGGAGGCAATTTTAACTTCATACAATTTTTTTGCTAGTATCTTCAGCTAAAATGCCTGCAAAGAGTATAAAATTGCTGTTCTTATAAGATCCCAAATTATTGGATGGCATTTTCTCTAATTGTGTCCGCTCATCTTCAAGGTTTAAATTGAAGGGTCATTTTGCAAGTGATTTAGTCTTCATTTGGAAAGTACATTTGCATGATGAAAACGTAAGATTAAAGTTTTTTAAGAACTTTAAAACACTTTCTACATCTTTTGCAAGTTTTTTTCATCCCTATCTACTTTAACACTTAAACACTGTAACAAGTTTAGGAGTAGTTCCTTATAAAATAAAAGGAAATGTCCTTTGCTTTCTACTACTTTTCTTAAGAACTCATCTCAATGCAGTGTATTCCATAATGTGGAAAAGCAGAATGACGTGTAATTTCCATGCATGCTGCCTTTGCCACAGTTGTTTGAAATGGCATACTGAACAAATTAGGGCCTTTTGTGGTTGTTGGAAGGCACACGTGAACCATAGAATCATATAATGTTTTGAGTTGGAAGGAACCTTAAGGATCATCTAAATCCACCCCCACACCCCCTCCCTCGCCATGGGCAGGGACACTTTCCACTAGACCAGTTGTTCCATCCAGCCTAGTCTTAAACACTTCCAGAGATGGGGCATCCACAACTTCTCTGGGCAACTTGTTCGAGTTCCTCACCACACTCAAAGTAAATAATCCTTCTATCCTTCCTTATAGCACATCTAAATCTACCCTCTTTTAGTTTAAAGCTATTACTCCTTGCCCTATCACTACACTTCCTGACAAACAGTCCCTCCCCAGTTTTTCTGTAGGCCCTCTTTAAGTACTGGAAAACCCCTATAAGGTCTCCACAGAGCCTTCTCTTCTCCAGGTTGAACAACCCCAACTCCCTCAGCCTTTGTGGAAAGTGACTCCAGCCCTTTGATTATCTTTGAAGCCCTTCTCTGGACGTGGTCTAATAGGCCCATGTCCTTCATCTGCCAAGGGCCCCAGAGCTGAGTACTCCATTTGGGGGTCTCATAAAAGCACAGTAGATAGGGACAAACACCTCCCTCACCCTGTTGACCAAGCTTCTTTTGATGAAAGCCAGGGTATGGGTGGCTTTCTGGGATGCAAACACACATTGCCAGCTCATGTTGAGTTTCTCATCAGCTTCTCATCCCCAGCTCCTTCTCAACAGGGCTACTCTCTAACCATTCTCTGCCCAGCGTAGGATTGCCCCAGCCCAGGTGCAGGACCTTGCATTTTACCTTGTTGAACTTCATGAAGTTTGCACAGGCCCACCTCTCATGCCTGTCAGGGTCCCTCTGAATGGCATCCCTTCCCTCCAGCATGTCAACTGCACCCAACGGCTTGGTGTCATTGGTAAACTTGCTGAGGGTGCCCTCAATCTCATTCTCCATGTCACTGATAAAGATGTTAAACAGTGCTGTTTTCTATACTGAACCCTGAGGAATACCATTTGTTACAAATCTCCACTTGGACATTGAGCTGTTAACAGCAACTCTTTGAGTGCAACCATCCAGCCAAATCATTGTTTTTCCAATTGAGAGACAAGGGTGTTATGTGGGACAGTGTCAAATGCTTTGCACAAGTCCAGGTACATGATGTCATCTACTTTTCCCCTATCCACCAGCGCTGGAACCCCACCATAGCAGGCCACCAGATTTGTCAGGCATGATCTGCCCTTAGAGAGGCCATGCTGGTTGTCACCTATCACCTCTTTATTTTCCATGTGCCTTAACACAGTTACCAGGAAAATCTGCTCCATGGTCTTGCTGGGCACAGAGGTGAGACTGACTGGTCTGTAGTTCCCCAGGTCTTCCTTTTTCTCTTTTTTTAAAAATAGGGGTTATGTATTTCCTCTTCCAGTCAGTGGGAACTTCACCAAACTGCCACAACTTCCCAAATGTGATGCAGACCATTCCCACACAATGCTATGTACACTCCTATCTAAGTTTCTTGAAAAACTTGTTTCTCCTTGATTAATTTCTGGGAGTAAAGAATCTGGGCTCTACATAGTGTTCAAGGCCCACTATCATGATCTAATCATGATCTAATCATATTAATCAGGAACTCTGTTGCTCACTGGGAGTAAAATGTTTATTACTCTTATGCTTCTGCAAAATTAGATCAAGAAAGGCACTGGGATTCTGAATTAAAATTTCTTCCCTATGTGTCCCAACAATATTTCAAGAAAATAAATTTTAACAGAGCTATCCTTGATACCACACAGGTGTCCCTCCTATGTTCTTTCTGTGTTTGACAGAATACCGAACAAAATCTCCTTGCTCTATTTCTCCTAAAATTCAAGTTAGAGTGATTCTTTATCTGTAAAATATCTGTTCTTTATGCAATTACTTAGAGTCCCAGCTATACTAAAAAAAGATTCCCAACTATACTAAAAAATAATAAAAAAAAAAAAATGCCAGAAAGATCTTAAGCTTAAGGTTAATAAAATGTTTTAATGTGCATTAAAAACACACGACCATGTACCATGGCTTGTTGCTTTTCAGTGTAATACTATTGGCCTATTGGCTTTTGTTTGGGAATCACTGGAAGAATAGAGAATTCTGTTATCTCAGCAACAGTTGTGAGTAATATTTCATTTTTTGACCTATAGAAATGCAAGGGGCAAACTAGAAAAATTAGTTTCTTCGAGCAGATGAAAACCTATTGTAAGGGAGGATGTCATTGTCTGAGAAAAATAGACATAATTATAGAACAAACAGGATGATAATGTGTGGAAGCAGCATTTCTGCTGAGATATACATATCCTTGTCTTAGCTATGGGAACACTGACAGCATGTACAGGACAAGAAGTGTTGCATTTTTAACACCCAGAAAATATTATGTCAGCCAGGTCACAGCTCTGCCTTTAATAAGATGAAATGACTTAAATTGGAAGCCACCTGCACATAGGTTAGGATATATGCAGCCTGCTCAGTTCCCAGCAGGTAATCTGTTCTGTGAACATTTCAGTTATAAAGAAAGCCCCCTACAATGCATCCATTGTGAAGCGTAGCTAATGTGTCATTCATATACAATCATAAACAGCTTTAAAAGCACATTGATTCTGTTTATTTTGATTTGAACGATGCCTGTATATTTGAACACGTAGTTATTTCTTGAAATAACTGGGAAACAGCAATCAAAAGAAAGAAGTTGATTAGCAATTTAAAGCAAAGCAAAATGGAAACATTTCTCATATACTGTCAAGATTAATTCCAAGTACCTCCCATTAAGTGGTATGGCTTACAGTAGTAGGCTGCAGTGATTCACTGCCATATTAATATGTATTGCTGAGTACAAGTGAAATCTATATTCAGTTACATAAATTTTTAGTTTTTTATTGTTGATTTTTCTCTCAACATAAGCTTTTTGTTGCACATGACATCATAGTCCATTAAAACAGGAAACATTTTAGACCAATGTTAAAGTCTCCTCTCCAAGGTCAGTGAGGTCAGTGGAGTTATACTAAGCCAGAAAGAAGGCAGGAGAACAAAGCACTCAAGGTATTTTGAAGATTCAGACCATAGCTTTTTTTTTTTTTTTTTTTTTTTTTTTTTCTGGTGATCCACTTTCCACATTATGGCTCATCATTTATGACATTATTTTTTTTTTTTTAATACCTCTCATGTACATTTTAATATATATATATTTACATCCTTGTCAGACTGAACTAAAAAGGAAATAAGTAGAAATTAAGTCACTAACAAAGCTCTGTCATAAAATTTTCTGGGTGGTCGTTGCAGAGTTTGATATATATTTCCATATAAATTGCAATATTTAAAATCTGTACGTTTTTTACTGGAGAATTATACAAGCCTTAATATATAGTAAGATACTTATAAAGATATTTGTTTATGTAATAAATTGTTTTTATTCTTGAAATTAAGAGTTATTTTTTCAGGTGCAATCTCTAGTCAAGCTATCTTCAGATGGGTGTCAATCACCTCTGATAAACTAGAAGATATAGACCTGGTTTAAAATCTGGGTTGTCTTTTCCCAAAATCTGGTATGTACTGCATAATGCAGCACTGAAGATGATTTAAGAAGCATCATTCTCAAATCAGAACAGATACTTGCATTTGGGACAGTGTGTTTTCTTCCATTTAATGAATGATGGATGAAACCAGAGCTTTCCTGCGTTCCTTAATTAAGTATTTTTTCATGGTAAATTGAATACAGATAGTCTGAGCACTCTGTTAGATAATATCCTTTTCTTATCTTTATTTCATAATACCTTTAAAACTATTCCTTGGAAAGGACTTAATTCATCTCTATACTAATTCTATCCATGTTTCACTTTGGAAAGGATTATCATAGATGGGCAAAGGATCTTCACATATAGCTGTTATATCAGCTAGAATCTAGGTCCTTCACATGATCATAAATATTTTTAATTTTAAACATATAAATTGTTCCACTATGCTTTCATGCTTGAAGTTGGCTGAATAGTTACATCTTTGCTGTGTGGGACTTATGTGGGACCCTAAAGAGCTTTCTATCTTTTGAAGGAATGTGATAGAACTATCTGTCCAACATCATCCAAAAACAAGAACCAGAGACATAAAACATCAAAGAGCTAAATCTTGTTCTAGTATACCACTAGTGGTATCAGTTTGCTAACTTCAAAGGAAAAAGAAAAAGCACACACATAAAAAAAGAAATAAAAACATCAAATTAAAGAAATTAAAAACCAGTGAAATTATACATACTTCATCTGTGTATTTGTATTTTGCAGACAAGTAGAAACAGGGATAGTCATATAAGTGAAAGACATCAGACCAAATGGTGTCAAATACCAAAGCTCACATTTGTCAGGGTTGTTAGGTGGGGACAGAAACACATATCATCCTCTCTAACATGAATTAAATATTGAAACAAACAACAGAACTAACTAGAAATAATCAACATGTTTTGAATTTGGTTTTGCTAGATCTTCTTCTCTTCACTTTTATGACAACACATATAAAAACCTGCTCTTAATTCTCTCTGAACAAAATGAAGATGTGACAAAGCTGATAGTGCCTGAAATTGGCACTGCAATGTAATCCTGAGGGGTTTCCCATAAAGCTGTTTGTTGCTCTTTTATGCTTGTATTTTGCGTATTGTAGACCGCGAAGCAGCAAGTGAAAAGGTCATCTGGTCATATCAGTAGTATTTGTTTTTTATGCTACAAAAGTAAATTAGATATTGTGTCTGACAAGCTTAACATAGAAAGTGACCAAAAATAAAAAATAAAAAAAAAATGATTCCACTAAAGTTGTTTATACATGCACTACAAAATGATACAAATGGTATCAAAACTCATTCATACTTCCTCCATGTTAGGAGATGAATCGTTATTTTTGCTGGCATGCTCACCAGGATATCTGCTGGTATTGACATGAAAAATACCGCCTTGAGAAGACATACATAAACTCAGCAGGTAAATCGTACAACAGGTTATACAGGTGATTTCACTCAAGGGAGTGTAATGTGAACTCAGAACATCTGTTCTGAGAAAACAACTGAAGAGGAGAATGGGATTATCTGGGATTTGGGGTGTTGCCACTGGTGGCACACTGATTTGGGTTACTACAGAACATAAATGTGATGTCTCTGAAACATTGGAGACACCTCTGCAGCCTACAGTCAGTGCACCTTTCTGGAGGGATTTAGAAAAAAAGCACTTACAAGATAGGAAATTTAGAGACTAAGAGTCTGGACCAGTGTAGGCAAGACATTGATTTTTTTTTTTTTTTTCCATTTTGTAATTTTGTGTGATAAATTTTGCTGTCTGTGTTTTCTCTGTATTTTGGAAGTACTGAGTAGTTAATTTTAACTTGTGACTTTTTTTCCAATCATAGGACTGATTCTGTGTAATGCTGAGCTCAGTAGTGTGTTCTCTCCCCTCATCATATGAGGCCTCAGGATTAGGTAGCCACCGTCCTTTCAAGATATTGAAGTGGGGATTTTCGGGCCATGTCTACATTTATAAGAAGAGTAATGCAATAGCAGCAGATCAAGAGAGTGGGAAAAATAAATAGATAAATAAATAAATAAATAAATGACTGAATGCCATTTCTTTACGGAAGGCACAATGGGAGGAAATGTTTCTCAGATTTTTCTGCCTATGTGAATTGAGTGCCCAGTGTTAGGTGAACTCTTGGAGTGTATCTTTGGTTTATTTTCATTTGAAAATAATAAAACTTGTGTGCTCTGAGATGCAAACTGAATGTGGCAACTGGGGGCAAATGGGAGATCTGCTTCAAAAAATAATTTCTGATATGAGTTAAACATTATTCTTCAGACTTAGGGCATGGAACTGATATTCAGTATCAGAGGGATGATATATCTTACAGCAACCATAACCACTGTTTTCTCAGCCCAAGATCATGTCATTGACTTGTCTGTTATGCTGGACAAGACACCTGGAAGTGAGGGAAAAGACCTGTGATCTATTTTCACTGTTTCTGTATTTACTCCATTCAAATATAATTGACCATTGTTCAACCAATCTGTTTGAAAGTTTCCTTAGAAAAATAAATAAAAAGCTTGGCTTTTTCAATTCTTCATCCTGACTTCTTTCAACTACTCTGGGAATTTGAGAACTGCAATTGAGATTAAAGTTTAGGACCCTTTGTCTCCCATTTCATCAAAGTAAATTTGTAGGAGTGTCTAGGAGAAACTAAGATTATTTCAAATGGATGCCTAATGAGAAATCTTTGTATGTTGTTTTTTGTTTTGTTTTGATGAATATCAATATCTAAACCCTTCACGATCACTCCTAAATTATGATAATAACACGAATATAGAAAATGAATTTTTAACTCTCTTTTCCACACAGAGAGGCTTGCAACTGCTAACAATGCTACCAAAAGGCCAAAGACTAAAATTCAAAATGGACATTGAGAAATAGAAGATTTTGAAGAAAGTAAATGAGAACAGAAAATTGTCAAGAACCTGATCATTTTATATAGAACAAGAGGTATAAAGCCACCTTCTTTTTGTTACACTGTACCTATTCATCCTATTCCTTCACTTACCGGTGTGGACATAAAATTATTTTCTTTTTCATCAGGACCAAGTTTATATGTTGACCCTACTTCAATTTCTGCTTCATCTTCTACTCCTTTGCTTTCAGCCTCACCAAATTATTCATTGCTACAAAAATCCTTTCTAAGGAAAACATACAAAGCACTAAGACAAATGCTCTACGAGAATGCACCACTTTTTAAGTACGTGAAATTTTGTTTCTAAACAACTTGGCAGTGACATTATTTCCCAATTCAGTGATCTTCTTTAATCACTTCTATTTGTGTATCAATTTTTTGAGTTTTTGTTTGTTTGTTTGTTTGTTTTTTGGGGGGGGTTGTTCCTCCCCAACCTCCTTCTCTATTTCTCCTTCAACTCCTTTAGCTGTTGCAATGGTGCAGAATGCTGATGAGCAAGACTTGTCTCAAGCCAGGTAGTCATTTTCAGCACCAAACACTGACTGAACTTCTAAGGGAAATTTGCAGGCTGAGCAAACCTTAAAAGTACAGTAAAAGCATTTGATGTGCACTTATTGCAGGTGCATCCACTGTTCATCTTCTCTCTGTACTGAAAACTGTTGAGGCAAGGATTTGCTACAACACTGATTGCACCAAAATGATATCCTACATTCTTTCTCTATTTTAGCTAGTATTTTGGCCATATCTACTGCACATTGCAGTCATAAAGCAGTCTTTAATGTACATGTGGAATGGTACAGGGGTGATGTACAATGCTGAACAAAGAGCTCTATTATTACATATAATGTGAAGCTTTGCATAACTTGTCACTGGGCAAAATTCTCAGCTAGAGTACATCCATAAAAATCCCGGGAGATCAAGAGATCTGATGCTAGTGGGAGTTCAGACTTACCATTATATATGAAGAAGAATGACTCTTAGTTGGCATGAAAAATCACATGCTAGGTTAAATATTTGAGGAGGCTAGGTCTTGAAATCCTCTTTGTGTTTGAAGTATGATTTAGGTGAACAGCTGATTGCTCAGATCTCTAACAACCAGCTTCTTTCTTGCAATCAAGTATTTAGATTCTGGATTCACACTTGCAGCTCAAGTGTGGATGCAAACTGAACTCACATGGGAGAAATTCACATACAAAAATATAATCTTAATTTTGAATTTGTATCTCCTTGCCTGGGGACTAGGAATACTATTCACATGTTGATTTATACTTGTACTGTTCAACAATCATGTTAGTTGAAATTTTAATGTTCTGTAGCTTGCTGGTTAGTCTATTTTTGTTATGATTGGGTACATTTAACTAGGTTCGTTGTTTTTAAATACAATAAATAGGCAATTTAGTTGTACCTTTTCAGAAACACACAGAGCCTCTCATGGTGAATAATTTTCCATCTTCTAAAATCTTATTATTTTGTTTTTACTACCACAACATAAAAGTTGCTTTATATCAATCATTTCACTTTTTGTTTCACAAGCAAAAACATCAGGACATTGTACTAATGTGTTACTGTAGAAAGTCAATAGTAAGGAAGAGGGCTGCCAATATGATAAAGTGGCTGCTGAGACAAATTTGACAGAGGTGATCTGTATTTTGCTTTCAACCTGTTTCTGCTGAGAATGAGGCATGATGATTTGCAATTGGAATCTGCACCCAACAGAGGCTTCCAGCTTAAAGATCTTGTAGGTTTGTTAGACTATCATTCCATTCACAGCCAAGAAATCAACATATCTCTTTCACTTCACTTTCTAAATAGTTGAGAATAATGCATTTAAATTGCTCAGCAGATATTTTTCTTCTGAACCTTAAGGTTTCTCTTACTGTGTGTAGTTAAGGAAGCACTGATGACAGTGTATACATTCATACTAATTTTATAGTGAGACACATATAGACATGGGTGCTCTGGAAGTGTGTTTTAGAACTTAGAAATGGAGCCAGATGTATTATTTTGGATATAAACCTGGAATACGGGTGTAATACATTTGCCTTTTATTCATCCTTATGAAATTAATATTATTATTTGTATTATTTAAGGATGATATAAAAGGAAAGAAAAGACCAGTTGCCTGCAATGTTCTATTTTCCTAGACTGCAGCCTGTATTATCACTCTTGAAACTGAGGTTCTTATTCGATAATGTTAATTGTGGGCACGGAAAAAGAATATTATACTCTTAAAATCATCAGGAAATATAGATCCACATCTGCTACTCTGTACTACTCTTAGTTTAAAACTACTAGCCAGGACGAAAGATGAGATGAGGATTCTCTGGGGAACAGGAAAGAAAGAGACAAAGTGCTCTAGGGTTGTGAACGGTGAAGTTCACCCTGGAACATTGCTTGCTAAAGGAATTGATGTACTATTTTCTTTTTTGATGTAGTCAAGTGAAATACACACAAAATAAGATGTATTTAAGCTTAGAATCCAGTCCAAATGTACTTTTTGGAAATTTGTGCCATATCTGGGGATAAGAAGCTTAAGAAGTACTAAAAATAACAGCATGCTAAGACATGGGTAATAGAAGAAAACGTCATAACAAAGTATTCACCGGTCAATGTTTTTCTTCCTTTTTTTTCCTTGTGACTTTATGGTATGGTATGGCTAGTCTTTTCCACCAAGTGATGAGTAGGCACGGCTGTTTTCTGAGAAGAAGGTGTGATGTTGCCAGCCTCTGGGGGAAAATGAAATGCCACTTGAACTTCAGAAACAACCCATGTAATTACATTATGCTTATATACTGCAGTAGATCATTATGAAATAAATCAAAGTTAGCTAGGTCAACATTTCTATCTTATTTAAACATCTGGTTCTTCCATTAGGTCTCATCCTAGGGATAGGCACTTTTTTTTTTTTTTTTTTGCCTCTTGTTCTTCAGCTTCAGTACATCAGAAACCTGCAGTGTGGCTTGGTACAGAAAGCTTGAAGCAATTTTCCCTTCCAGATGCCATCTTTTGTCAGATCTCACAGCTAATTAGATATGGCCTTGCACCAGACAAACACCTACAGAGTCTGGCACCACTGCCTTTGAGAGATGACTGACCTATGAAAAAATAGGGTCCCAGTGCTGGAACGTATTTATTTGTTGCTGTCCTTAGTCATGCTCCTTTGCCCTCTTTCAGGTTATATGTTCCCATTGCAAGAACCTTGTGCCAAACATTAAGATCTTTTCCTTGGGCATAACTCAGTAAGGCATATAATTTTTCCTTCAGAAGCAGACAATGGCACACCTTTTACACCCAAGCATTTTCAAGAATCCTCATAATCCTTTTATGGTCTAATACAACTCTTCTGGTCTTTTGGCTGTTGTTTTTGTCATTTGGTTTCATTTTGCCATTTACCAAATTTTTAATAGGAATATGGATTCTATGTATTTTACTACTTTTAACAACAAATAGAATTTTTCTGTGCTTGAACTTGATAATTTTGCTTGAGTTCTTGTCATCAGTTTCCTTTCCAAACTGATGCTTTTTAATTGTATTACAAGCTGCTGTCTGTACAATCTTTTCCAAATTTTAGTGCTCTTTTGTTGAAGTACTTTACTAGTTGGCATAATTATAATTAAAAAGTGGGAAATTTTATTGTCCTCCCCTCCTTATCTCCAGTGATCTTCTTCTAATCTAAAACAGTCAACGTATTTTCATTAGCTAGTCATATTTCAGTATTTCTTAGTCCTCTAAATTTATCTGCTAATCTTATATACCTTTTATATTTTTATTTATATTTATAGTTATATATCTAAATATATCTTGCTAATTTAGACTCTGATGAGTCTAAATCTGTCACTTATCCTTTCAGATTTGACCAATGATTTGTCTAAGTAGTAGACAACCTTGAGCAAGTTCAAGGTTAGTTCCAGTTCTAGCAGTCACTATACCTAAGGATGATAGATGGCTAAGGTAATATTTTACCCACAATTTTGCTGGCTCTGTAGGTGCTTCCAAATCCTTTGCCACTAATGTTGTTTCAGTACAATGTGCTTAGCCATGTATAGTGGCTCTTCCACATGTTGGAATATTTCTGTACATAATTCTGTCTGACAATAAAATTACAAATCATTTTCTGGAAGCAAATAGATATGTAAGCTAACTCCATCGGAGGGTATTTTCAGATTTATTCTGGAGCTCCATATCATATAAGTACAATATCTGAACATTAGCTGAATGGAATTTGAATTTTTGTTTCAGAACTGAAATATGTGATAATATATTTGCTTCTATGCCAGCTTCAAGTTTAAACTTCTTAATGGAATACAGACAGTAAAGACTCTGAGCAGTGTGGTGGATAATTTCTGTTATGATTCAATACTGCCCAAATCATTCATGTATTAATTTGTTAAGAAGTTTATGACTTTTTTGTTTTGGTGGATAGATTTGTTCACTTTGCACATGGAATGATACTATTTTAATTTTCTGCATCTCTGACACTATCCTCAAAACTGGCAGACCTCAGGTGAGAGTGCACTGTCACAGGACAGGTATGGACAGTCTTTCTAGTTAAGCTGCTGTTATGCTTTTTTTTTTTTGCCTTCTGTGAACTTGTAGTTTATGGAATGAAAACTATCTCTGCTTGGAAAGCAAATGTCTTGTTTGACAAGTATGATAAACTTTGGTGAACTTTTTTTTGTTTTGTTTTGTTTTGTGGTTGTTGTTTTTTGGTTGTTTGTTTGATTTGGGGTTTTTTATTGGTTATTTTTTCCATATCAGAGCAGTCATCCAGAAAAGAAAGCATTGTACAGAAATAATTGAACTATTCAGTTGATCATTTTCAGAAAAAAAAAAAAAAAAAAAAAAAAAAAAA
>CM021766.1:38741036-38769934 GCA_011076525.1 Nettapus auritus | reverse complement strand
CTTTCCCTTTCCCTTTCCCTTTCCCTTTCCCTTTCCCTTTCCCTTTCTCTTTCCCTTATCCCTTCCCTTCCCCTTTCCATTCCTCAGCTTTGTCAGATAATGATAAAATACATACTTTTTTAATTTTTTTTTTTTTTTTTTTTTTTTTTTTTAGTGCTCTATATTCTCATTCTTTCAGAAGTATCACAGTGGATTCACACCCTTCCAGTGAGGTTTGCACAGAGGTCAGGTTAAAGAGGATGTGAAAATTTCTTGGGGATTGTAAAGAGTGGAGAACTGTCAAACAATTTTGACTAAAGAACCAGCGTTTTTAATGGTCTATTTACTGTGAAAGAAATGAAGTGACTGATGTATTAGATCATAAATGTTGTGTTTCTGATCTGTTGAGCAGGAATGTCTGTCATTTTTATTTATTTATTGTGGTTGTTGGAGCAAAAGATAATGAAATGAAGATAATGAGATGAAAAGACAGAATGGGACAAAAAAGTCAACTTTCATTTTCTTCTTCATCTTGTACTCAACACTAGTACTTGATATTTGCTGAAGACACACATTCACTACAGCCACATATTTATTGTCTTTTTCATCATCTGGACATGAGAGATGAAGAAAAAGTATCTTATGTTTAGTCTATAATTCATACTGTCATCATGTTTCTAAGCCTTGCTGATTAGGGCTTTTCTTTCACAGAATCACAGAATTGTAGGGGTTGGAAGGGACCTCAAGAGTTCATCGGATCCAACCCCCCTGCCAAAGCAGGTTCTGTAAAGCAGGTTGCCCAGATAGGCATCCAAACAGGCCTTGAATATCTCCAGAGAAGACTCCACAAACTCCCTGGGCAGTCTGTTCCAGTGCTCCATCACCCTTACCTTGACTAATTCTTTCACATGTTGGTGTGGAACTTCCTCTGCTTCATCTTGTGGCCATTGCCCCTTGTCCTGTCCCCACAAACTGCTGAAAAGAGGTTGGCCAAATCCCTCTGTCTCCCACATATAAGGGATTTGTAAACATTGCTAAGATCCCCTCTCAGTCTTCTCTTCTCAAGGCTGAACAGACCCAGGTCTCTCAGTCTTTCCTCATAGGAGAGATGCTCCAGGCCCCGTATCATCTTTGTGGCCCTCCACTAGACTCTTTCTAGGAAATCCCTGTGTTTTTTGTACCAGGGAGCCCAAAACTGGACACAGTACTCCAGGTGAGGCCTGACCAGGGCAGAGTAGAGGGGGAGGATCAACTCCCTAGTCCTTCAGGCCACGCTCCTTTCAGTGCACACCAGGATCCCATTGGCCTTCTTGGCCACAAGGGCACACTGCTGGCTCATGGTCAACCTGTTGTCCACCAGGACCCCCAGGTCCTTCTCTGCAGAGCTCCTCCCCAGCAGGTTGTCCCCCAGCCTGTGCTGATACATGTGGTTGTCACTTCCCAGGTGCAGGACTCTGTACTTGCTCTTGTTAAACTTCACTTGGTTTCTTCTGGCCCAGCTCTCTAGCCTGTCCAGGTCTTGCTGAATGGCAGCACAGCCTTCTGGCGTGTCAGCCACTCCTCCCAGCTTTGTGTCATCGGTGTACTTGCTGAGGGTGGACACTGTTCCCTCATCAAGGTTGTCGATGAAGATGTTGAACAAGACCAGACCCAGCACCAACCCCTGGGGAACATTGCTAGTCACAGGTCTCCAGCCAGACTCTGTGCCACTGATCACCACCCTCTGAGCTCAGTCAGTCAGCCAGTTCTCAACCCACCTCGCCGTCCACTCATCTATCCCACATTTTCTCACTTTGCTAGTAGGATGTCATGAGAGACAGTATCAAAAGCCTTGCTAAGGTCAAGGTAGATGACATCCACTGGTCTCCCCCTATCTACCCATCTGGTGATGCCATCATAAAAGGCAACAAGTTTGATAGAGCACAATTTCCCCTTCGTGAATCCATGCTGACTACTCCTCATAACCTTCTTTTCTTCCAATTGCTTGGAGATGGCATCCAGAACAAGCTGTTCCAACACCTTCCCAGGGACAGAGGTGAGACTGACTGGCCTGTAGTTTCCCCGATCCTCCTTCTTGCCCTTCTTGAAGACCAGAGTGACATTGGCTATCCTCCAGTCTTCAGGCATCTCTCCTGTTCTCCAAGACCTTTCAAAGATGATAGAGAGTGATTTGGCAATCACCTCCGCCAGCTCCCTCAGTACATGTGGATGCATTCCATCAGGGCCAATGGATTTGTGTGCGTTAATCCCACTCAGACACTCCCAAACCACTCCCTCCTCAACCAGAAGGGATCTCTCAATTTCCCAGACTCTTTCTCCTCCCTCCAGAGTCCAGGAATCCCAGGGGGGAGTCTTTGAAGCAAAGACCAAAGCAAAGAAGGCATTTAGTATCTCCACCTTCTCCGTGTACCCCGTTACCATGACACCCTCCTCATTCAGTAGGGGACCCACATTATCCCTGGTCTTCCTTTTATTATTTACATACTTAAAATATATATATATCTTTTAACTCCCTTGCAAGCTTCTTCTCCAGGTGGGCTTTAGTCTTCCTCGTCTTGTCCCCAATCACTAAGACTCTCTACCCCTTTTTTGTGAAACTGGTTTGGATGCAGCGCCCCATCCAGCAACACTCCATATGCTTGGTACTTCCCTTGACCTTGACATGCTTCTTGAGGCCCAGGTTCCGACTACTGTCCAGACTGTCATCTTTTTCCTGCCCAAGAACCTTGCATCTATTACCCAGGGACACTGTGGGGGTTGGTGGCACCATAGGTGTTGAGGGCAGATGCCTCCTTCTGCTTTGAGCAGAGACAAGGGTCCAGCCCCTTTCCTCTCATGGTCGGTTGAGCCCTCTGTCCTGCAGGTGAGCAGCTGGATTAGCTACTACCCTTTACAGGGGCTCCTGGGCCTCAGTAGTGGCAGGTTGACACCTCCTATCTGTCTCCCTCAAAGGCTCCCAGGAGCCCTTCAGGCTGCTGATTTCTTGCTTCAGCTCAGCCATCTTCTCAAGCAGTTCCTTGAGCAGGGCACACCTGCACCTACAACAGCCCTCTCTTCCCTCAGGACCCGGGGGGGCTCCAGATTCCGGAGCTCCCCACAGTCTCCAGTTTGGACTGCCACTTCGTCCGTCAGGGGATCCACCTGGGTGCCCACATGAGCCCAGAGAGGCCATCCCCTTTGTGTGGATTGCTGCCTTGGGCCCAGCCACTGTGATGGGTGCCTACCATGGTGAATTATAAGTTTTAAGAGGCAGAGTTCCCAGAGGAGAGGAGTGTAAGGGAAAGGGAGATGGGAAAGAGAGGAAGGAGAGGATCCTCCCCGTGCTCCTCACTGCCCCACTTGAACTGCCCGCACAGCCTAACTGCCTGGCCCAACTGCCTGGCCTGTCCTATTTGCGTGTTCTGTTCGGGCGCTCCCTAGAGACTGCCTTTATACCATCAGGAGTTGGCGGCTGTCACCGCCAGCTCTGCCCTCCGCACATCTGCATCCGTGTCAGCACAAGCATGGCTCCTGCTTGCTCGATGTGGGGCTGGGGCTGCGGCTCTGACCGAACTGCTCCATGCCGCAGTTACTGGGGATGTTCTTAGGGGTTGGCTCTGTCCACCTCCCTGCCAGGAACCCTCGCTGCAGTTGATCCGTGCAAGGTCCTCGCTAAAATGGCCGACATCTCTCTCTCAAACAGGAAATATTATTCGTATAATCAACTAATTTAACAAAACTTCTTACTCTGTCGGGATCTGACCTTGCCACTGCATCTACTTAATAACTCATGGGATCTGGATCAATTATTTCATATTTTCTCAGTGGGTCCTCCTTTTGTTGCAGTGTGAGGACAGCAGTCTAGTGATGGTCCCTGGTACTGCTCTGACAGCCTCAGTCACCAGACTGCACTGAAGAGGCGAATGGGACAAATCTTGTCTCTCATGCTCTGTCAATGCCTTAATAATGGCTGCTTTAGGGTGTGTGATTTTTAAGAACTTGGCATTCACTGAAGGCTTCTCCAGGGTAAAAGCTGATGACCCCACATCCTTCTGATAACCTTTCATCATTACCAAACAGGATGACAACATTGCAATATTTTCCCATATCTACCATACCCCTTGCTTGACTGAGGCTTGTTTAAGCTGGCTCTTGCTAGACAGCATTACCCAAGGATAATGTTATCTTCTGTTATCTACTGGTCATGTTGGCAGTTATTAATGATGTTATGCAATCTTCCTAAGTATATATAAATTACTGCTGTTCAACAAGCCCTTTACTGTTATTGCCAACATTAAATTGTATCCCTAGTTCACATAATTCATGATTCACAGACCACAAATAACCAGTAAAGAGGTGTATCTGGGTCACGTCTGCCACAGACTGCTATATAGTTGAGAATACAGATATTTTAAGTAAAGGAGCACCCAGTTCTACCTGACTGAAAATTAGTCTTCATCTATCACTAGTAGCTCCAGCTCAGGCTCTGACTTGAAACAGTTCTCTGTGGGCAACGAACTACACAGCATGATAGACACCATGCAAAGAAAAAATAAGCCCATGGATCCACAATCTTACACACTTATCCACAGCATGACTAAGAAACAGTGTTTCACCAAAAGCAGTTTCCTATTCTTGGTTTTCTTTATAAGATACATATGAATTTCCCATCCTCGTGTGAAGTGAACTGTATATTCATGAACTATTTCTAGCCTATGAGAAAGATATCTCTATCAACAGAAGAGTTAGATCCAATTCAAGTTTCACATACTACCCTTTCAACATTCCTCAGTGCCTAGAGAAACCACCTCCATGTGAGGGGACACGTTTTGTACAGTTTTCATCCCTCTAAAATGCAGTATTTTAACTGGGAACACAGGAATGCCAATTACTGACAATTGTAGTACTGTCATTTGCGATTCTAACAAATCTTTCCAGTAGAAAATCTGTCCAGAGAATGGATACACTTTGATTTTATATCTACTGTCCTCATTGCAAGTCTGTTTTTGCAGATATCTTTGCTTCATTTCATTTGAAGCCTTTGTTATTAGACCCTGGGAAACAAGGTCCTCCCACATTGCTGCATCAGCTCATTGCTTTGTTACTTAGAACACATAGGATGGTGACAGGAAATATGAAAGGATGGTGATAGGAAAAAATGGTAACACTACTAGTACTTTTTCAGGATAACAAATGTAAATAAATTGGGAAATTACACGAATTATGTTCCTTGTTAAGATAACACTGATAGCAGAAATGGGCAATAACATGAGCCAACTTCATTGACGTCACAAGATTTTCTAGGCTTCTTTAAATTCCTCAAGGTTATAATCAACTGATGCAGTAGTTATAGAAACAAATTTATCAGCTCAGCTGCAGTTTTATCAAACATCACAGCTATCTATATGTGTTGCGCTGTATCTACCTAGAAAATAATTAAATGTTCTGGTGATATTCATATACTTAAAAAATAAACTTATGGAGATCTCTCTAGAGAAATGGATTATTTACAATCTTTTTAATTCAACTTCTGATTTAAATACCATTACAACATAGAAATGTGTAGGCCAATTATGAAGAATAAACCTTTTGCGTGACCTCTTTCTATTTATAGGCCTCAAGGTGGGACACCAAGCTTGGTTTCTGCTCCTGACCCAACATAGCATAGTGGCATTGTGCAGAGCCCAGAACAAACTTCCCTAATGGCAGGAGAAGGAGAAAGTCTTAAAAACACCTTAGACTTTTGACGTGAAGCCTTGTAGTTATGTAAGATTTATATTTTAAAGAAAGCCACTTTCCCCTCAAGATTCTTCTAAGGATTATGCAGATGCTTAATTATTAAGCACTGTGAGTACTCCCACTGAAGTCAATAGAGTTATTCATAATGCAGAAAGTCAAGATTGTTTGTAATTCTTCAGGATAAGGGTTATTATACTAAAATTGTTATAGGAAAATATAACTTTGGGTCCAAATATATTTATTTGTGTGCACATCTTATAATATCAATATGGTTTAATGGGTTAATAGCTCCTTAAAATATAATTCTGAGCTTCCTCATTTATAACACTTGGGTTTTGGAGACAATTATAAATTCTCTATAATGCATTTTATCTTAAATTATTGATGTGTACTGTCAGCCTTAGTTCTGTCTTCTGCTGTGGTATCTCTACTGCATAATTATGCAAGTTAATGAAACTCATGAGTAGGTGTACTGGACTTTTAAATTAATTTGTATGTGGTTTATATGCAGAGGAACATACTGCATGGAGAATTGAAAATTAATAGCTATTCATATAGAAGTTCACTTATTTATCAGAAGTATATTAAAGCAACAAAATTAGATTAACATAAAAATCACAAACCTTTTTATAATATTTAAGACACTGGTCTTAAATTCAAGCATTCAAAATACTCTATTTTTAAGCCATCTTACAATAGATGATTTAGCTTGAATGGTATTTTTAGTAACCTGTCAGGATAATCAAATAACATTATTAATATATATATTAGTTCTTTTTGTGCAAATGCATTCTTTTCATTACAGTTTCATGGGTACATTCTAGAGAAAATCTCACCAGTTTGGCCAATTTCAGTCAGTTAAAAAAAAAAAAAAAAAAAAAAAAAAAAAAAAAGCATATCTTGAACCAACATCTTTAAATCTAATTCGAACTACAGCAGCCATAATGTATAATTTCCTCCAGAAAGTATTCCTACAGAATGTCAATTAACTCTTATCTGCTCTGCAGCGTTGGTAATGCGACACAATAATACACCAAGCCGAAAGCCTCTACAGAGTACCCATAGGACAGGACATTCACACTAAGGACACGAAACAGCCACAATATGCAATCCAGGGAAGGGTGAGCCAATGAAAACAGATCTAAGTGGGGCTGACAGTAGAAGAACTATACCAGTTTTAGTCTTTCTCTTGGAAAAATGTCAAACATGAGGAGGAAATATCTAATTGCTAAAGGCTATAAACTTTAGTCAGTATTACAATAACATAAAATCTCAATGAGACAAGTAGCTATTAACACCTGGCAGTCTTTTCAAAGTTAGCTGCTGTTTTTTTGTTGTTGGTGGTGGTGGTTTTTTTGGTTGGTTGGTTGGTTTTGTTCTGTTTTTTGTTGTTGTTGTTGTTTGTTTTCCAAGGAAAAGGACTTCTAAGTACATTCTATAGATCCTTGCTTTTATGCATTTAAATCAATGTCATTGTAACTAATTGGTGAATCCTCTACAACAAGATGCTGATCTTAAAACTGGCTACCACTTGCACCCTGTAATTCATATGATGCTAATTAGTACTAAACATTTCTCCATAGAAAATACTGGTTAAGGGATAAATTTAAACTATTGCGTTACTATGTGATTTATATTTGCAGCTTGGCCTTACATTTTTGGAGTTTGAATGTGCATAAGACTCCATAGAATCATAGAATCACGGAATAGCTGGGATTGGAAGGGGCCTTAAATATCACTCAGTTCCAGCTCCCCTGCCATGGGTAGGGATGCCATCCACTAAATCAGGTTTGCCCAGGGCCTCATTCAGTCTGGCCATGAATACCTCCAGGGATGGGGCATCCACAGCTTCTCTGGGCAACCACCTATTCCAGTGCCTCACCACCCTCACATTTCCTCCTAACATTTCATCTCAATCTCCCCTCTTTTACTTTAAACCATTCTCCCTTTTTCTATCATTATCTTCCCCTCCCCCCCCCCCCCAAAAAAAAAAAAAAAAAAAGTTGTTCTCTGTTTTTTTGTTGTTGTTTTGTTGTTTGTATGCTTTTTATTTTTTATAAGCCCCTTTACACATTGAAAATCTGCAATAATTGCAATAATGTCCTTTTTAACAGATTAACATGCTTCTTGTGCTGTGGGCCCCAGAGATGAATAAAGAAAATCAATAAATTGAATATATTTCATTAAAACCAGTGTTATGAGTTCAGGGTGTAGAGACTGACCAAAACCCAACTTTTTTGGTTTTAAGTTAGTTCAGTCAAGATGAGAATAATTCCCCAAAAGATTTAGTTTAAAATCCTTGGCGGTGTTTAAGTTTCTCACTCTTACTGAGGTGTCGTTTTCCATAAGAGTTTGGCATCCAAATATGTTAGAGAAATTTAGTCCTAAAAGCTGGAAACTTACATTTTAAAATGTGTAAACTCTGACTAGCATCTGTCCCCACACTGAGAAACACCTAGAGAGGAGGCTGGACTGCAGACTGTTTGCTGTCTGATTTAATTTTATGTTATAGAATATCTATCTCTAAAACTTGTTCTGCTTATGTTACAGCCAGCCTGATACAAGCTAGTTCTGAACTGAAAATGGTCTAGTTGCTCTGAGGATTCCCAGAGCAGATTAACTCTACTCAGCATCTTACACTTGTGGCTCCAGTTTCTGGATAAAGTTGACTTACATGTAGAATGAAATCAAGCTTACCTTCAACCCACAGCACAGTGGGTACACTGCATCTTGTGCATAAAAGCAGCTTTCTTAATTACAGTGACATCTTATTTTGCGTATTTGTGGCATAACTTTGTCCTCAGTGTTGCACCACTACCCCTGGCTTCATGCTTTCATTTTGTTTATTTAAAATCCCAGGCTTTTCAGAGCAAGGACTCATTTCCTTTCTGTTTGTACTCTGGTCTGTACAATTGCCCTTCTGCATTAGCTGTCTGTAGGACACTACAAGTAATGAATAAAATAATTATTCAACAAAAATTCAAAAAAATGTATTTACCTTTATTGTTGGGTACAATCGGGAAACAGAAAAAATAATAATTAAAAAAAAAAGAGAGAGAGAGAAGACTGACATACTGATAGAATGTTTCTCTCAGCCTCCTCATAACTGAGCCATGAGAAGGAGGAGATATAAAACTGAGAAACCAAATCAATTTAAAAGAAAATATCTTTTTTAGGGTTTCATGGGAAATAATACTGTATAATGTAATGGACCAAAGAGCCATCAAAAAAAAAGGGGGGGGGGGGGAGAGGGGGACTAAAGTAGCTTTATTCTAAATGCACAGTAATTAAATAAAGGACTACAAGGTCTCATCTTTGTTACAAAAGACACTGCAATAGTGAAGATATGTTCCCTTTGTGGTAGAAGTAATTATCTACTGAAACAGTTAGATAAATGATGTCTTTTAAATGGGGTCCAGCCACTTCTCATGCAGAAGATAAATGTTTAAGGAATCACTTGACAAAATTTAAACTGCATAGATTTCCATAGGACTGTCATTCAGTAAGATGTTTGTTTGTGAAATGAACATTGATAGAAAACTACTTGAAAAGCAAAGAAGGAAATGCGGAGAGTTTGTGTCTCAAAACATCTTCCCCATCAACAGAGATGTTGGAACGATGGTCTGGAGGAAAGCAGGACAGCCCTGAGAAGATTTTTAAAGATGGATGCTCAGGATACTGTGATACTAAGAAAAAGAAATTAGGTAGAAAATTAGCAGAGAATTCAAAAAGAGTGATTGCAGAAACCCCTTAAAGTATAGGTCCTTAAGGTATATTTTTCTGATTTAAAAAAAAAAAAAAAATCAAAATACAATTAATTGTTACATTTTTAGCTATTACTTTTGTAATTCCTTTTTCAGTGTAGCTTTTATCATTTAACAGAAGCATGAACTCATTCTCCTCTGAATAAATACTGATTAACAATACATTTCTAAAGGTACTGGAAGGGGGAAAGACAGACAAAAACAGGAGCAACACAGAGATTCATCACCTGTCTTGGTGATGCAGAGACCCTGTGCTTTCACTTTTGTCACTCATACAGCCTTTTGGAGGGACAATGTGCTGAGACCCCAGGAAAACTGCACAGTGCTTGGAGAAGATACGTCAAAAATCACTTTTGTTCTGGGTTATTTCCATGTGCTGACTGACTGTATAGGCTTATATGAATACAGAGGCATATGGCTTCTTTGCAGAGCTGAGCAATAAAAAATAAATAAAAATAATAAAATGGAGTGTTTTATGTATAAATAAAGTTGAACTTTACCTGCAATAATGTAGTTCTAGGAATCAAGCCTAAGTTTTCATTACCAAAGTCCAATTTGGGCCCCCCTAAGGAACCATTCTGTATTACTTTATGGATGCTGCAATAAGCATGTCATGAACAGCTTAAGCTTTCCCTGACCAAAATTCACTTTCAGCTACTTTATTTGTTAGGGTCTTAGACTACACAGACTGTACACCCACAGTCTCACTGTCTTTATTTAAATCTGGAATACCTATCAGCTTGAACAATTTATTTAGTTTGCACAATGAAGGAAGGAGAACTAATTTTGCTGTTTGAGTCCAATAGGCTCCTGTGAGCTCCTCCTGTGAGGTGTAGCATTATCCACTTGGCCTTACAGTAACAATAAATAATCCTTAGTGCAGTGTCCTTAGATCTATGCCAGGAGTAGAGTGCAGAGACAGCTATCTGGGCAGCTAGTGGGCACCAAATATGCATTATAATGGAAAAAGTCCACTTAAAAAAAAAAAAAAAAAAAAAAAAAAAAAAAAAAAAAAGTTAAATTCCACTATGTCTGCACCTGTTTTGATTTAAGCATTATTAAGAAGTCATGCTCATATATCAGACAGTCTCTATAGGTCATACAATAATTTATTGAAAGTAGAGGGATGGTGAGTGCATGGCAATAGAATGATGACTGTTTTAAATTGATATAGTACTTTCTATCTATGAATATCAAAATGCTTCATGGGTGTTAGTTATTCATGCCTCTTGACACAAAAACTGAGCTTGCTGAATTATTATTTCACTCCCTAGGTACAACTACATTGTCATGTACATTCCCACATCATTTAGATTGGGAGTACCCTTTTGAAGTGAGATTTCTGATCACCCTTATTTATAGTGCTGTGGTTCACATTGCAGATCAGATCAGGTGCATTCAGGCTGGACTGTCTTGAGAGGACACTCTACCAGAAGAGGTGCTCCAGTACTACACTTAGTCTGCTGTAGTAGTGGAGAGGGATTCAGTCTTCAGATCTAGTAGTCCAAAACAACCCCACAACAAATGGAGAAATCATGTATGCCAGGTCCTGAGCATTGACAGATCCAATCAGCACTGCTCTGCAGAGCCCTTCCAGCACATCCCACCACTTGCTCACTCTGATGGAACTTGCACAGCTGACCCAATGCACTTATCCCAGCCTAGTTGCTTTGACAATCTCTTTGCCTTAGGAAGAACACTGCTTCTCTATACTTGCTTTCAGAGAAAGGCAAGCTGTTATTCATTATTTCTCTTTCTTTTTCTATTCATGTTGTAATTTTCATCAAGTAGGTATACCACCTAAAAGATAAATGGGAAAGAAGGAAACGGCCCATTCTGTTACTGTTTAAAATGTTGTTTCCTCTGTGTCACTTTAATTCTAAAACATGAGATGCAAGGGTACAGAGAACACTGATGTTTATCTTGAATCTCTGCCTTTGTTTTGGATCAAAAACACAGCACCCAGGCCAAACGCAATACTAAACATCTACCACTGAGGTCACTGATCTGCAATTTGTTGTGGTGACAGATCCAATATTGTGCTTGGGGAACAGACTGGATGGCTGTTAATGCACTATTATAGGCACAGTTGGGAAATTGGCTGAGCACCAGGTAACTGGAAGAACTGGAGCTTATTACACAAGTCCAAGAGTGTTTTAACTTGTGGGTTGATTGCTAACATGGGGAGAGCTTTTAAAATGTTAATTGATTTTTTTTTTTCTTAATAATAACACAAACCATCTGTAGCTTTGAACTTAAATTTAACTTCTATAATTAAGTCAGAGCCTGCTACTATGAGAACTGTCATATATCGATCTTTTCATACTAATTTTGTTTCAGTTTGTCACATCACTTAAAGGCCTGGCCCACCATAGCAAGGTTTTAATTAACAGTAAAATAGTTTTAGGGGAACCTCTGTATGAAGCATGAGGAACTGAGTTTAGACCTGGTTGGGTAACATAGATAATTGACATAGTATTTTGTGTCTTACCAATGTGTTTGTGGAAAGCAAGTTGTTACATTTATCAATGGATTATCTATGATTATTTTTTCAGCCACTGCTTAAACCTCTTTCTTAATGTGCAAATTTCTCACAGCCGCACACTATACTGCAGGTGTCAAACTCTGAAAACAGTCAAAATGTTGGCAATCCATGTAACAACAAAAATTACTGTGAGGCAGGGGATGGGGCAAGGAAATACAAGGTGTGAAAGAAATCCACTGGCAGGATGATAAATCATTTAGCTGTAAAGCAGAAGTTGACCAGCCAGAGAGGGAGGAATGTCAAGGGCAAGAAATCAAAGATGGGTTGTGAACCAAGCTATTACTCTGATCATCATTATATTACTATGTGTGGGTAGAGAATGTCTGTAGGGCTAATTGTTGTTATGTAGAAAAGAGAAAAAGGCAAACTTCAGGGAATGCTTTTAGCTGAACCCATTAAGAACCTGATTAGGGGCATGTTAATTGTTCATACAATGCTGCGTGTTTAAAATTAACGTTAACTTGTAAAATAAATTACATTGGGTAGTATAGAGAAAAAAAATACTCTGTTCCTACAGGAAAGGAAAAAAAAGACAGTACCAAAACTTTTGGAAGAATTATTTATGTATTTATTAAAGCTTCTCCTTGGGATTTCATCCCTAGGAAAATGAAAAAAAAAAAAAAAAAAAAAAAAAAGTTGAACTTATTACACCAAGTTAAAGAAGGATGTTACATTAGTCAAGACCTGATAGCCTGATAGAATATCATTATTAAGAAGACATACTAGAGATAATTCTTCTTCATGTAACATGCAATGTAGCTTACAAATATAAAAATTTTAAAAAATAGCAATTTGTCAAGTTGCCCCAGAGTCCCCAGTGATTTCTGCAATCACAAGCAAGGCCTGAAGATTTGAGTGCTTATATTGAAAATTAAGTTGAAATGTGAGAACAATGTAAAGAAGAATACAGAGTGTAAAGGCTGGATTGTACTCTTTTAAAGAGTTGAAACATCTCCTTTGGTCTTAATTATTTTCTGTTGTGGTGCTCCAAGCCCTCTCACAGGAATATGGGTAAATGGCATGAGTGTTGTAATCTCATCTGATTTTTTCAACTGTAGTTTGAATCAAAAGAAGAGCTAAAAATGACAATGACACTGAGTCCTTCTCCAAGAATGCAGTAGAGTGATGGAGCAAAGTGTAGAGTTCCAAAAGTGAAACTACTGCTACAAGCAATTGAACAAATATAACTGAGAGACTTTAATGAAACTGCACTAAAATGTGCACATGGTCAGCTGTAGCAGCTCAATGGAACAGTATTTCATTAAGATAACATAACTTAATCAAATCCACTCATATGCCCAAGGTCTAAAAACTGAATCATGCAGCACTGTGAATGACAGACCAGCAGATTTGTATCCCTGTAAGGAAAAAAAAAAAATAAAAAAAAAAAAAAAAAAAAAAAAAAAAAAAGACAAGATTTTTAAATATTCCTGTTTCACATCAAGGTGGTAAGATTGTCTTTATTTGTTTTGTGGTGTGTTTTGTTGTTGTTGTTGTTTTATTTTGTTTGTTTGTTTGTTTTCCTCTCTTTACAAATGAAACCAAGAGTGACCTCCTTCCCTGTAGAATAATCCATAACTTGGTTGTCAAGCATGGGACTGTAATGTGGAACTGTTGGTTGAAGGTCCTAGTATGATTTATGCAGGACAGAGATTCAGGGCAGTGTTTTTCTTATATATAAATGCATTATACATTGAAGTAATTGGCTCTTCTGGGACCACAGTCTTTATCTTTTGTTCTGAACAGAAAAAATTCCTTTCCAGTCCCAGGAAACTTTTCCCAATTAAAGTGTCATGAATTTGGTTTGTTGTTGAAATAATATTTCTGGCAAAACAAGTAAGAAACAAAGAACATCTACTTTTTAGCAAGTTCTACTGTGTGTTTTCCTGAACAGACATAAACCTTTTGAACAAAAGAGGAAAGAGTTTAGAACACTGGACAGTTCAGAAGAAAAAAGGTGTTGAATGCTCGGTAGAAATTGGTAGGCTTGCTCAAACCTATGTTGAGGGACTGAAACACTGTATTAAAGTTAATTATTTCCCAAGATGTGATGGGATTTAAAACTATATTCAGCTATGAAGCCTATCAGTTTTCATCAAACATAAAGATAAAATGTTCATTGAAACTGTTCAAATTCCATAAAGTCATCTGTCTCAACATCTTCAGGTGATTGCAGAGCATTATTAATGTACAGGTAGAACTTAAAGCCAAATGAAACCATGAATGTATTACATCAAGGATCTGGTCCACTTGCCATATGTAAAAAGAAGGATTACTGAAAAGGCATTGTTACAGCTGATCCAAAGCCATACACAAGAATAGGTTTTTCAACAGAAACTACCATTAGACATCCCAGGAAATTTCAACAGAATAATGAACAGTTTGCAACAAGTAAGCTGGGACCAAAAAGAAAACACTCTGTTCATAAACCTCATATGACAGAATGGAATACACTGAGAATGATCTAGCATCTTTACAAGCATTTAATGGAAAGGATAATAAATACAGGATTTGGGGGATCCTTTAAAAGATGGCTGGAGAAATAGTTTAAAATCAGTATGAAATTGGAGACTCCCATTTCTGTGATTTCACAGCAGTGTCATCCCAGACTACAAAAGCTGTAAAGCTACAGAAAATATTAGCATTTCCAAAAGCATGCATAGAAGTTCTTCCTCCCCTGTGTGCTAATGCGTAATAAAAGAGAACAAAACTCTAAATAGCATGTGCTAAGTCTTTATGTTGTGAAATGACTTGTATTCTCTCATAAAGAACAGCTGAGAGAGATTCGGTTTGTCTGTCCAAACATATGTTTAATTTTGAACTCCATCCCCACATAGCAATTTGCTCCACTTTTGGAAACGGATGACATTACCACCTTACAATGCAAAAACAAGAATTGTGCCCAAAGAGGGAACATAGCCACGTTATGTTCTGTGACTGTCTGAAACAGAGGGAGAATTTAACATGGGGGGGACTCAGGATTATGTGTAATAAACAAGATAGTTTCCCTAAAGTAGTTAGTACCTTAATGAGGTTGCCCATAATTATAGTGATTTTTAAATTAACCCAAACTTGATTTCTGGCCACTATTCTTTTTACTAGCATAACATATATATAATAGTATTTCTAGAAGATGGACTTTGTCATAGAAAATCTAGAAATGGAGAATTAAGAATGTAACAGTGAACTCACAGAAACGGATTTACTTCATATCAAGGTACCAGAGTCTGGAATATCATTTGCAGCTATTGTTTAGAAAACTCCATAGGCTATATTATGCAAAGCATTTTGGATAGATGAATATGTTTGTTATTGAAGGTCATGACAAATAACTTGATTACCTCCCAGTGGTATCTGCAGAGTTCTCGAGGATTCATCTTCAAATATATCAGGAAAAACTGTACTTGTTCCTAAAGATATAAATATATATACTGGTCACTGAAAAATATGGAAAGAAAATTAAACAGATTATGAACTGAAAGTTTAGAATGTCAGCTGAAAGATGGAATTTTTAGATATGTTGGCAGCACAACTTTGGATATATACCCAATGCTTTTGGGTGCTTTCCATTACTCTTCAAGATTAAAAATAGCATCTGGGATAACAGTAAGCATTCCCTGTTGGACTTGCTGCTATAAATATTATGAATACAGAAGTAAGTAGGTGACAACTAACTACCCCATAAAAGCAAATGAAAGTCAACTAGACTAAAGAGAATCTCCATTAGGAATGAATAGCTACAAACATCTGTTTTGAACTTTGCATAGAATAACAGCGACACACGCATTGTCATGTATGGCACTTGAATGACTCTTCCTATAGTATTCAGGACACTCATAGAGTAATTTTTTTTTTTTTTTTTTTTCCTGCTCAAATGATGGACATGCTCAGTCTTGTTTTCAAGGATAGCAGAGTGAGGAAAAAAATGGGCAATGGAGGAAATTCCTTATAATCTACATATGAAGCCTATCAACATTTTGTCAAAAGTAAAAATGTTAAATATCCCCTACACTCTTTTCTAATCTTTGAAAAGGGATTAGTGGAAAGATTTATTCAGACATTCAAGGGAGTGGCCCATAATATGATTCCAGAAAAAGATAACTTGCAACATAAGATTGCAAATTTTCTATTGTTCTGTACAAAGGCAGTGCACACTGCCATCAATGTCATACTAGGGCTGTCATATGTTATAAGGCGTTTAAACCTTGAGTTACCAGAGTACATTCATGGAAAAAAAGAAAGAAGCAGTGAAAAACTGGTTACAAATAGTCAAGTACAATGGAAACTTTAACCTGATAGAAAATGTCTTTTTAAGAAACTATAGACACAATTTATAGACTTCATTGTAACCTGAAGTCACTACATAGTGATAATATTAGACAGAAATAGCCATTCAGAGAGAAGGTATTTAAAACATCTGTGAACGTATTTAACTTGATGCACTAGAATAAGAACACATATTGAATGTAATTAGCAGTCAGACATTCAGCCTGAACAAAGTGGCTTGTGAAAACCCACCATTTCTGCTACAAGTGTCCTAAAATTAGAGGGCAGAAAATGTTGACAAAATCATCCTGGAAAGCTCATACCTTCTTTCAAATATTGTTGTGTAGACTAAAAGCCATCTCTGTAAGAATGATATCATTAGAGTGTCTCATCTTTACTTTTGCACATAATATATTATAGATTTTATTGTAAAACATTCATGTTCTGTTTGTCCTCATATTAAAGAAGGAGATGCATGTAATGCCTAGGAGTTGAATTGCACTCTGAGTACTTAGAAGTCCTTCAGTGGGACTTCCTGTCCTGATTAGACACTGGCACAATGCCAGCACGTATAAATGATGCCAACTTGTCCAGGTCTTGCTGGAAGTCTTGGGTTATAGAAACCTACAGACAGCCTCCTAGTGACAGCAGTTTTCCCTGAAATTTCCCTGGTAAGCCTGACAGTCCCTCTCCTGCTTCCCAGATAAAAGTATTTAGGAAGGCCAGGGAGCCACCATATTCTTCCCAAGGTCCTCACAGAAGGGCAATGATGCCCATTTGGGTAGTTCCCTTTATCTTCCCCCTAGATCTGAGAGCAGAGGAGGAAAAATGGGGAAGAGAAACTTAAGAGTGATTCTGTTGCTGCCCTTATTTACCACACATCTCTAAGTCTGAGCAGGGGAGATGGCGATTTCCTGAAGCTGGGGCCAGCTCATAGCAGATAGAGTGATAGGCTGTTGTTCGGAGACATAACAATATGTGCCATTTTCATGCCTTTTCAAAGACCTGGAAAGGGCTCTTTTGTCCTAGTAACTACTTGGAATGATTTTTGTTGTTGTCTTTATAGGTCAGTTGTGGACCATGTGGACCATCTTAGTGCATGGCAGAACTATTTATTCTCAAGAATAAATTGGAAATGTGTGGAAATTCACATTTCATAACACTGTTTAATACATTGATTTTTGGTTGCTGTTTAATTTCCAGTAAATTATTGAGTTTTGTTCTTTGTTCTCCAAAGCTTACACATCTAAGGAGCAATTATTATTATTTTTTTAAAGGACAGAATGCAGTCATACAAATCTGAGGGTAGGTCACAATGAAAAATGTTTTCTTCCACAGCAATTTTTTTAATTCCTAAATTCTCTTTAAATTCTTGTGTACCTCAGCATACTAAAAACAATGACTATATATCATGTTAGTTTTAACTATGTCAAACCACACACAATCATGCAAGTGAAACTTTAGATTAAATTTTAACATTCCCAAAGAACAGGTCCCCACGTACGTGTACCAGAGAACAGGTAGAGCACTCACATTGAACTTTTCTTTGAGACTGCTTTGGTTTCAAAGCAAACAGCTGCTGACAGAATATTATGAAATCAGTACTCATAAAAGTTATGAAAGTTAATCCAAAAAAACTTCAATTTTATTTTATTTTTAATTTCCCTTAAATACTTATGCTATCAATGCTGTTCTCAAACCGAACAGATGACTAGTCTTCCTGCTCTGAAACAGAGCAAGAACTTTTTGAAGCAAAATGGAAATTAATGCTTAAATTTAAGATTTTATCTGTGCTACTGTGATTATGTTTCTACAGGGTTTCAAAAGAAGTTACAGCTGTATATAAGCCCTCTTCTAAGAAAAGTCTTCCAAAAAAATATTCCACCCGTGTTATTACCAATGTAGCTGAGTTGGCACTGGTAACAGTGAGAAAAGGCTTCAACAGCTTGCTTTATTTAAACCCCTGCATCAGTAAAACTTCCTCAGCATGTGATTGATAATTGTTCCCCAGCACTGTTGTGGAGCAGGACTGATTACCAAGAGGATTAAAATTCCAGAAACTCTCTGAAGAGTGTCTCTGAGGTCTGTGCTGCAATATCTTTTCTACAAAGCTGATATTAACAGTTATGGGACTTAAATTTAGCTTTTTTTAGACAATAATTCCTGGCATGGTCAGCATCTAAGGCCTTACTGGAACCCCTTCAGAAAAGTGTTTGACTTCCATCCAAGGCAGTTTGGGAAAGTACCTGAGTATAGTATAGCTCACTGGCTACAGCTGGAAGGCAAGTAGTCACAGAGCAATAGATCACCCTTGGGGACTAAGCACAGGCCTCATTCTGGCTTCCCAAACTACTCCCTTAGCTCTGCATTCTGACTCCTCTTTGGGCCGAAATATTTTCCACCTTGAAACTACATCAGCCACTCAGTTGATAAGATGGAAATTTTTATATTGATCAGCAAGTATTTATGTCTTTTGTATCAGGGTCTATATGAGGAGTGAAATGAAACAGTGATTAGTCAGACTGTACAGATTCTTTAACTTCTTTAAATTTTGTTATGTCAAAGGAGAGGACTAAGGAGAATGTCCATCCTTTACTGGATGTGGGGGTAAACTTACTTACAAGAGATGAGGAAAAGGTGGAGGCGCTTAATGCCTTCTTCGCCCCAGTCTTTAGCGGCAATACCGGTTGTTCTCTGGATACCCAGTTCCCTGAACTGGTAGAAGGGGATGGGGAGCAGGATGTGGCCCTCACTATCCATGAAGAAATAGTTGGTGACCTGGTACGGCACTTGGATGTGCACAAGTCGATGGGGCCGGATGGGATCCACCTGAGGGTACTGAGAGAACTGGCAGAGGAACTGGCCAAGCCGCTTACCATCATTTATCAACAGTCCTGGCTATCGGGGGAGATCCCAGTTGACTGGCGGCTAGCAAACGTGACGCCCATCTACAAGAAGGGCCGGAGGACTGACCCGGGAAACTACAGGCCTGTCAGTTTGACCTCAATGCCAGGGAAGCTCATGAAGCAAATTATCTTGAGAGTCATCACGCAGCACTTGCAGGGCAAGCAGGCGATCAGGCCCAGTCAGCATGGGTTTATGAAAGGCAGGTCCTGCTTGACGAACCTGATCTCCTTCTATGACAAAGTGACACACTGGGTGGATGAGGGAAAGGCTGTGGATGTGGTCTACCTTGACTTCAGCAAGGCTTTTGACACCGTTTCCCACAGCATTCTCCTCAAGAAACTGGCTGCTCTTGGCTTGGACTGGCGCACGCTTCGTTGGGTTAGAAACTGGCTGGATAGCCGGGCCCAAAGAGTCGTGGTAAATGGAGTCAAATCCAGTTGGAGGCCGGTCACTAGTGGCGTTCCCCAGGGCTCGGTGCTGGGGCCGGTCCTCTTTAATATCTTCATCGATGATCTGGACGAGGGGATCGAGTGCACCCTCAGTAAGTTTGCAGATGACACCAAGTTAGGTGCGTGTGTCGATCTGCTCGAGGGTAGGAAAGCTCTGCAGGAGGATCTGGATAGGCTGCACCGATGGGCTGAGGTCAACTGCATGAAGTTCAACAAGACCAAGTGCCGGGTCCTCCACCTGGGGCGCAATAACCCCAAGCAGAACTACAGGCTGGGAGATGAGTGGTTGGAGAGCTGCCAGGCAGAGAAGGACCTGGGAGTGATGGTTGACAGTCGGCTGAATATGAGCCAGCAGTGTGCTCAGGTGGCCAAGAAGGCCAACAGCATCCTGGCCTATATAAGAAACAGTGTGACCAGTAGGGCTAGGGAGGTGATTGTCCCCCTGTACTCGGCTCTGGTGAGGCCGCACCTCGAATACTGTGTTCAGTTTTGGGCCCCTCGCTACAAGAAGGACATCGACGTGCTTGAGCGAGTCCAGAGAAGGGCGACGAAGCTGATGAGGGGCCTGGAGAACAAGTCCTACGAGGAGCGGCTGAGGGAGCTGGGATTGTTCAGCCTGGAGAAAAGGAGGCTCAGGGGTGACCTTATCACTCTCTACAGGTACCTCAAAGGAGGCTGTAGCGAGGTGGGGGTTGGTCTGTTCTCCCACGTGCCTGGTGACAGGACGAGGGGGAATGGGCTTTAGTTGCACCAGGGGAGGTTTAGGTTAGATCTTAGGAAGAACTTCTTTACTGAAAGGGTTGTTAGACATTGGAACGGGCTGTCCAGGGAAGTGGTGGAGTCACCATCCCTGGAGGTCTTTAAAAGACGTTTAGATGTAGAGCTTAGGGATATGGTTTAGTGGGGACTGTTAGTGTTAGGTCAGAGGTTGGACTCGATGATCTTGAGGTCTCTTCCAACCTAGAAATTCTGTGATTCTGTGATTCTGTGAAAGTTAGTTCTAAAAAGCGAATATTATTTTTAACTTGTTATGAATCAAAAGCCCTGCAGAACTGCTTACTGAAGTTCTGCTAAGACATCCATACTGCTATATTAATCAGGCTGGACACCATTCTTGTTGTGTGTTTGTGTGTTTAATTTATAAGTGCAGGCTAGATATCCAAAAAAAAAAAAAAAGAAAAAAAAAAAAAAAAAAAAAAAAAAGTAATACATTAAAAATCATTGCATTTGCATGTTAATTAGATATTCAGCAGAAACACTGTAGTTGTGCGCTCCTCTCAAGCTATTCTTTGACCAGAACTGAGAAGCAGCTCACCATAACTGGCCCAAGATAAATATATGCAGATGGATGTATTCTGTGACCAGAATAAAATTATTCTGCAGCAAACTGCATTTGTCTGAATGTGTGCTGAACCTAATTACACAAAAACAATGTTATTTTAAATAAATGTAAGCTTTACTATAGCTAACTGGATGCAACAATGACATACCGGTCATGATTTAAGCACACTCGCAATGTAGATCAACTGAGAGTTTGGCCCACTATTTGGCATTTATAATGTGAAATCACCCAGGTGCTTGCAGACAGTTCAAGCCCACAGATTATAAAGTATTTTACTCAGCTGTTCTCTAGGTTAGATGTGGCAGAACACTAGGTAATTAAGTTTTTGTTGCATTCATTTCTGCCAAACGTTAAGATTTGGGGAGACATTTTGGTTGGGATAAGTACAGCAGTAAACTATTCCAAAGAAGTTTCAGAAAATGAAAACAAACAAATAAAAAAATGGGAAAAAAAAAAAAAAATCAGGTTGGAAAAGACCTCTAAGATCCAACCTTTAAAGGTCCAACCTTTAACCTAGCACTGCCAAGTCCACCATTAAGCCATGTCTAAGCACTACATCTACACATGTTTTGAAGACCTCTAGGGACACAAGTACTTCCCTGGGCAGCCCATTCCAACACTTCACAACCCTTTAAGTGATGGTGTGTTGTTTTTTTTTCCCTAATATACGGTCTAAATCTCCACTGGTGCAACTCAAGGCAATTTCCTCCTGTTTTGTCACTTGGTGTTTGGGAGAAGAGAGCAATCCCCCAATCCCCACCTCACTACTACCTTCTTTAAAGCAATTGCAGAGCATCATAAGGTCTCCCCTGATCCTCCTTTTCTCCAGACTAAACAATCCCAGCTCCCTCAGCCACTACTCATAAGACTTGTTCTCTGAACCTTTCACTGGCTTCATTACCCTTCTTCGGACACACTCCAGAACCCAATGTTCTTCTTGTAGTGAGAGGCCCAAAACTGAACACGGTATTGGAGGTGCAGCCTCACCAGAGCCAAATACCTTTTACATCAAATCTTTTGAAAACAGTGTGTGATACTTTGGGAAACGTTTGGCTAAAGAGAAGTTTTGAAATCTTAGAGAACTATAGAAAAACAGCCACACAAAAAACAAAACAATTCACAAAAAAAAAAAAAAAAAAAGATTTTATTTATTTGTTTGTTTGTTTCTGTACTTACTTCAGAGTAAACTTGAAGACTTAAAAGAAGGAAAAATGAAAGGACACTATTACTGAAACTGGAGATGACAAACACATTGTCATCTTGGGTATTTCACTTGATACCTCTTAAAGTCAAATAAGACAGAAACTTCTATCCTTCCTGAAAAACAGATGTCTAAAAAGAGATGATGCTTGGAGCAGTAACCAAATAGAAGCAGCATCTTTTGTCAGCTACTACTCTTTTTCACAGCATTACTGAAATAGCTAAAGAGGATTGAAAACAACAGCTCTTAAATCTCAAGAAAAAAAAAAAATAAAAAAAAAATCAAGTTGCTAAACCAAAAAGTGCCTGCTGTACTGCACAAAACCAGTACATTCTGTGCCTGTGTATGACAGGCATTTGGAAAAAGAAATCGGTGAGGAAATATAATGAGCTCATCTTTAGGAAGTGGGGAAACCTTTGTTCTTCTAGACTGGGATGCCATGGTCAACAACATTCTGGACACAAGGTCTTAAAATAAAAGCAAATGTAATTAATGGTTGGTGACTTTGCACAGGTTTTATATACTGCTTACTTTTAGTGAATGCAAGTGATCCCATTACTGTCATGAGTCCTTTCAAGAATCAGGCCCAGAGAGAATGTTCAATAGATCATGTCACATGAAAAAATTAATTCAGCTTTAAAATGATACACACCAGTGTTTTCTCCTTTATATTTTAACTCGTCTTTCAAAGACCTTTCCATTGCATTTGGGAAGAGTTTTCTGAAATGAATCTGTCTCTTTCTTGCTCACTAGAAATCTGTGTGCCTTGAGTAACTTCTTTTAAAATCAATGGGAAACAGTGCAGCTGCACACATATTGAGATCTGTGCTTAGTTTACCATCATCTTTTTTTTTTTTTTTTGTCTTCCAAGGCATCTTTACTTAGAGAATAATTATGTGTTTAATGACATTTCATAGAATCTCTTTTAATCACAAAATGTATTTCCTCCCTTGGAATCTGTGCTTACTTTCTTGATCCCCAGTCTGGGCACAGCAGCTTTATCAAAATCATTTTTATACCAGGAAGCTCCAGTTCCCAGCAGCAGAATCTGTTTTCTCTTCAGAATCACAGAAAGTCTAGGTTATTGAAATCAATGAGGGAATGGATGCTTCAATATAGCAATTTTAAGCCAGTATTTGCCATATTGTGATGGCAATGTGTCACTGAATCATGCATCTTTATTTTGCTTCCATGTTTTTCCTCCTTTTTTTCTCTTTTTCATTTTCATGGTGTGACCTGTTTTTGTTTGTTTGTTTGTTTGTTCATTTTTTTTCTTTGTTCCTTCTTCCCTTCCTTCTTTTTCTTTCTAAAGCTTAATCTGATTTCCAAATTAAAAGAAAGCAATCCAGGTACTTTACTTATAGGATCATAGAGTGATGGAAAGTCCAGGCTGGGAGAGTCCTCTGAAGAGCATCTGGTTCAACCTCCTGTTGAATACAGGTTATCTAGGGCCCTGGCAAGCCAAGACTTGGATATTTCTAGCAAGGGAGAAGGTACCATTCTCTGGGCAGCCTATTCCAGTATTCTCACAACAAATAATTTTTTCACAAATCCAGTTAAAATTCTCCTTGAAGAAACATTTTCCCATTGCCTCTTGAACTGTCACTGTGTATCCTTGTAGAGAGAGTACCTCCACTTTCTCTGTACCAACCTTGCAGGCACTGGAAGACTGTGGTTATATCCCACAAGTTTTTTCTAGGGTGAACAAAGAAAGTTCCTTTAATATTTCTTCATATGCCAGGTTCTCGCTCATCACCTTAGTGGCATTCCAGTTTTTCAACACCTGTCCTGAACTGAGAGGAGCAAAACTGGACATGATATTTTTGATGTGGCCTCACGAATGTCAAGGAGGTTGAAATAAACACACCCCTTGACCTGCTGGTTTTTGTTTTGGTGATGTTGCCCAGGACATGGTTTGCCTTCATGGCTGTGAGGGCACACTGCTGGCTTGTGGTCTTCTTGCTGTCTCCCAGGACCTCCAGTATCTTTCCAGTACATCTGCCCCCAAACCAGACAAACCCCAGCCTGTTCAGATGCTTGGGATTATTCTGTTCCAGGTGCAGGACTTTACATTTGTCTTTATTAAACCTCATATAATTGCTGTTAGCTTGATATTCTGAACAGTGACTATTCTTTCAAGAGTACCTACTCTTCCTCCAAGTTTAGAGTTATACACAGACTCGGTAATGGTGCATTCAATCTCATCATACAAATCGTTTGTAAGGATAATGCATCCAATGGGACCCAAACGGACACAATACTGAGGAACCCCACTTGTGACCAGCTGCCAGTTTAATTTTGAGCAAGTAATCACACCCTTCATTTCTGCAGTTTAGCAGCTTTCTACCCATTCTATCATCCACCTCTCTAGTTCATATGTTACTAGCTTGTCAATTATGGTGTTGTGGGAGACTGTTAAACACCTTGCTAGAATCAAGGTTATGTCAAGGCTGTTAGTGCTGCCCCTTGTTTGAGAGCAAGCAGTAGATCTTTTACCCTTGCTGAAGCAGCAGTGAGTGCTATCTTCAGACTACTGCTTCCACACACTCTGCATTGCCTTACCTATTTTACTGCAATTGTAAAACAAAAAAAAGCAAAGAAGGAACAGAGAAGATCCTCATTTTTTTTTTCTTTCTTTCTTTCCAAAATGTGGCTTCCTAAGATATCCTGTTTTCCCATTATTTCATTTTTCAGCGAGCTGTCCCAGAGTCCTATGGGGGTCAGGACCTTGTCTTAGTAGGAAACTGGAATGGGAGCTGTGAGAAAATTCTCACATGCAAAGTGAAGTAGAGTATTTGGGCCTTTTGCCAGTTCCGTGTGGGTATAATGATTTCAAGGCAGTTTGCCATGTATTTCTGTATAATTTTGTAGCAACAAAAATAGTTTTTGCATTAAAAATAAAAAATAAAAAGTGATTAAAATAGCTCCTCCAAGTCCAGAAAAGACTAAATAAGGCAACACTCAGAACAGTAAATTTATCTTCACAGACATTAAACCCCTGAACAACCATCTATATCATTTGGCTGGATCTCCTGAGCTGTGTTTTTTCACTACTGATTTAGCTGCTCTTCAGGTCTTGCTGTTAACGTGCTTTATGCTTGCAGACCTCCAAACAAAGAAGCAGCTATTAGGTCCTGAAGTATAAAGTCAGATCCCGGGTTAGTCCATCCTGAAAACTGCTAATGTCTGCAGCAAAAACTGGCAGTCACAGCCAATATCAAGAACTAATGTGGTAAATCTTCCCTTCCTTCCCTTTTGCAAGGTCTGTATGCTCATGCTTTACTAACTTTGTCCTATGTGGCTGGAAAGAGCTAATCATGAAGACATGCTCCAGTTCACTTCAGCTTCACTTTTACATGAGTAAATGTACAATAAAAAGAACAAACATAGTAATGCACTGCATTTTCTTTTTAAGGTGCAGAGTTGAATATTTCAGTCTGTCTTATGTATAAAAAACCCATCCCAGACAGAGAGTCAGCTACCCCAGACAGACTAATGACCAGATCTAGGCTACCAGGTGCAAAAGAGCTGCTGCTTCTATTTCCTCCAGATTATAAGTGGATGGTTAGCTACCAATCATTGTCTCTTAGCAGCAAGTTACAAAAATGCTCAGTAATAATATCAGATGACTTTCAAAGTGAATGAAATTCACACTTCATACAGACTCTGCACATCACCTCATCAGCTGAATCCTGAATTCCCAGTCCAGTTCTCCCCATAATCTCACAGGATAAGAAAACACTGACTGAAAACACTCCATTAATGCAAGTACAGGACAAATGAGTGATTTATGTTTTTGGAATAAGTACACTGTTATGCAACTTTCTACAATCAGTTATACCACTAAGTTGGTTTCAAAAAACAGAAAGCAGAACATTCGTATAACCATAATTCTGCTGTCATGCATTGATCTAAGTACAGGTGCTTAATCCTGTGAAAACTGTCAAGCTCTAGTCTAAACAACTAGGGTGTCATCATCTTTCTATTGGTCACTTGAATCCACCCCACCTATTCTTAACTCTATTACTAACTCATTGTATTGGGTTTACACGGCAAGGTTTTGGTAGTGAGGGGCTGCCGGGGTGGCCTCTGTGAAAAGAATCCAGAAGCTGCTCCATGTTAGGTAAGGGCCAGGTTCAGCCAGCTCCAAAGCGAACCACCGCTGCCCAGAGACAAGCCAATAAGAGAGTTGTTTTTTTGGTTTTTTGTTTTTTGTTTTTCCTCTCTGAGAGCAAATTTAAGAAAGGAAAAAACAAACAAACAAAAAACCTACCGTGCAGCAGCAGCTGGGAGAGCAAGGAGTGAGAACTAGCCCTGCAGACACCAAAGTCAATGCAGCAGGTGGTGCTCCAGGAATGCAGCCGCAGTTCCCCTGCAGCCTGTGGAGAGGCCCCTGGTGGAGTAGGCTGTCCCCCTGCAGCCCATGGGTTCCACATGGAGCAGATCTCCACGCTGGAGCCTGTGGAGGAGCGAGCCCTTGGTGCAGCAGGTGGATGTGGCCTGGAGGAGGCTGCAGCCCATGGAGAACCCCCGCAGGAGCAGGCCCTGGGCCGGAGCTGCAGCCCATATAGAGGGGCCCACGCAGGAGCAGGGGCCTGGGGGGAGCTGCCACCTGTAGGGGACCTGTGTTGGAGCAGTTTGCTCCTGATGGACCCTGTGTTACGGACCCACATTGGAGCAGTTCTTGAAGAGTTGCTCCCTGGGGGAAGCCCACACAGGATGAGTTTGGGGAGGACGGCATCCCATGGGAGGGACCCAACATGGAGCAGGGGCAGAGAGTGACAGTGAAGGGGTGGCGGAGATGAAGCGTCAGGGACTTACCACAGCACCCGTTCCTTGTTCCCCTGCATTGCTCGGAGGGAGGAGGTGGAAGAGGGCGGTTGGGGGAAAGGTGGTTTTAGTTGTTTTGTTTGTTTGTTTGTTTCTCACTGCTCTAGCCTGTTAGCAATAGGCAATAAAAGGTATTATTCTCCCTATGCTGAGTCTTTTTTGCCTGTGATGATAATTGTTATCTCCCTGTGCTTTTCTCTTGAGCCGTTTTCTTTGTATTTTCTCCTTTCCCTTTGAGGAATGGGAATGAGAGAATGGTTATGGTGGGGCTTGGCTGCCCAGCTGAGTAAAACCACCATGCTTTACGCAAGTTCAAGGCAAATATAACCAATACCTTATGGTATAGAAAATACCTGGTTATGAAGAACTGAGACTATACAGAGCTTGATCTTTAACTAGTCCCATCCAACTGACACTTTTTTTCATGTGTAAAAAAAAAAAAATAAAAAAAAATAGGGTAGACCTTTAATGGATGGATTCCTCTTTGCTTTTATTTGAATGTCAAGGTCTATCAACATTTGATGACTAATTTTCCTCTCATTGACAACAGCTCCACCAAGGTGTCTCTCTCTTTTCTTTGTTCCTTTTAAAGTGGTGGAGAATCAGACCTTGCTGAGTCAGTCATATGCCCATAAAGTGGTCAGAGCAGGACCATATTCCACTATAATTCCAGTCATCCACCTTTGCAGCAGCTTCAGTTAAGTGATTTTTAATTATTCTGTCACTTCCCATGTTCAGACATCTGAGTCTGTGAAACTTGCTCTTGAATATTGCCCTAATTTCAGCACAGGCCTGCATGTGCCAAGGATACAGAATGAGGGGCAAAATATGTTTCCCGTACCCTTTACGGTACTATTTCCCATAATGAATATCAGGTTTTCTATCATTACAGACAGTGAAGTGCTATTTTTATGGAAATGGTATCCTGAGCTTGACACACCCTAATTCCAAAATGCAAACAATAAAAGCCACAATATAGATACTGTTTTTTGTTGTTGTTGTTTGTTTGTTTTTGTTTTTGTTTTTGTCAGATGAAGAATGGGCATTGGCTTTGCAAGTTCCTGAACACTGTTTTTAATAAGATGCAAGAAGGTGAAATATTCCTGCTCATTACACAAAAACTGCACAGGCAGAAGAGCACAATAACATCTGCAGGCTCTATTTCAATTAAAAATCTGCAGCTAAAGATAGGGAAACATTTTCAAGGATGGAATTTTAAATATTTTTGCCAAATCTTTTTTGCTTCATAACACTAAACCAGAGACAACACATTTTCTAGAGATCCCTGAGATCCCTGATAGCTAAAGAGTCTTCACATATAAGTCCAGGTCACCTCTGGCAGTTTTTTTTGTCATGACATTTAATTTGGAAATTAACAGTAATGCTTATATTCTATCACAGTCTAATCCACACTGACATCCCTTCACTTACTCACATTGGTGCTTTTAAGAAATGGAACACATTTCTTCTTCTACCCACAACCTGGTAATGCAAACACAGACCAGCTTCATGAGACCTCTATCCTCACCACTGTGTGTTTAAAAATGACAGACATATTCTCTCACAAAGGACTTTAAAACAGCTAATTTCACGATATATATCGCAGGATCTGTTCATAGAAACCTCAGTACCTGGAGCCTTGCAGTACCACAAGCAAGGCAGCTCCTGTTACTCCAGCCCTTTTCGAAGCTGACAGAAGCAGTTTAAGATTTCTTGGCCTTAAAGAGTATACCTGTGCCCAAATCCACACTGTCATTCCTTTGACAATGGTGGCTGCCTCAGGGCACTGCTCACCCTTTTAAGGAGGGTGAGGGTGTGAAGAAATTAATTCAGTCTGTATCCCTTTTAGATACTTTTTTTTTTTTTTTTTTTTTTTTTTTTTTTTTTTTTTTTTTTT
>CM021766.1:38714689-38740936 GCA_011076525.1 Nettapus auritus | reverse complement strand
TTTTTTTTTTTTTTTTTTTTTTTTTTTTCCTGAGCTGTGCTAATCTGCTTTAGATGGTTTGTTTTCTCCAGTCTGGCTTCACTGTGCTCTTGGATATCATAGAATCATAGAAAAGACCATCAAGACCATCTGGTCCAACCATCACCCTATTACCAATGTCACCCACTAAACCATGTTCCTACTCACCAGGTTCAACCTTTCCTTGAACACCCCCAGGGACGGTGGCTTGACCACTACCCTGGGCAATGCGTTCCAATGCCTGACCACTCTTTCTGAGAAGAAATGTCTCCTAGTTGTTTTAATTGTTGAAGACTAATGTTCTTTGTTCAATTTGTTTTAATTGTTGAAGAGTAAGGGCATGACATTTCCCTTTTTCCACTCACCAGGGATATCGCCTGACTGTCAGGACTTTTCATCTGTGATGGAGAGAGGCTTGGCCACTACATCAGCCAGTTCTCTCAAGACCCTGGGATTCATGTTATCAGGCCCCATAGACTTATATCTGTTTAGATTCATCAGGTGATCTCGAACCTGCTCTTCACTTACAGTCGGTGGGACTTTGATCCCCCAGCCTCCATCTATGGGTTCAGGAAATTTAAAGGCTTGGGAAGCCCATCTACCAGTGCAGACAGAGGCAAAGAAGTTGTTGAGTGTCTCAGCCTTCTACATGTCTGTTGTTACCAATTTACTCAGATATAGAAACTCACACCTAATATAAGAAATTAGCCAACTGTAATCACTTACACACTACTATTTTCACAAAATCCGAACCACAGAATCATCTAGGTTGGAAGAGACCTCCAAGATCACCTAGTCCAACCTCTGTCAGTGAGGAGACTGGGGGTGCAGGAGAAGCTGAGAAGGGACAGAACCAGGACAGCTGACCCAAACTGGCCAAAGGGGTATTCCATTCCATATGGCATTATGCTGAACAATTAGTATGGGGGGCTGGTCGGGGTGGGGAGACAGGCTGCTCGGGGATAGGCAGGACATTGGTCAGCAGGTGGTGAGCAATTGCATTGCTCATCACTTGATTTGTACACATTATTAGTAGTAGTACTATTATCATTATTATTATTATTTTCCTTTCCTTTCTGTCCTAATAAACTGTCTTTATGTCAACCCACAGGCTTTCATTTCTTTCTGATTCTCTCCTCCATCCCAGAGAGGGAGGGGGGAAGGTGAGCAAACGGATGTGTGGTGCTTAGCTGCCAGCTGGGTTAAACCACAACACTTCTGCAGAGAACCAAATAGCTTTGGATACCTACAAATGAGTGTAGGGACCATTGACTACAAGGTATCTTTTGTCTGTGAAAGCCTGACATACACCTTTATGTGTGGTCATCATCAGGTATTTACACAATGCTTTAAGAGTCCTTATTCTGATCTTAGGTTAAAAAATAACTTTTTTATGCATCTGTCAAGTGCATGTGTGGCATTTAAGCTGTGAGGTTTTTTTTTGTTTTTTTTTTGTTGTTGTTGTTGTTGTTGTTGTTGTTGTTGTTTGTTTGTTTTTTGTTTTTTGTTTTTTTTTTGTTTTTTACTATTGTTTACTGTTCAAATGTTTGTGATCAGTGACAGAAATTTGTCTAGTAATTTCCATTTCTTCAAATGTGGCAGGGTGCAAGCGAGGGCATAAACAGAGCCCTTGAGATGTACTCTGTGTATACGTGTAACAGACTTACATGGACAGACTGCAAGTCTTCCTCACATCAATCTCTTAAGAACTATCACAATTTTATTAATAGAAAAGAATACATTGAATGCCTTGCAAGTTATAAGTATTTCCAGCATATTTTGTGCACCCAGAATCTAGTCCTTTTATGCCTCCCAGAATAGCAAATAAATAAATAAATAAATACATAAGCTGGGTTTATTTATGTTACCTTTTAAATAAAGGCTAATGCCTTAGGTCTAAATTCATACCCTGATGTCTTTTTTAATGATCCAGTGTTGACCATGCTGTAATGGTGTGGGTTTGTTTTTTTGTTTTGTTTTGTTTTGTTTTCAATAAATTTATTGCATATTGCATAGTTTCACTGCATATTGACCAGTGTTCAATAATTGCACCTGACCAGACATTTAAACACAGATAAAAGAGACCCTGGAGGAGGTTCCACTCTTTGACTTTAGCTTAAAATTGTCCCTATGTAACATGCACATTTCAGTGGAATGTAGGAAACGGACACATCAGTCATCTTTAGGTTTTTTAGATGTGTGTCAAAGATTAAAAAGCACATCACAGAATTCTTAGTTGAATTTTGGCTTTCTGATTCTTTCCACCTACAGTGGCTTTACAAAAATTTATTTCAAGTGTCCTGAAATCAGTGGGTGGCTGGGTGCCACAACTTAAGTTGGTTTTAAATTACAGAAGGGAAAATGTCTGGGAGAAAAAAAAAAAAAAAAAAAAAAAAAAAAAAGCCAAAACAATTTCTATTGAGAATGCAGAAAGAGAAGGTTAAAGGCAATATAACAATTGCATTTTCATTCCAGTCTTTGAAAAAGAAGATTAAAATACCTTATTACAGGACAACTAGAATTAGAACAACTAGAACAAGCAAAGCAAACGGTGAGTGACTAGCAAGATGGATAAATAATAATAAAAGCAGCTTCATATTTCCAGAAGCTGTCTCTCTTACATTCTGTCTTTGACTCAGTAAAGTTTTTTTGTTTGTTTGTTTGTTTGTTTGTTTGTTTGTTTTTTTCTTAAAGGTTTGTTGTTGTTGTTGTTTTGGTTTGGTTTTTACTGTCTAAGAAAAAAAAATAATATATAATATATATATATGAATTTAGGAAGGTAGGAACTAATTATGTTACCCAAACTTTTTCTTGAAAACAACAACAAAAACACAGACCCTCAGAAGATTTTGAAAGACATATCATCAGTGCCCTTTTGCAAAAGCATGGTTAGATTAGAGTAGGATCCCACAGGGACGATGTAATAGCTGATGATTAAGATAGTTACCAGTAAATGTGTATAATTTTTGAAAAATGAAAATATATTTCAGGCGCCCTTTGATATAGCAGAACATTTCTGCAAATCAAGTATGAAAGCAAAGCTGTCAAAATAAATGCAATGTGTTCCAGGTGCACATCTCTGAATTTACAGCTCAGGCAGTGCATCTACTGCTTAAACAAGATGATGGAATTTTCAGCCTCTGAATGAAAACATCATTCTCTCCTTGGTACAAAAGCTGCCCAGTTGCCCTTGGAAAATGCTCTCCCTGCAAAAGATACTCAGTTGCTTCAATTTCTGTGCACATGAAGCAGGAGGCACCCACAAGAAACCAGCAAGAGGTTTGGGAAGTCTTGGGGGACTCGTATTGTGAACAACCCTTCTGTCTCAGTATTACCTACCCAAAGATGGTAACACTTCTCCAGTTCTGTGCTATTATTATTATTATTAGTTTATTGTTTTTTATATATATATATATAATCTGTATATTTTTAAACCTCACTACCACTAGGCATGAGCATGCAGGGCTGTGGGGAAATGAGGAACAACAGTAATGATTTAATTCCTATCGATTTTGTGTACATTTCTGTGAATTATCAAGTTCCCAGGCAGACAACAACCTATCCCTAACAGAGGGAATGGCTTCATAGAGAGAAGAGGAGAGGGTGATCTTCAACATCACTGTTAGTCTTACTTCCCTCCAACAGCTGGATGGGTAATTTTAGGGTCAGAATAACCTGATCTGGTTTAATTCCTTCTGTCATTAACAATGTTGAAGATACACAACTTCTGACATAGCAGAATTGTTTGTATTGTTATATCAGTGTCTTTGAAGAATAAGGCTATTAAATTTGGTAGGCTCACAGCTCAAAGACATTGCAATGGACAAGAGAATCAGTTCCGCCATGCTCAGGATTCTGATTTAAATTATTCAGTTTGACAACAATTTAGGCTGCTGCTGTGCTGAGTCTTCTGATCAATACTGTCTTACTGTCTTGCTGCTCTCTTTTTTTTTTTTTTTTTTTTTTCTTCCATCTGCTATTTTCATCCTTTGCTCTTAGTTTTCTACTTGCATTGTAAAGTCCTTGAATCATGATCATTGCTTTGTTCTTTGTTTGTAAAGTGCCCATAGCAATTGTGTCCTGGTCTGTAACTAGTGTGCCCAAATGGTGCAATAAAATAAATGTGTTGCAATTACTACTGATGCAGCAGTTGTTATTGTATCCATGACAATACAGGGGATAAATGAATGGCAGTAAAGCTGTAAGTTCTCTTTTTTATCACACAACACATCCCACACATCTATATAAGGTGTTCTTTCTGACACAGCCACAACAGTTAGAGAGACATTGTCAGTGGGCAGAAGGGTAGGTCAAGCCTAACCTTGGAGCTCTCTACAACTACCTGAGGTGGGGGGAGCTGGGGGTCAGCCTCTTCTCACAGATAACTAGAGGTAGGACTAGAGGGAATGGCTTCAAGTTGTGCCAAGAGAGGGTTAGGATGAAAATGAGGAAACATTTCTTCTCAGAAAGAGCAGTCAGGCATTGGAACGGGTTGGCCAGGGAGGTGGTGGAGTCACTGTCCTTTAGGGTGTTCAAGGAAAGGTTGGACATGGTGCTTAGGGACATGGTTTAGTGGGTGACATTGGTAGTAGGGGTATGATTGGACCAGATAATCTTGAAGGTCTTTTCCAACCTTAATGATTCTATGATTCTATTGAGGCTGTCAAAAAACTTTCTGGTAATCAGGTATTGGTAGAGAAACTTCCTGATAAACTCTTTCATTAAAAATGAAACCCCAAAAGTAGGTACACTTCACTCATTGCCCCATCCTAAAGCAGTATGAATACAGCTCAGGAAGGCAGAAGGGAAAGACCAGTTATAAACCAAAGGACTATGCCACCAGCACTTTTCTTTCTGTAAAAGGGGGAAAAAAACAGCACCAAAACCCCACTACCTATGCAAGTATTCCCTCAGCTTTATGAAACCCATTCATTAGGCAACAGCATTATTTTTTTCTTCTTCTTTTTTTTTTTTTTTGTAGGTGGCACTGTAGATGAATATATTTGCCTACAAATTATGAAACATAATTTTATCACATTGGATTACTGGATTTTCCCAGGGACATAGCCATGGCACCAAGCCTGTTGGATTTCAAGAAGCATTTGGACTGTGCTTTTCATCATATGGTCTGAATTTTGGGGTAGACCTGTGTGGTGCCAGGAGTTGGACTTGATGATCCTTATGGGTCCCTTCCAACTCAGGATATTCTATGATTCTGTCATTACTGAAACAATGGTACATGCCATTTCACACTCACAGATACTCCACAACAAATTCTAAAAACATTCCTAAGCTTCTAGAGTATCAAAATGACTACACATCACATGTCAGATGGGTCCTTCTATCTGACCCAAATCTGAACAAGTTCCCATCCTCCCCAGCATCTGTTCACCTCCTTCCCAGTCTGGCTTGATGCAATGTGTGCATTTTCTCTGCTTCAGTGAAGAGACCAGCTGTGTACTCTTACAGGAGCTATGGCCCCTAACAAATGCACAGGGAAGGGGAAGAACTTTCTACAAAAACTACTGAGAGGAGCAGAACCAGTTGCACCTCCTCAAACCAAACCTTAGGTGTTTGGTATTGTCCAGCAGAGATCTGTCCTGGCTTCTCCTCACTGCCAAGGCAATATCTTCGATGGGTAAAAAGATTATTCAAGGTGAGATTTGAATCCTCAACCCTTTTGTTGAGACTGTCAAAAGTTTATTGGCAATCTTGTACTGACAAAGACAATGCCTTGATGAGACAAAGTAGCCTCCCCATCTCACTTCAGAAATAATATCAGATAGCCACTCTCAAGTGATATATCTGATATATCTCAAGTCATCAAGAAATGACGTCAGGTAGATTGGGGAGGTTGGAGAAGGGGCATTTAGGCAGGAGATAAAGAGACACCTAACCAATTATCCATACCTTCCAAAATCCTCTTGCCCTTTGTCCAACAAATCAATACCATGGAGACATCTGCAGTTATTCTAATATTACCTTGATGTTTTGATAACTTACTGTAAGGAACATTCTGGCCAAGACATATTCTGGAGGTGTAATTGCCTTACGGTACTAGTGTTTTTAATTTCTTTTCCGTATATATATAACTGAAAGGCAAGGTGAATTTTCATCAACACCTATACCCTTTGAGATATTAAACATTCAAGACCTGTGCTTCTGTTAGCAAGAGTGAGTACACTTATGTGTGCCTATATTTTAAACCCTCTAGGAGATCAGTGCGTCCTCTATTCCCTAAAGTCCAGACAAGATACTTTATATAGGAAGCTCTTTTTTCATTACAAAATGTACAAAGGCTAGTAGCTGTATTAAAATGAGCTCTTTTACCTCTAATATAAAAGCAATTACTTCTCATGCAGCAAAAGTCCATAGTATTCTTGCAGATGGTTTTGTCACTGGAGTTGTGTCAATCCCTTATTGTCAAATGGTAAAGCCCACTTTTGAGTTAATGATGCATTTGGGCTTTTAATACTCTAGTGACAGAAGAAACTGTAATGAATCTCACTGAACTTCATTTCAGGGCATGAACCTGATATTCACTGGGTTGGAAAAAGTCACCTTCAAGGTTGTCAGTCTGCTACACTGTATTTTTTTCTTTCTGGTGCAGTACACTGTATTTTTCTTACATCTTAGCAACTCAAGATGCAGTTTCACATCAGACTATACCACTGAGTGTAGCAGCCTATCAAAAACTGAACAGCATGCATTACATTAAATATTTTCAAGTTCTAGCTTAAAATGTTAGTCTAAAAATATCCTTGTGGAAGAGGGGTGTATAATAAACTATACATGATAATGTAATAGATTACGGAGTGCCAGGTGTTTTGTTTTTGTTAGCTTTATTGGATCTACAGAAAGATTTAGGGGGAGTCAATAAATATACTAAATTTCTTTGACAGGCTGGTCAGTTTTGTTTGTGGCATCATGGAAAAGGTTTAGAAACAATGAAAGAAATTGCATTGTTTTTGTGTTATCCTCCCCCTGCCTTTAAGCTACAGAGTGCAATTTCAGGATGCAACAGCACAAAAGTGTTTTTATTGGTCCCTGTAAACTGTAATATATCCAATATATGACTGCAACAACCTGAAAAACAAATTAGCATCTGTAAAGCAGTCAGTGAGCATGAGATTCCTTCAGAAAATGAGGATTTAACATGCAGCTGCCCCAGAAATTAGTTGTGTTTGGTGTGAGCTTTTCTGTATGTTGTTGGTTGGTTGGTTGGTTGGTTGGTTGGTTGGTTGGTTGGTTGGTTTTCCCTTCCTTTATTGATCCCTTCAAGCAGAAAGGAATGGTGAGTTATTAAAATGTGTGCAAAATTATAGGAAAATCCTACGCAGCTGTTAATTCTACCTGATTTAATAGTGGAAGTTTAATAGTGGAAGTACCTTCAGGTGTTAGTCAGAGCTTTTAAGTGATTGTAATCACTAGCTAAATAATTTTTAAAATGTTCAAGGTAACACAAAAGCAACAACAATGACAGTGTAATTTTTTTTTTTTTTTTTAAACAGATGGTAAAGTTTAAATGATAAAAGAAGTAATATTTGTCTACTTTGTAAAAGTATCATAGCAAACATACTGCGGGGAATATGGATTTTTTTTTTCTTCCCAAAGGTAGAGTTATTTGTTATTTGTAAAATACTTATTGACATTTAATAAAGTCTGTTGAAATATTTTACTAACAGCAAATCAAGCTGAGCTGGTGAAAAGTTCACCTTCTGAAAGTGCAAGAAAGCACCTCAACACTAAATATTCAACCAAAAACAAATATGAGAGCTTTTTAATTTTCTCAGTGCATTTTGTTCCAGAAAAGGTTGCAAGGTCTACAAAAAGTTTGCATAGGCCTATCTCCATGTTTGCCAGTGTATTTATCAAATGTGTTTTCCTGACTATATTATTTTGATTTTGCAGGCTTGTGACAGGAAAAATATTGAAATACAGCTGAAACTACCCAGCATGAGTGGGTGGGATGAAAGCTAAGTTCAACTCAACACCATTTCAAAACATATTTATAAAATGTTACATATTTCTCTGAAAATAGAGTGTGTTTATAATCTTATATTCACATTCACTGAAACCAGCATGAGATGAAATGTTATTGTTGTTATAATGTGCACACTACAGATTGCATTCATAATTCTATCCCATTGCACAAGATGGAAAGTTAGCTCGGTTTCTTGTACACACAGCAAGAGTATTCCCAGAGATGAGTTTTGCCTTCTAGTGGTACTACTTAGTATAGAATACTTCTCTGTAGCAGAAACATGTAGGAACAACTCAGCCATTTTTGTATTCTGAGCAGCAAAGGAGATGCTTTTTCCTCATTTGGAATGAAAGATAGGGCATGGTGGGTTATTAACAGCACACATCAAATTCTTCCCCTGCCAGTACCAAATGCAAGATGTGCGTGAAAAGAATACTACATTTTCAGACATTTCAGAGTACTCAAAATCCCCCGTCCCTGCCTCTGTAAATGCACTATTATTTTGTTGCATGACTACAGAGAGATTTATGGCCCACATACTGCTTAATGGCCTCTACAGGATACTTTGTTTCAAGGACACATAATGCTTTAAGAAAAGTTAGAATTCTTCACATACCTCTTCTGCACTGGGCCTAATTTTGCACTGTTTGTCAACAATTGTTCTCTGAAGTCCTCCCACTGTTGATTTAAATGCTCCCAGAATGTCTGTAAAGCCACAGGCAGATGTTCATTTTCCAAACAGTTTGCCAGCTGAAAACATTACTGATCCTTAAATGTTTGTCTTTGACCTCTGTCAGAGGTTATCATCCTCCCAGTATTGCCTGTAAAGAAGGAATCATCTGAGGGCTCCCTAATCTAATCCAGGTTAAAAAAAAAAAAAAAAATAATAATAAAAAAATAAAAAAAATAAAAAAAAAAAAAACAGGGTTTAATGCAGCATAAATTAGAGCAGGTGACATCATTGGAGACCAATTTGGATGTGTCATACTGGACTACCCAGCTGCAGGTATGCAAGGGTTGTACCTTCCTGCTGGAGGACAGCAATGGACCAACAGGTGTGAGGTCTCAGTCCAGAACTGGTAGACACAGATGGTCCAGAGGAAGGCACAGAGGAACACTGGCTAGGTGTAACAGACAGAAAATGCTCTGGTAAATTCATACCACCAGATATTTCCCCCCTTTACAGTGATTTCAGAATTAGTGAAATATAGATAATGAAATAATATCTTGAAAACTCAACTCCAAATTCCCTTTTCAGCTGGCCAAGACTGTGATAGAAAAGACAGGCAGTGAACAATCTGGGATTGTCTATTTTTTGTTGTTGTTTTGTTCCTAAACACAGAGGTGATTAAGAGTTCATGAATGATTACCAGATGAAGATTGTTTGTCAGACTTCTATGAGCAATTTAAAAAAAAAAAAAAAAAAAAAAAAAAAAAAAAAAAGTAAATGCAAGTATTCCCCAATGTGTCTGTGAATAATTTACACAAAGGAAAAGAAAAAAGAGTAAGTGTGTGAATGAGCTTCTAGTTGAGATAAATTACTTGGTTTTATTAATGGACATTATGAAAATTGAGGGGAAATTAGAATAAAACAAAACTGGTCTTGTAGAAGTGAATTCCAAAACAACCAGAAATCACTGTGATGAATGTCATGAGCAAACGATAGTCAGATAATTGATACAACTTCTCTTTGACGAAGAAGAGCACAAGAAAGAAGGCCATTTTGGAAAATATTTATTTCCTATGTACTCCAGATATTGGCTTGATCACAATCTATTTTGGATTGATATCATATTCTAGAAGTTTCCAGATGAAAAATAAAGAACAGTGATACAATGATCAGCATCCCTGCATATAAATACATTTGTTCTACGGTAAGTTTATACAAAACTTTCTCAACTTTTACAACTCTTCAATCACATTTTGCAATCACAAATCTAGAGTTGAAAACATTTTATGAATTCTAGTATAAACCAAGTCTGTGACTGTATTGAATTTGTTTATAAAGGATTGCTTCTTTTTCTCCTAGGATCAAGAATCTATTTGAAAGAAATTTTTAAAATAAAATTATATTTCCATTAAATTATTTTAAAATGCTGAAAGTGCCAGACAGACAGAAAATGTTACTGGCTTTTCAGAAAGATTCATATACATTCATACTTTTCTTTTTTCTTTTTTCTTTTTTTCTTTTTTTTTTAACTACATTCTATGTAGAGTAAAAAATTATTCTGTTACAAAGCTTATATTTTTCATGTCAGCTTACACTGTCTGCAATATTGCAAAATGCAGACAGGTTTTAGATTGAAATGGAAGTGGTTATGGAAGAAACACAACCAATTTACCTGCCCTTTGAGGTTCTTAATAACATTAGGAATGTACATGCATCACAGCAAGGTCTCGGAAGAGTGATTTTGTTAAAAGACAATCATCAAATAAAGTATGGATTTTCAACAATCAAAGGACGAAAGTGCACTTACCCTTTGTGTCAGGGTTTGCATGTAATGACAAATTTCATCTCAAAGGGCTTGATCTGGCTGCCACTGAAATCAATGGCCAAACTTCCTTGTACTTTGGTGAAAAAAGGAGCAGGTCAAAGAAGAGTTACCTACCAATTTAGGACAAAGCACTGTTCTCTGCAGATTTACTGTGGTCTGTTTTGAGTGTATTTCTAATATCCAGTAGTTGAGTTGGAACTGGACTAGAAAGCCCATTAGATTCCAAATCTTAGCTCCTCCATAGCCTGCAAACAGGAATGTCCAAGCTTTAATGCTTTTATACTCATATCCCTTGAAAGCAGACCCTCTCTTTTATAGACACCAAGTTATAATTATGCTATGCTGTCAGTCTGGGAAAAATTACAACAGAAGACACAGAAATAAGTATTATTATATGGGAGTGGTATTAATCTTCAGAAGCTTGACCCTTGGCTCATTTGGGGTCAGAAAATCAGCCACCAGTCTTTTGCGCCAGATCCCAGCTTGCTTAATGAATTGCAGTATGGACAGAAAGGCAAGAGTGGTCGTAGTTCAGATGGGAGAAAATGCCAGTGTAGTTAATGTGCCTTTCTAGATCTTCCCCACCCTTCTTGAGAGAATTTAGCCTTATTTACTTGCTTTGGTGGCTGAGAAAATAAATAAATAAATCTGACAAATTTCAGTTATTAGCTCTCATTTTCAAAGAGGCAGGCTAGCAATGGCCAGAAATTTTCCTCTCCCAGGTTGCCTCAAGGACTTGAAAGCTGTGCAGTACACTCTGGGTGAGAGGCACTCTGTTACTCCATAATGTAAGCAGATAGGTTGTTTAGAATTGAACTGAATATTCAGCATGCATCAGTTAACTTTGGGGGCTTTATATAAAATATATATAAAATACTTTATACTTGACTCTAAGGTGAAAAAGACATTTTTTTTTCCTTTTTTTTTTTTTTTTTCTTTTTTTTTTTTTTTTCTATGAGATAAAAGATTTAACATTTAATAACAGAAATGGAAATTAGAATTCTGAATACAGGAGCCATCTGAACTCAGTCCCCTGATGCCACTTCAGGTTTTCTCCCAGGATGCCTTCCAAGCTATTGGACTGAGGCAGAGTCAAGCACACATTCCCCTGAGAGAACAGAACACTTTAGATATTATTCATTTTCCTAACTTGTTGGAATAGCAATTAACAACAAGCAAAGAACATGTTAAATGTCCTCCTTTTATTCTATTCTCTCCCTATTGTGGTGCCAATGGAAATACAAATGTTGCTTTGCCAGGTTTCTCTGGGACACTAAAGTTTTTGGACTGTAGATTCACCACATCTGATTTGGGTTTCCTGCCTGAAGAGCTTTTGTTTCGTTTTGCACTTGGATGCCTGCCTGACTGTCCTTACATTCTTCATCATCAAATGTATTCTTGCTATTTTTAATGTTTTTAGCATATGCTGTGAAAGCATTACTGCTTGCTGCAGTATTTATTATGTTATATATATATATATACACATACACCAACAGCTTCACCTATTAGGATTCTTAGTGCATTCTTACCTTTACATAGCAACTAAATGTGGTAGAAAATGTCACAAAAAGGTGTGGGATTTCTGAACTGTAGAGTCCCAGCATACCCATTTTAAGAGTCTCCATGATGTTTTTCAATAGTGATTATGATGTACATTTGTGTGTCTAGCACTACTTTACATAATAGTTATGCATCACAGAACGTGTACAGGAGGAAAAGCTGAGACAAAAAGACCCTTATAGTTTTGCAGATCTATGTTTTCAAGCTAAACTACATTTTAAGATGCAATTTTAGGAGTGGCATTAACATGACTGTTTTTTGCATTACATCTGGTGAGTGTGCAGAGATTCCTTAAAAACCTCATGTATACCTCACATGGGTCTTAGAAGCAGCACAGACTTCAGACTGGCTTAATTTATTCTGCTTCTGAAGAGAGAAACTAACCCACATTGAGCCCATTGAAGGTTAGGTACAGATTCACATATCCAACCTAATCTGTCTAATGCTAGTCCAGATATCTCAGGCTTACTTTGAGGGTTTCAATGTAAGCACAGATAGCATGAGAAGGTAGCTATAGAAGATCTAAACCTACAAATGGCCACTGAGATTTTTCAAATGGCTTTCTTTGTAACAAAAAAAAAAAAAAAAAAAAAAAAAAAAAAAAAAAACTTGCAAGATGATCTTCAAATTGCTTGTGCCCAACCTCAACAAACTGAAATGTCAAGCCAGTTTGATATAATAAAATCTGACAGAGTTCATAATAACCAAAAGTCAGATTGACTGAGGATGGTTTATTAATACTACTACAGAAGCCTTTAGCTAGTATTTGCCTTGAATTTACCTGATAATAGTTTTCAAATTTGTTTCATTTTGGATGTCCAGCAATCCAGAGATAATTATGGAAAAACATATTTTGAGATCTAAAATTAATTTAGACTTTCCAGTTGCCACCGTTAACACTTTTTAAAACAAAGTTCTGCTTGATCAAATATGGAAAGTTTTGTGTTGGAAATAGGAGTCTGCTTCTTTAAAACAATTGTCTCTTAAAACAGAATCACATTTTTTTTTTTGTATTCATCAATAATGTTATTGCACCCCTGTATTGCCCACTACCACACATGTCAATTTGCCCCTGTGTGTGCCTCATTTTTATCCTAACTGTTCAAATAGACACAGAATTACCAGATATATTATAGTGATTTAATTTTGGTAGGCTGAAATGCCTGCAAGCATTCTTTGTCTGTCATGTGCAATCATTTTTTTTATTTTTTTTTTTTTATGCGAGGTAAAAAATGGATGATGTGCAGAATGAATTCTATCTGGCCCTGAAAGAGATACTTAATGTTTCATCCTGTCTTATGATTACTGGCTAGGAAAAGGCCATTATTGATTTAATACTCAAAGCCTTTCTATTTCTTAGCTGTGTTCTGACATACTTTAACCAGACCTGCCATGCTAAGTTTATTTACTGGGAACTAAAGAGGAGTGTTTTTTGTAGAGCCTTGTAGTTGGGAAAAATAAAACTATACCTGGTGTATAACCAGATCCAATTTCAACTGAATTCTCCACAGGTAGGGAACAAGGGAAGGTGATAAATTTTTCAGATTATGGCTTAACTCTACTGGTTGAAAATGACACAACAGCCTTCCAGCATTTCAAACAGTTTGGAAAGAGGTAAGAATCTAGGGGAAATGGGCAGCTGAGTGAGTGCAAGACAGGTTAAGGTTAAGGTTAAATTGGACAGGACAGGTAATCAGACTGGACTTGTAGTCCCTGCTATCCTCCTGGAGGTAAAAATCTGTCCATAAATAAGACTATCAGTGCGTGATTCTGTAAAAGTGTGTGAAGATCAAGGTCAGCTGAGGGACAAAAAATCAGGATTAAGGTGATCTAAGTAAATATTTTTTTTTTCACACTTTGCACACAAAATTGAACATATTTTACAAGTACTGTATCCAGAAATTCAATCCATAACAGAGTTTCAATTACTTCAGGGGAAGACACATGCTAAAACATATTAAAACACACACACAAAAGCACATAGTTTTACCCTATTTTTTAAATATACTACTTATTTTCAAGCATTAATATTTTTTGTGGTAGCATTTGTCTCCTTTTTTACATACTGTTGCTGCAAAATGTTATATTTCATTCAATATGAGTAACAGAACCATGATGTTTATGAATCAGCAGAAAAGACTGTGTTCATAAAGAGGTCTCTGAAATCACTCAGCACTTACAGCACTTCATATTTTCAAAGAACTGTACAGACATGAATAGCTAGATTGTGATTGAACCCTACTTGACTGCAGAGTGAGTGATAAAAGTTTTACCACTTTGACAGAAGAAAAGGAAGGGAGGCTGGGGGTGTGGGTATGAAATGAGCTGTTTCTTCCCCAGTACAATAACAACTGGAAGAGATCAGATGCAGACAAAAAGTTATGTTCTTTCCATGTCTACATATTTTAGTACTTTTTTTTTTTTTTTTTCCTGCTGCTGTGAAAAGTAAAGAATAGGAAAGAGCACGCTGTTCTGAGCCACTTTTCCACTTTTGATGTTCTCACAGGAAAAAATATCCACATATGAATCCAACAAATGAAGAAATAAACTGAAACAAACCAAATGGATCAGTAGCCTATCTGCATTACTGATACAGGTGAACATATCCAGGAAACTCAATTTCATCCTGTTTTCTGACTACTTGAGATACTCAAAGAGGAAAAAAAACGGGTTACTGTCAGCTTGTGCTTCTTCAAAATATCTATTCACTAAAATCCTAATTTTTTTCCAAGCCAGAAAATGCAGAGATAAGATGCAGGATACTCCAACATCTGAAAGGCAAATAGCATAGTGGCAAGTTCCTACAGTGGTAAGATCTGGGGAGTATTTACATGCATTTCAGCTCCATTTGGTTAGGAATTGGGATTTTGACCAGTGAACTGGTTTTGCTGGAGAAATATTAAGAGCCACTGTTGTTATATATGTGTCTTTTGGTGTTTTATGATCTTCTTAGGGGACCAGCAGTTCATAATTCTCAGAAAAATTATAGTTGTTTCTTGATAGCATGCTTCCCCGATGTTCATGGTAATGTTGCTGTGCCTGGATGACTAAAAGATGTTAAATGCTCCTCTCAGCTCTCATACAGCTTGCTCAAGTGCAATGGGATCGAGGTCATATATTCAAACATTTACAGTTTGACCATCAGAAGAGAAGAAATGATACCCCATCTAATGTCTCCAGCTCATGACAGTATCACAGTGCTGATTGCAACTCACACCATATTAGAAAAGTCTGGTTCATCTCCCTCCTTTCCAGTTGTGCTTCTCCATCCCTTTAAAATATATCCCCTCTTTTCTTCATGTAGTTACTGAATCACAGAATCACAGAATGGCTGAGGTGGGAAGAGACCTTTGGATCAAGTTGCACAGGATCACGCCCAGATGAGTTTTGAATATCTCCACTGAAGGAGACTCCACAACCTCTCTGGACAATCTGTTTCAGTGCTCTGCCATCCTCACAGTAAGAGTTTTTCCTCACATTCAGATGGAATTTTCTGTGTTTCAGTTTGTGCCCATTGCCTCTCATCCTGTTGCTTGCACCAGCAAAAAGTGTCTGCCCCCAGCCTTTTGACACCTTCCCTTAAAACATTTATGACAGAAGATCCCCTCTCAGCTTTCTCTTATTCAGGCTAAACAGGCCCAGCTCTCTCAGCTTTTCCTTATAAGAGAAATGCTCCAGACTCCCAGGCATCTTTGTAGCTCTCCACTAGACTGTCTCCAGTAGCTCCATGTCCCATGTATTGGGAAGCCCAGAACTGGACACAATACTCTAGGTGTGGCCTCAGCAGGACTGAGTAGACTGGGAGGATAATCTCTCTTTACCTGCTGGCAACACTCTTTCTAATGCACCCCAGGATATCATTGGCCTTCTTGGCCACAAGGGCACACTGCTGGCTCATGTTTAACTTGTTGCCCACTAGGACTTCCAAATCCTTCTCTGCAGAGCTGCTTTGCAGCAGGTCAACCCCCAGTCTGCACTGGTAATTTTTTTGTTGTTGGTGGTGGTGGTGTTTTTGTTGTTGTTGTTTTGTTTTTGTTTGTTTGTTTGTTTGTTTGTTTGTTTCTCCCAAGGTGCAGGACTCTTCACCCTTGTTGAACTTCATGAGGTTCCTCTCCACCCAACTCTCCAGACTGTCCAGGTCTCTCTAAATGGCATAGCCTTCTGATGTATCAGGCACTCCTCCAGTAGCACCATTCACGTAACCAATCATTTATGGACCGGATCCTTCTATTCTGTTCCATGTCACCACCCCAGAATGGAAGGAGGGAAAAGAAAATGACTTGAACCCCAGACACTTTCACCAACTGTCCCAAGGCCTTGAAGTCTTTCTTCATTCCCCTCAGACTATGGGACGCAGCTTCCTCCCCACCTATCTGGAAGACCAGTAGCGGGTAGTAGTCTGTCGAGTGCACCAGGATGAACAGTGTCCTGGTGATATCCCTGATCCGGGCTCCAGGTAGACTACAGACCTCCCTTCGATGAGGATCAACTCTGCATATTGGGCCCTCTGTTCTTCTCAGAAGGTGTAGTAGGTTTACGTGGCAAGGTTTGGTAGCAGAGGGCCATAGGGGTGGCTTCTGTGAAAAGGATCTAGAAGCTGCCCCATGTTTGGTAAGGGCCCCACTGCTGACCAGAGCTGAGCCAATAAGTGATGTTGTTTTGCGTCTCTGTGAGAGCATATTTAAGACAGGGAAAAAAACGCTGCGCCACACGGCAGCTGGGAGAGTGAGAGGAGTTAGAAACAGCCTTGCAGGTGCCAAGGTCAGTGAAGAAGGAGGGGGAGAGGTGCTCCAGGCACCGGAGCAGAAGTCCCCTGCGGCCTGTGGTGAGGACCGTAGTGAAGCAGGATGTCCCTCTGCACCCCATGGAGTACCACGGTGGAGCACGGTTCCACACTGCAGCCCATAGAGGAGACCACGGTGGAGCAGGTGGATCTGCACTGACGGAGACTGCGGCCTGTGGAAGACCCCTGAAAGAGCAGATTCCGGGCCGGACCTGTAGGCCGTGGAGAGGAGACCACGCAGGAGCAGGTGACCCGGCAGGACATGCTGCCCGTGGGGGACCCAGGTTGGAGCAGTTTGCTCCCAAGGGATGGACCCCATGGTACGGACCCATATCTGGAGCAGTTCTTGAAGAGCTGCTGCCTGTGGACAGCCCACGCCGGATCAGTTCAGCAAGGACTGCATCCCGTGGGTGGGACCCCACAGCACAGGGGATGAGAGTGACCGAGAAGGAGCGGTGGCGAAGAAGAGCTATAGACTGACCATAACCCCCATTCCCCATTCCCCTGTGCCGCTCGGGGGGGAGGAGGTGGAAGAGGGTGGATGAGGGGGAAGGTGCTTTTGGTTTCTTTCCTTTGCTTCTCACTTCTCTAGCTTGTTAGTAATAAGCAATAAATCTTACTTTCTCTCTATGCTGAGTCTGTTTTGCCTGTCATGATAATTACTGGGTAATCTCCTCGTCCTTATCTCAACCCTTGAGCCCCTTTCATCGTATTTTCTCCCCACTCCTTCTTGAGGAGGGGGAGTGAGAGAGCAGTTGTGGTGGAGCTTGGCTGCCCACCCGAGTAAAACCACCACAGAAGGTAATCTCCTACTACCATTATCCTTCTTTCTTTCTTTTCGATGTCAGTCGTGAGGCATGGTGTCAGCTGCCTCTTCTGATGTGACCTCATAGGCGGGCCTGCCACCACATCCTCACCTACCTCTCCTTCAAGATCCAGGGCCTCAAACCTATTATGGAGGGGCACCTGGGGAAGTGAGGTAGGTACAGAGGGAGGTTGCCTGTGGCGCCAATCCTCCTCATATTTTTGGTCACCTCCCTCTGTCCAACAGCAACAGGGCAGGGGCTCCACTGCCCTCTGGGGGAGCATCCCCCTTGCGCCCTTCTCTCTGGCACTCCAGGGAGTTAGTCCACCAGTCCATCTCCTGCTCACATGCCCTGATGCTCTTTAGTCTCTCCACTTCCTCCTTGAACTCAGCCACCACGGTGAGCAGACCTTCTCCCTGAGAACAGGAAGTCTCCCCACTGCCATCCTTCCCTGGCAGCAGCAGGCTCAGGCACTCCTTGGAGCCAGAGGCCTGAACAGCTGTGTCTCTGGTCTGGCCGTCCGTCTGGGTCACCACAGACTTTTTGGAGTGAGCGCACTGAGTAAGGTACACCTTGGTAGGTGTGTGACCCTGCAGACTGTCAATGATTGGTGCAGAGCCCCACAACCTGCTACATCAGCTGCACACCGCTGTGCATGCGCTGCTGGCCCTCCCTCTTTATGACAGGCACCGCGTGTTGCCACCCTCCTGGAGGCTGTTTCTAGGCAGAGGGCCTGGGCACAGTTGTTGTGGCCCTTTCAATGACCTCTCCCTGTCAGCCTCTTTCAAGAGTTGGCGAGTGCAGCCTGGTCACGCTGCTGTCCTGGGCCACCACGAGCAAAGCGATGGCCCGAGATCCCCCTGAACCTATGGGGGCGCACTGCGCCTGTGCCTGTGGAGGCTCTGGGGCAGCCGGCCTCAACTACTATAAGAGCTTTAAAGCAACCTTTCTTGAGAACAAGATTTCTGTATTCTTAGCTTGGATTTTGAAGCATCATGTTCTATCTGATGGAAAGACACTGATTCCAAATCTTGTCCTTTTTATTTATTTATTTATTTATTATTTTTTTTTTTTTTTTTCCAGAGATATCAGTTTTTTCACAATGTGACATTACTTCTCCCAGTAGTTCTGGCCTCCAGCCGAATAAGAACACACACCCTGCCCTGATGAGCTGCATGGCTTGCCAAGGTGAAAACTACTTGTCACCTTCAGGGTACATTTTCCTCTCTTCCTTTATGGGCCATCTTGTGATGGCCTTTGGCTGCCATCAAGCATATCCATTCTCATGTCTGCACCACAGACTTCTCAGACACACGTATCCAGTACTGGTTATTCATGTTCACCAGCTAGAGCAGCCAGACTTCTCTAAATGGAGGGGAAATAAGCCTAAAATACCCTCCATATAGTCCTGGAATGTATGCATGAAATGTATGCCCTAGAACAACATGAAAAAAATCCTGGCACAATATACCAACAGCAAGGAGAGAGACTGCTTCTTGGCTACACTATTTGACCAGACAAACACAATATTCTACTACACTTTATCTACCCACAATGAAAATATTTTGAAAGATGAAGACTACAGTGGTTTTATTACTATCTTAATTCTCTAATATGAATTATTTTTCTCATTCACTTCCTGGACTGTTGAAAGATATCATTGTAACCAGATTTGAAATATATTTAAACTAATGAAAAGTGACCAGAAAAAGGCAACATTAAAAAAATAAAATAAAATTAAATAAAATTAAAATAATAATAATAATAAAATTAAATTTAAATTAAATTAAATTAAATTAAAAAAATAAATAAAATAATAAAATAAATAAAATAAAATAAAATAATAAAATAAAAATAAAATAAAATATTGTCTTTTTTTTTCTCTTTTTCATTGAGTTTGATGATGCAGACAGATCTCGAGTATAAATCACGTAATTTATCTAAACAAAGCTTGCACAGTCCTGGTCACAAGCAAGTTGTTCACATTTAATCAAATACTGCATATACTGCACTACACATATATTTAAAACAATATCACCTCCTATCTCATTTCATTGTAATGAGCTTTTTCTCCAAAAGGTTAGTTTAACATACAGTTAAACTAACTGTATGTTAAAGGATAGTTTAACATACAGTATGTCACAGTATGCCAGACCACATGAGAATGTGATGTATACCTGGACATAAAACTAAAGCTTGATAGTTTAGAGTGTGTCATCATACACACAGCCATCAGAAACTTTGTATTTGGACATGGAAAAAGTCCTCTTCTGTTTTTTGTTTCATTTTTTTGTTGTTGTTTGGTAGGTTGTTTTTTGTTTGTTTGTTTGTTTGTTTTTGTTTTTTATTATTATTATTCTGTATCACTGGATTCTGTATTCTTTTCTATAGAATGCTTCTAGCATCAGAGACAACTGATGAAACAACTATTGATAATCTATTCCTATATCATATTATTAACAATCATCTGTTCATAGATATGCCTATTAAAAATTATCTCATAAAATGCCACCTTTGATGTTTCCTCCCTTGTGTACACCACTGACAGTGCTGAGTGAGCTTTCTTCATCCTCCCCATATCTGCTTGGACACACTTGTGCACTATTTTTCCAACCCAAGCCATTCTATGAATTCAACCTGTACCTGACACAGAATTTTCTCCTTCAGAGAAGGAGATTGGCAGTCTCCTTTCAGCAAAACAGACTGGCAGTGCTGTTTTGCTGAAAATTCATAGTATTGTTAGGGGTTGTTAACTCTCATCAAAGCAACGCTGGGAAACAAGTATGAATGAGAAGATCAGCTCAGGTATCATAACATTCCAGGCTTCTGATTCCTAAGCCAATCTTACCTACACTAACATTTCAGTCTTATATGATATTTCTATTACTGTAGACATACCAAGACAAAGAAGTAGGGTTTTTATTTTTAAATATATATATATATATATTAATAAAAATAAAAGAATATTTCTGGTCGTTGCTCCACAGTGGCAATCCATAGATAGACTTTGGGTGGTTTTAAATCAAAACCTATTTACCAAATCCTAGAAAGAACTTCAGTTCCCCAAAGCCTCCCTAGACAATTTGAGAGTTTTACTTTAAGTGGAAACATTTTTTCCATCACTACAGGTACCTTCTGAACACTGGATAATAGATAAATTTGAATGTTTCCAGCAAAATGCATCTTTGTTTTTAGAAAATATGTGCAAAGAAGGTGAACATGAAATACTTAGTTCTTAACCCTAAAATGCAACCTCTACTTTAGGGAATTTTGCCCATTGCAGGGATTGAAGCAGGGGAAGCAACATGTTGAATCTGCAAGTTATTCACATGAGCTGACTGAAATACCTCCCAACTGTGGACATGGAGCTTGCTTGCAGAGCGAATACTTAGGAAGTAACACAGACATTTCCAAAGTCAAGCTGACTTCCAGGAAGTTCTGCCACATGTTTACTGCTCCCAACAGGGCGAAGTCTGAATTAGATTCCAAAAAGTTAACTGAGTCTGCCCAGCAGGGACTTGCAATCTGACATGAACCTTTCATCTCCTTTGGCAACAATAAACTGCAATAGTTACAAGGATCTTTTCTTTTGTAGCCCTTATGTCTGAAGATAGGCTTCAATACAAACACTGTGATATATCCATATCAACACATACCGGTCTTCACTCAACATGTCTCCTCAAATGTGAACATTTCAGTCTACAAATCTGCCCCTTGGATACTGGAGGCTGATTTAGGGAGCCACTCATAATAATGTGTGTATAACCACAAGAAAATAAAGAATAAATTAAGCAATTAGAGTATTTTTCAAATCATGCTGTTTAGTCATGAAGTTTCAGCACCTGATTTGCCCAGAAATGTGATACTGACAATGATTTACAGAATCTAAATGTTCATCTAGTTTTAAATATATTTTACCAAGGAAGACCGAGCTCAACAGACACTATTTTTTCAAGACCAAAAAAACACCTCAGCTAACTCTGATTTGCTTTCTCTACTGAAACCCTTCTCTCTGAAGGGCTGAAATGTTAATAACTCAAAGGAAAATTTCTTCCAGTCCTTTTCTGTCATTGCAGTTGGAGTTAATATAAAATTGTATTTCAACCTATTTTAATCATTAATGACACCACCATTGTTGATGCATAAACAAATCATTAAAAAAGGACTCGAAAATGAAATATTTTAACTTCACATTAGTAAGCTACTCTCTGCATATCTGAACAGCCCATGTGTGCAGTAACGTGCTCTGTATCTGCCACACACTCCTTGTATGTGCAGTATCAGGGGAATACAGAGCTGTTCCCTGAGATGGAGCTTGTAGTGAGCCATGAACTCCCTTCTGGCTACACTATTCCTGATACCAGCCAGGATGCCGTTGGCCTTCTTGGCCACCTGGGCACACTGCCTGCTCATGTTCAGGCAAGCATCAATCAGACCCCTCAGATCCTTTTCCTCCGCACAGCTTTCCAGACACTCTCCTGCAAGCCTGGATGCAGTTGTTGTGACCAAAATGCAGGACCCAGCACTTAGAACCTCAACCCATTGGCCTCTGCCCATTGACCCATACTGTCCAGGTCCCTCTGCAGGGCCCTCCTACCTTCTGGCAGATTGACACTTCCCCTCAACTTGGTGTCATCTGCAAACTTACTGAGGGTGCATTCAATTCCCTAATCCAAATCATCAATGAGATATTAAAGAGTATGGGCACCAACACCAACCCCTGGGGAACACCACTGGTGACTGATTGCCAGCTGGATATCACTCCATTCACCACCAATCCATGGGACCAGCCGTACAGCCAGTTGTTAACACAGCAAAGAGTATGCCTGTCCAAGCCATGGTCTGCCAGCTTCTCCAGGAGAATACTATGGGAGACTGTGTCAAAGGCTTTGCTGAAGACTAGGTAGACTACATCAACAGGCTTTTCCTCATCCACCAGGAAGGTCACCCAGTGATAGAAGGAGATGAAGTTGGGCAGGCAGGACTTGCCTTTTATGAACCCATGCTGACTGGGCCTGATCCCCCTGCATATGCTGTGAAACTGCTGCTCAGAGACAAGCCAGTAAGAAATGCTGTTTGAACCTCTGTGAGCAAATTTAAGAAGGGGAAAAAAAATGCTACACAACGGCAGCTGGGAGAGCAAGGAGTGAGAACCAGCCCTACAGACACCGAAGTCAGTGCAGCAGGAGGGCAGGAGGTACTCCAGGAATGCAGCAGCAGTTCCCCTGCAGCCTGTGGAGAGGCCCCTGGTGGAGCAGGCTGTCCCCCTGCAGTCCATGGGTTCCACATGGAGCAGATCTCCATGCTGCAGCCCGTGGAGGAGCCCCCGGTGGAGCAGGTGGATGTCGCCTGGAGGAGGTTGCGGCCCATGGAGAGCCCCCGCAGGAGCAGGTACCAGGCCAGAGATGCAGCCCATGGAGAGGAGCCCATGCAGGAGCAGGGTTCTGGGGGGGGAACTTCTGCCCAAGGGGGACCTGTGCTGGAGTAGTTTGTTGCTGACAAATGGACCCCATGTTATGGACCCACATTGGAACAGTTCTTGGAGAGCTGCTGCCTGTGGGAAGCCCACACAGAATTAGTTTTGGGAAGGACAGCATCCCATGAGAGAGACCCCACGTGGAGCAGGGGCAGGGAGTGACCATGAAGGAGTGGTGGAGACGAAGCACTGGGGACTGACCACAGACTCCATTACCCGTTCCCCTGCACCTCAGGGGGAGGAGGTAGAAGAGGGTGGATGGGGGTAGGTGTTTTAGCTTGCTTGTAGTTTCTCACTGCTCTAGACTGTTAGCAATGGGCAATACATTATATTAATCTTCTTATTCTGAGTCTATTTTGCTTGTGATAGTAATTGTTGAGTGATCTCTCTGTCTTTATCTCAATACTTGAGCCATTTTCCATCATATTTTCTCTCCTTCTTCCTTTGAGGGTGGGGAATGAGAGAGCAGTTGTGGTGGAGCTTAGCTGTGAAACCACCCAGATACTTTGTGTGCTGACACTCAGAAGGGCATCCCAGGCATCACTGTCCTTGTTTCTTGGTGCAGTGAGACAGAAGGATGACTCCACTTTTGGATAGCCCTACCCAGCTCTTCTGTCAGAGTAGCTCTGAAGCAAGGAAGAGACAAAACAGAAGATGTAGAACAGCTCAGAGCCTCTGGCTAAGGGCATCAGGAAAACCAGACATATCCAGTAGGTATAGTGGATTGCAGCAAGGCATGCTGTCAGGCTATTTTATACTAATGCTTCACTGACCAGAAATGCAAGGCAGTGACAGAATTAAATCTAGCATTATCAGTCTCTCTCCTTGCCTCCCATAGATGCTGGGCACACCTGCTCTTTTGAACATGAACAAAGGTATGCCACATATACCTTTTAGCACTCTCGGTCTCTTCAAAGACCTAATCTCTCACTTACAGTGGTCTTAGATCATCCTCTCCTCTTTGATCATGCTTCTTTCCATTCAATATCTCCAAATATCTGTATACTGCATCAATAATGAGTCAGGGAGGCGCAGACAGAAAACAAGTTCCTCATGGATCAAAGCATTTCTCTTGTCAAATACAATAAGGCTATTCAATAAAGGCGGCACTGACTACTTGGGGACATTTTTATAACCAATGCAACAGAAAGTTAGGTTTCTGCTACACTGCAGTTAGCATTACAGCAATAATACTCATTTTTTGTCACCCTTTTTGGTTAAAAAATAAATAAATGAGGCTAAATATATAAAAATTCTAAAAAAAATATATGTTTGGAGCACCTGAGATCTGGGAGATGAGATATGGGAGTCAGCATAGCATCTATTGTACAGGAATCAACTTACATTTTCAAAAAATGCTGAGACCTTGCTTATTTTCTAATTCAATAAATTTTATTGAACAGCAATATCATTCTACCTGAATAAGCTTATTTAATTTTCAGGCCTACACAGTACCTCTGTCCAAATCCAGTGTGTACCTGGCCTTATGTACACTTTTGCTACAGCTGTTTGTATGAATTAGATGGCTCAAGGGATAATGAACTGCAAAGGAACATTGAGAATAATACTAATAATTGGCATTCTTCTGTGATGCATAGAAAAACAACAACAACAACAACAAAAAACAACAACAACAACAAAACCTCCCAGGTTCACTTCCTAAATGTCTGAAAGTGATCATTTTCTTTAATGGAAAGAAACGGTGCAACTCAAAATGGTACCCTTCATTGAGAATTCTTACAACACTGAACACCAGAATCTGAGGTATGTGCACTGATTAATTAGTATAAGCACTCCCTTTATAACATGGATTATATCTGAATTTTTTACTGTCCTCAGTCCTTGCAGAGCTGTGCTTTGCTGATGATCGTTACGGATCTCTCTTTAAATTTTATTGGGATATATATACAAATGGCACTATAAAAACAGAATAGAGCACAGCCTTGAGGAAAACATAGTCTCTTGCATTTCTCTTGCATTTAACTGCAGGATACTTCTACTGAAGCAAAGTAGTCATTTCCCAATTATTATGTTAGCGCAAAATAAATATGAGTTAACAGAAGTATCCAGCTGCCAAACTCAAAAACAAAAGAAAGAGACAATGTCTTGTCAGAGAGATTTTCCTGCTGCTTAATTCTCTTGTCTGTTCCTGTGCAAACACTCACCTTTTTTAATGAGGAAATGGTCTGTAAAAACTGCAGAAATGAAAAATTAGATATATATTCAATTAGCTGTAGTACTGTTAGCATGCCACTTCAGGTCAGCTGGAAAGCTTTGAAAAGCAAGACATTTCTAACTTAAAGCAGAAAATCTGAATGCAAACTCAGCTGGCTTAACTGTGAAGCTCTTTTGGCAAACCACTGAAAAACATAATTGAATGTAGCCCTCCTGGGAAGGAACCCTAATAAACTGGAGGACAACTTGTCTGCTAGCATTTTGATTTTGCCTTCACAGTGCTCCAGTCTTTGTGCGATTACAGTAGGAAGTTTCACTTACAGGAATGATTACCCTACACAGTTATAGGTAAGGGCCTGTTTTATCCTCCCCCTGCAGCTAACATCCATCAAAGAAATGGCTTTCTATACATAGCCTGCTTTCCATGAGTTTATTTTCAAAGACTGACCATCATTTTATGGGCAGAGGCAACACCTGAATAATTTACTCTGGTATTTTTTTGTGCTTATAACCCATACCATGAATACAAATGTGATGAACTGTACACCTGACTGAATGACTGCTGCGCAGGTGGAAAAGAGAGACGTTTTATCTGTCAGCCTTTGCTGTACCTGTAGGAATACTGGGTATGCCATTGACATGATGTATCTACACAGAAATAAAAGGTGAGACGTTGCTGTAGGAGAACTGTAAGGAAACACATAGGCCTGATGCACTCCCCATGCATCTGCGGTCAGAATAATCCCCATGTAGTCAATACACTTACAGACTCCTTATAAATAGGACATTTTTAGACATTTGTTTGCTAGATTCTAGGGTATTTGCATCAGTAACATCAGCTCAGAAGAATATTGCCACCTGTCCACCTGTTATCTGATTCAAAGTAAATCCCACCTTTAATTAGTTTTGGTGTTTTTTTTTTTTTTTTTTTTTTTTTTTTTTTTTTTTTT
>CM021766.1:38676459-38714589 GCA_011076525.1 Nettapus auritus | reverse complement strand
TTTTTTTTTTTTTTTTTTTTTTTTTTTTTTTTTTTTTTTTTTCCCATTTAAAGTAGATAATTGTAACAATGCACTGAGTAGGACTCCTGATATTATATGGCATGTTCCTAACTTGGATTATCTTACATCTTCCCCCAGTACAGTTACAATCTCCATCCCTCAAAAAAAATATGTCCAACATGAGGCAGTACGCTTTCCATGCCTAACCACATTTATAGCTCAGGAGGTGGTAACAGCAGAATGGTTGGACGTCTGTCAGCCTGTAACAAGCAAAAGTATGGGCAAGACCTGAGAAAACACAGACCTTTTCTGTCTGGATTTTTATACATGAACAGTTTAAATGGACCACGCCCCACCCATCCACTTGTGAGAAGCTAACTCCATATCTGTATTCCAGTCTGTCTGTGGATTCATGTGAAGGTCACATTGAATGAATTTGGACTTCTATTCTGAGAATTCAGTTCCAGGAAGGTACTCAGCATCATTTTATTCAGGAAAACATGTTAATTTTAAAAAATCATGAAGTTACATATATTCCTTGTTGTATACAGTGGTGGAAGAAATAACTTCTGGTTTGGCCTGTGACACTGCTTATCAGATAGGCAATGGTTACTGGCTGCATGTCAGAGTGACACAGACACATTTATTTCAGGTTCAGTGAGGCCCAGGTGCTTGGGTCGGATAAACCATTTGCTGGCACAGGCTGAGGGTAGGGAAAAAGACAGAGTGACTCAAAGTCTTCTTTGCTGTCTTCAGGACAGCTGCAGGTCAGTGTGACCCCAGCAAAAGTGTGATCATTCTGGCAAGTCAGTCAAGGATTGCTAAGGACAGTGCACTTAAACCTGAGTCAAATACACAGCATGAGACAGGAATTAAGCCTACTTTCATTTTTTTCCACTTGTCTTTCCTTTTTGTCTTTCCCAAACTATGTCTAAGGCATTCATCTTTTCTGAAGTACAGTAACCTTCACTTTTCTTTGTTACTGTTGAAATCTCTGCCAATCGTTTTGTTTTGTTTCCCATTAATTCTTATAAATGTATGCAGAATTCATCCAGCTATTTCAGCATTTTTCCTTCTTTCATTTGTCCCAATTACATTAGCAACTCTAAACATTCCAGCACTAAAAAAGATACTTCTGAACTGCTTCAGACAGTCTGGCATGGGAGTCCCTGGAGGTAGTTATAGATGCTACAGCTTTGGGTTCACATTTTCCTGCCATAGTGAAGTACTAACTAAAACAAAATCCCGGCTGGCACAGAAAACACTCAGGGAACTGAAATTACACTATGCTTTCTCAGGTAATGTTATGGCTGAATCTGGCAATGACTTGTTAAACTCAGGATTACTTTGTATGCACTTACATGACCAGAGACATTAGGATTATTTTCTACATTGATTACAAACCAAAAGACGTCACAGCCTTATATATGTCATTGATTTGAATTTCATCTAGTCCTATTCTATATCCAGTTCTAGCACACATTTTGATATTGCCAGACTTCCTGCACTGACCATATTTATTTCATGACATCATGCTTTACCAAGTGTAGAATCAGAAATGGAAAACACTGCATTCTCCATATGTATGTAAAATATAAGCAGTTATTTTAAGTGTACTTAATCAGGAAGTTAAAAGAGAAATAAGCGGTTATTTATACTGCTCAAAAAAATCTTTAGAAAAGTGTTAAGATTCAGGGCTTTGAATTCATTGTTTTGCAGGTTTTCTTATTATTTAGTAAGTCTCTGAGAAGTTTATACTGATTGCTAATACTCAGGCCATTAACTGGAAGACAGAAGGTCTGAAACAATTAAATACCAGGCAGTGAACTGTCAGATATCATGTTCAAGAGAACAACAAGAAGACAAGAAAATGAAACCAGCAGCAGCAGCACAAAAGAAACACCATCATGGAAGAGAATATGCTACATAGCAGGGAGCCAACAATAAAGAATTGAAGTAACTAAGCACAAATATGAAACTATTACTCAGAAATTCCCCTCAAAACACAAGAGAAACATCTCATTTACATACTCGATGCTTTCAGAGTGAGCAAATATTCGGGAATACTCCTGATTTTAACTGCAAGGCAACCAAGAAGCAGACCACAGATGGAATAGGTCAACTTAACTATAAACCCAGCTGAGTTCTGCTGAAAACTCTGGTCTTTATTGAAATAAGTGGATCAGTGCCAGTTTGCAGCAGCTGAAGGCCTGTCTCTGTCTTTTTATTCATCCTGACCATTAAGATCAAACCAGATCTCATCATGTGTCAGGACAAAAGCATTGACAAATAATTTAAAGAACTTTGCTCATTTTCAAGGGGGTGTAAAGGTATGAAATCAATCTTCTGTTTGGCAGCTGGTCAGCCAAAGAAAATTATGAACAAGCCATTCAGTAGAAATGGTCACAATCACAAAAAATGTTTTAATTGTCTCCAGTGGAAGAAACAGAACTAACTGAACATGGGTTACATAATTTACTAAAAATATTCAGAATCTGCCATCTTTGTCTGTTTCATACAACCCACATCAACACATCAACATATACAGACCAAGAGCCTGAAAATATGGGTCTTATATGGGTCTTTCTGTTGCAAATATCTTTTGCAGAGTCCTCACTCCCCTCAACACTCTCCCCCCCCCCCCCCTTTTTTTTTTTAAGACTTTAATACAAGGAAACATCAAATCCTGCTATTTTCAGGTTCCCTTATGTATATGAGAGTTGAATCATATTCACCAGAGAGTTTACTGAGGTCAGTGAATGTTTCAGTGAATCCAAGCAGATTTATGGCTTTGAATGGAACAATGTAAACATTGGTTGTTCATACCTTAAACAGTCATAGGCCAAAACATGAAAACTTGGATACAGTTTCCCTGTGTAAACATTTATCCAAGTCCATAATGCAAAACTAAAGAAGCTCCTTCCTCTTCTCATTTGGAAAAAGGAATTCAATTGCGTTTTGGATGTTGCAGTGTTAATAAATAAATAAATAAATAAATAAATAAAATGAATAATAAAAAGAGCCAAAATAAACAACATATATTTTGCAAAAATAAAAAATAAAAAGTACTGAAGTACTGTAATGTAACATATCAAACTGCAGATCCAGTACTGTCTCCCATTCCCATCTTATACCTTCACATTAATGAAAACAACGAGTGTTTTGCACAATAACCTGAATGTTACCAAAGGGCAGACAGTATTATTGAACCAATGGGAGGATAGTGAATACTGAAGCCAAACATCCCCTAAGGATGCTAGAAGGAGCATCCATACAAGCCTAGGCCAATAGCAGTTCAGGATATTATTGTTTGGAAATTATAACTTTATACCACAAAATGTCTGTTCTATTACTCATACAGTAATGCATTGCAGTTCTAAAAACAATTCTGGATCAATGGTCAATAAAAAAACATCAAAAGGATGCAAAGGTGTATAATCAAGCTTTTATCTTGCTTTAGTAACATCTAGGCAATTAAAATTTCATGACATATATTAAGAGGGATTTTTTTTTTAGTTTATACTTAATGTAGAACTCTCTACAGTGAAATATTTGCCAGTGGCAATCTCTTTCATACAATATTAGCATATCCAATTCTTCCCTTGTGGGATGTTGCAGCATATAATATTAATTTGCCATTAGGTAATGTACTCATTTTAGCAATCTCCTGTGTTCTCATTAATTAAAAACTTGGTACAATCACTTGTAGTCTATTCCTCTTTACTTTGCTTGCTTTGTTGTGTTTGTTTTATTTTATTTTTCCTTTTGTGTGTGTGTTTGTTTTGCTTTTTGTTTTTCTGCCTTGTCTATAGAGTGGTGCTGGTTTTAGTAGAAAACCTCTATCAAAGCCTGCCCCGTATTTGACAGTCACTCTTGTATACAGCTTCAGGTAGGATGGTTCTTTTCTGTCTGCCAAGATGTAATTACATTACTAAACGCCAGTTGGCTCTAGGATTAGTTCTAGTGTCCGTTTCTTCATAACCAAAGTTTGAAACCTATTTCAGTTTTCTTTTTATCTCCTCAAAACTGGATATGAAATTTCTACAGAATGGCATGCTCTCTGAAATTCTCAAGTGAGTAGCACACATTATGACCTCTTCACTTCACTATTATATAGATAATTGTGAGCTGCTCTGGGCTGTTACTTAAACCCTCAGGCATTTTCTGATTGAGAAAAATAAATGATGTGATTGGCATGAATTTTTGGAGGATCATCCAAAAGATCTCACTAGATGTTGAGTTCTTATTCCTCAGGAAGAAATAAAAAAAAAAAAAAAAAAAAAAAAAAAAGGAAAACAAACAAACAATCAAACAAAAAAACAGCCCAAAACAGAGTCGCTGTAATTAAAGTTACAAATAGAAAATAGTAGAGGAACAAAGATATAAAACCTGTGCCAACTCTCTGAGATTACAAATTGCTATTCACTAGTTATTGCTAGCTGGGACGGAGATTCTGGTATTAAATACTATTATGAGAATCTTGTTTAAGAGACAACACAATTTTGAATATTTTACTAAAAAAAAATTTTTCCTAGATGTTAATGCCAAAAACTGTATTCCTTTATATGTTTAATGGCTTATAAGTAGTGCTTATTTTGAGTTTGTTTGTTTGCTTTTTAGTTATTTTTTTTTACTAAACTTTGTATCAGAGTATAAATGTCTGAATGTACTATTTTAAATAGGAAATTTAAGATAATAAAATAGCATTTTTAGAAAGTAAAATGACTATCTGAGAAATATGTAGTATTCACTCTACCAAGTCAGAATGCAAATTGTTTCAGATATCTTTATATTTTACAATGTATGTGATCATTATCATAGCACTTTTTTCCCTTCAGGATGCCTTTAAATACAGATTTTGGTAAACTGATATCAAATAGGCTGTTCCTCTATATTAGAAAAGGAATCCTTAAGTTTACATGTTTATGACGGATAGATAGGTTGCCTTGTGCTTCAGAGAGAAAATGCGGTAAAGCAAGTTACTGAGGGAGACAAAGAAAAATACACTGGCTAAACCGATTTACCAACTGAAAGAAAACAAGGTGAGAGACCAGATAAGAGACAGATGTAGAATGAAGGAAAACAAAGGAAAGTGGCATCAAGGATTTTAAAAATAGTTGAGTCTGGAAACCCAATACCCAGAGTCTGTATTCTTCTGATAAAGCAGACAAGGCTCTAGAAAAGAAGGGGGGAAAGAATGTGAGCAGGTAAAAGAAAATAGGAATATGCAGGGCAAGAGCCCCCCCCCCAAAAAAATTAAAATTCAACTTGAAAAATTGAAAGCAAGAACATATCAAGGAGTTTAATGCAAAACACAGGCATCCAAAAGTCAGATTAAAGCCTGGGAAGCAGTAATAGCAATATGCACTTTGGAGCAATTGTGAGCAAAATGCTAGCCATGAATTTGCAAGGTAATATGACAAAGGAGGGACATAAAATGAACACAAGCTGCTAATCACAAAGCACAGAGAAAACATTTCTTTATCTGTATGGCTTTGCTACAACTGTATCTGGAATATTTCATTAATTATGGGTACCTTATGGCCAAGAATATATGCATGCTGTGAAAGGGGGACTGGGAACTGGGTTAATTTGGGCTGGTGTAAGGGACTTAGAGAGATAGACTTATGAGGAAAGATTAAAAAATACAGAATGCCTTAGACATGGCTGGGGAGACTGAAGTAACCAGGTACAAACTGTAGAAAGCATAAACAGTAGGAGCAGAAAGTATAATCCTTACAAGTCAACAGGAGATTGTTATAATAATATCCAGACATCTAAGCATCCTTTTAGAAAATTACCCAACCGGGATGTTACTATATAGACAGCAACACAAATTTTCTGCTCGTAGCCTTCAATCTAGTTCTTATTTCAGCTCCGTTAAAAACAACAAACTTTCCCTGATCACCATTGACAGGCAGTTTTTCACTGCTAACAGAAATCTGGATATTAAAATAATAATAATAATAATAATAAATTTACATGTTTTTCAAGGAAAGGAGATTTAGGGAGGAGGAAGACCTCAGGCATGCAGAGATAAAGACAGCTCGGTATTTGTATGCATGAAAACTAAATCAGGAAGGTGTTTCCCTCAAGCAGTGTCCCACAGGAGGAGGTCCCATTCATCTCTGCAAGAACTGCTCAGCAAATATATCTGTGAGAGTTTGAATGACGCTCTACAAAGTTGACCAGACTCAGTTCACCTTGAGAACTTATCCTGTGCCCTCTGCTCAACACAGCCTCTAGCCCATAATACAAAGGTTCTTGTTCAGGCTGTAGTGCAGTCATGTGAAGCAGCAAGATCACGCTGGACTATGAGCAATAGCATGCATTTCAGGTCAGTATTATTTTCCTGGGATGCGACTCTGCATATGAAATGGCTGCAGATTGTCTTACTTGGGCTCCCTGGGGCTGAACATGCCTACACTATAGCCTGCAACACACAGCGGTGAGGAGGTGCTGAGATGGCTTTAGCACAGACACTGCTGCTGCCACTGCAGTGTGGGCATCAGCACAGCATGCATTTGTCCACTGGATTGCTTCCCTGCCGACTGTATGGGAAGTTGAAGTAGGTCACCTGAGAGAAGGTAACAACAGCAAGACTGATCGAGTGTATTGTCTAGTGAATACAGCAGCAGACAGTCTCAGGGGAAAAAAAAAATAACTAACTAAATAAATAAAGGGGGGGGGGGAGAGAAGGTTTGTATTTAGCCTTGAAATTTACATTGTCTTTACATAAAGGTTTAAAATTTTGTTTAATTATTTAATATCTGAGGGTCAGAACTGCTAAATTCCCCCAGCAGTGCTTCTGTATTAAAAAAAGGAAGATCTCTGGGTATTCATGGCTAAACAACCACACACCATATCATCAATACCATGTCTCTGAGCAGCTGAGAATGACTGACGTATTCTGGAATTTTAATGAAACCCATCAGGGAATATCTGATAGGTAAAACATCTGGAAATCAAAAATCCATGAAGTTGTGCAATAGTTGAGTGAGGGCTGCTTCAATACACATTTTTGTCACGCCTTCTTTATGTATTTTTAAGCTCATTTCTACCTTTAAAGTTAGCTCTGCCAAGCCTGCTGTCACTGCAGTTTGGTTATTACCCATTCCCAGCTAATGCTATCAAGCTGACCTGTGGTGAGGCAGGGCTGTCAGAGTAAGCGGATTCCAATGTACAGTAGTTGAAATAATAAATGATAGGGGCTGTACACCAGAGAAAACTGTGATTATATCATCACTCCAGTGCCCATTAAGCTCAGCAATTTCTACCTATTTGAAAAACTGAGATGTCATTTCTGCAACATGTAAGTGTTTTATTGAATGTAATAAAATCCACCATTTTAACAGTGATTGCTTGGGAGGGCCTGTTCACAGAACTCTTATATAAATAAACATTTCAGGAGGTTACTTACCTCTATCAGACTTTTAATTCATAATGTGAAGCTATATTGTTTTGGAAATGACAAACACTTGGTGACTCAGTTCTTTCTGTTTCTGCCAATAACCACAGCTTTGGGTCTTTATACCAGAATGGTGTCCAAAGCCCTGGAAGTTCACAGGTGTCTGAATCTTTCACTTCTGGAAATCTTGCAAGGACCATCTCTGAGAAGTTTCCACACTCTTCTGCCACTCTTTGGATGAGCAGAGAAGTGCAGTAAAACTGTACTTTTAGCATTTCCACTCTTTTCCTTCTGCAAGTCGGTAATGTAGTTAACTGAACTGTATGAACCTGATAAAGGTTCATACATTTCATTTGAAGTCATTTTTTGGAAATGTTTTGTTTACCTTGGACTAGGTCTTCCTTCATGACTTCCTAAAACAGGTCATTAATTGTAAAAGTGAAATTCATTATTTTTGCCAGAAAGTACCATACAGTCATGATAGAAACTGATGGGAGGCTCTCCATGGATTTCATTGGCCGTTGCATCTGATCCTCAGAAAATCCAAAGACATCCTTTTCTTTTTCACCAACTTTCACTTGAGTTTTATGTCATGGAAGTCAAAAAACAAAACAAAACAAAACAAAACAAAACAAAACAAAAAAAAACTAACTAGACCTCAGAAGTGAAGGAACCCAGGATCAGCAGCCATGGAAGACATCACAGAATCATAGAATCATTGAATATCCTGAGCTAAAAGAGACCCACAAGGATCATTGAGTCAAACTCCTGGCTCCACACAGGATCACCCAAAAATTAGACCATAGGTCCAAGAACATTGTTCAAATGCTTCTTGAACTCCAGCAGTCTGGGTGCTGTGACCACTTCCCTGTTGGGTCTGTTCCAGTGCCCAACCACCCTCTGGGTGAGGAACCTTTTCCTAACACCCAGCCTGACCCTCCCCTATCCCAGCCCCTTGCTGTTCCCTTGGGTCCTGTTGCTGTCCGCAGAGAGCAGAGCTCAGCACCTGCCCCTCCACTCCCCTCCTGAGGCAGCTGCAGGCCACTGTGAGGCCTCCCCTCAGCCTGCTCAGCTCTGGGCTGAACAAACCAAGTCACTTCAGCCACTCCTCATATATCTTGCCCTCTAGACCCTTCACCATCTTTGTAGCTCTCCATTGGAAACTCTGTAATAGTTTTTGTCTTTCTTACATTGTGGTGCCCAAAGCCAGATGCAATACTCAAGATGAGGCCACACCATACCTTTTAATATAAACTGTCATGGAGAGAAAGTATAAAGCAACTCTTTCACCTTTGACCTAAGGGGTGCTTAATGAACCAATGGAAAATATTTTCTCTAATTGGTGAAATGCGTGCTCGAGAAGCATCTGAATGCTCATGTCTGAGCTATGACTGAATTAACTGGAAATCTGGCTCAATAAAATGATGAAACAAAAATTCAGAGCAGAAAACAAATGTAAACCAGTCATAAACCAGAAACAGATCATACAAACGTTATGCAACATAAGAGAATGAAAAGATGTGCAGACAGAATGCAGATGCAAAATACACTTACATCTTTTTAAAACCAATTAAATGGATGACAGAAATAATTCAATCATTGCTTGTAACTTACAAGGAAAGGATGCATATAAAAATGTTTTTGAGTGTTTGTGGGAGGGTAGATTTGCAAGTAGTGCCTGTATGGCAGCATTAGTTTGTTCATCTGAAAATAAGGCATAATAATCCAGCCTTCAGCACTTTCAAATTTGAATCAAGATTTAGGGCTAAACAAATGACTATTTGTTAGTTGAGATGTGTCTTCACTATCCCAAATACATTCACAAAGGAAGAATGTAGATTACAGAAAAAAAAAAAATAATAATAATAATAATAATAAAATAAAATAAAATAAAATTAAATTATCTCTTTCCTTCTACCGTTATTGACCTCAGCAGGGTTCAATTTATTCAATCTTAATGAGAAAGAAGAAAGCTGTTTTCTACTTAGTTGCTGAAGACTCACGTTTTTCACTTTAAAAAGTGATATGTGCCCATTATGAGATGCATTTTATTTTGACCTGTTGATCCTCACTGGATTATGGGATTCTTAGTTTCTTTTCTTCTACACTGACCCATAACTATCATGGACTGAGCATGAAAGTGCAACTGTTTCTTACACACCGATATTTAAATGACATTTTTGTGCATCTTGGCAAGGTTCTGATTTCTTTGAATTGTTCTACACTCAACAATATTATATGGCACTCATCCTAGGCTGTATGGAAAAAAAAAAAAAAAAAAAAAAAAGCCTCAAACTCTTCTTCATTTTCTTGCACTAATCTGGTTAAAAAATAAAAATAAAAAATAGTAACAGTAACATTAGCAGCCAGAAGATCCCAAGATCCCATCTTGTCTTTGTTCTTTGCTCTTAATTTTCCACCTGAGTCCACAGGAATGGCCTAAAATGCCCACACTGCTGTTCTTAGCCCAGATCTTGTATGAAGACAGGCTGAGTTGGGGTTAGTCAGCCTGGAGAAGAGAAGGCTCTGAAGAGACCTTATAGCAGCCCTCCAGTACTTAAACGGTGCCTGCAGGAAAGCTGGAGAGGGACTCTTTGTCAGGGAGTGTAGTGATAGGACAAGGAGTAACAGTTTTAAATTAAAAGAGGTTAGATTTAGGTTAGAAGAAATTCTTTACTCAGAGGGTGGTCAGGCACTGGAACAGGTTTATCAGAGAAGTTGTGGATGTCCCCTTCCTTGAAGTGTTCAAGGCCAGGTTGGATGGGGTTTTGAGAAAGCTGGTCTAATTTCCAACACAAACCATTCTAATTCTATGATCATTTCAGAATACGAAACAACTTGAATGGCCATTTTGATATATAGGAGGCCTTCCAATTTCTTACCATACCTTTTATGTCAGGTTCTGGTCAGGATTTTCAGTCACGTGAAATGTTATTACAGAGTCATCAGAAAATATGTTTGTTATATGTTCTCTCTCTACTTGATCCACAGACAATAAAAATCTTCTATAGCATAGCTGGGATATGCTTTAGACAATATGGAAGAAACTTCTAGTTGTTAATCTTCCTCAGTCAGTAACCAGGAGATTTGGGTGTCCTGGAAATCCTGAAATTGTGAACAAACCAAGATGCATAGAGAATCCTAAAATACCCAGTGCTAGTCCTGAGATGGATCTTGTTCCATACTTTGTTATTTCCATTTTAGGCTTCGCTTCTTCTTTGTTGTCTTTATTCTATTCAACGAAAGTTTCAATTTCCTTTCTTACATTCTCCCAAATAACTGCATATAATTTGAATGCCGAAATACCTTAAGTTAGAATTTTACAGCAAGAGAACAATCCTGAATACCATGTTTTATAAAAACCCAAGATAAACAGCTTCAAAATACGTTAGATTTAATCCTTCCTAAGGCCTAACTAAAAGCGAAACTTACACTGAGACATAAGAACAAGTAATAATTAGTGAAGTTTGGGTGATTAAACTTGCAATGACTTATTACTCCAGTACAATATCGCACAAGTCCTAATGCACATGGAACTCCATTTTTTAATGTCAATAACTTGTAGCAGTAGAAAGTTAGGGAATGCCATATTTATGTGGGTTGGAGATAATTTGCATCTAAAATGACAGATGTGACTCACAGTGAGTGACAGTTATGTATTAGATTGCATGTAATATTTTTAATGTCTCTTCCCTCTTGCACTACCAAAAATAATTACCACAGTATTATTGTCTCTGAAGAGAAATCCCGCTTCCTCCCCCATCCTGCCTTCTCGTCCTCCTCCTCCAGCTTTCATGTTAAAGTAATATTGAGAAATGTTTAAAATGTATCTTACCATTTATAAACACATTTCATTATGAAGAGCAGTGGAGGTAATGATGGTAAATTGTAACAGAGCTATTCTATTATTTGTGTCTCACACATGCACAGAAAGACCACAATAAATAATCCTGTTTCCTGTTCCTTTCCAGGACAATCTGTTTTGCCCCATCAAAATGACTCTGCATGCTTTAAATTTTTTTTGGGGGGGAGAATCATTGCCTCCCACCTTTTTGTCTGCAGCATATGCTTTGATAGAGGAATCCTGCCAGAGAAAAAGTGAACATCTCAGCTCAAGTGCTGCATGCTCTTAGTACCAATGTGGATGTTATTTTCAGAAGCCCCAGTAGCTTCATAATTTAAGCTTTTCACTTTTTATAACATTAGCCACACAAGCACACCTTGTTTATTGATAAATTCTGTAGATTATATGATAATGAGGCAAATGGATTCCCAGACAGATTTTGAGCAGAAAACTAAATCATATTTAATTATGTTTTGCAGAAGAAATACCCTGAGTTAGACATAATACCCAACAGACCTATTCCTCTTTATTTGCCACCTGAAAAACCTGTTTGGTCCTGTGGCATAGCTCTATGAGGGGTCATACTGCCATGCCCCTGCCTGAGGACTCTGACTCTTCTCCATGATCTAAACTAGCTTTCTTTAACCCCTACTGTTAAATAGGACTCTGATTGTGACCTTGCTCATTTTAAGCAGATTCTTGCCTTAACCTTCAAGTTTGTAGTTGCTGTTAACATGTCTTTCCCTTGCTCCGTAGCTGGGATAGCCTTTTGTATCACTTGGAGGAAGCTGGCTCTTCCTATGATATCAGACTTTCATTCTACCAAGGCAAAGGTAGGTACACTATGATTGTTCCTAGCTGTTCACAGGAAGGCACATCAGTGACATTCTCATGTCCTTCATATCAGGGTCATGGAGTGAGCCTCGGTGTAAGAAGATATATACTTTGTGAAATCAAACCAGTCTTTACACTGTGGAGACCAGTGTCCAAAGCTATCACTCTGGAGTTTCTCATAGTATTTTCTGTCCTTAATATTCACTTGACTTGGGATTTAAGGAGAATGCCTGCTCTTTAAACACATCTGTGTTCAGACACCAGCATCTTTTAATGTCACTAAAAGAGCAGGCAGAAGGAGCAAAGACCAGACAGATAGATCCTCAGCTAATGGAAGATGTCATCTCCACTAAATAGATTTGCTCAGGTGACAGCCTTTCTGTTGCTTTCAGTGAAAGCCACAATACCATGGGTGATAGTTTCTTAGAGCTGAAGTACTGGATGTTATATATGGAAATGAATGACGCTGTAATTGAAAGGCACTTTAAAGCTAGTATCTGAGTCCTTCAGTCCTTGCTGTATAAAATAGCTTTTCCTTATGTGTTCGAGCACATAAGTTGCAAGAAGCAAATGTACAGACCATGTATGTCAGTGGTCTTTCCTCCATAAGATCTTCTCAGACCAATTCTGTTTTCTGGATTAAATCTAGAGTGACACCTTCTGTCAAGTAAATCACAGCCTTGTAAAACAAATGAGCATAAAAAAACCCTTCCTTCTCTTAACCTAACTTCAATGTTATTGAATTATCCACAAAGATTTCTACCTTTTAACAGCAGAGATCCTGAAATGCAGCATATAAAGTGATAGTCAGGGACCATATAAACCAGGCAGTAAAAATGAAAAATAATAAGCTACATTCAGAAGAGTCATGAGTTCTTTCAGATTTTTTTTTTTTCTAGACTCTGTAAACTTATGTGCAGTATGCATAAACTTCAATAAATTAAGTGACTTATGTATGTTAAAACTGGCTTAATGTATATGTTGAAGAATTAGAAGAGTACAGCAAAAGAATCAATTAACGGAAGTCTATTCAATGGTGCAAATTAAGATAGCTAACCTTATTTACTTTACATAGCTTCATGACAAGTAAGTTACTGTGTAGATTCAATTTTACTATGGATAAGTAGATGTCAGTAGAATTAAGTGAATCAAATTATATGGAAATTCAACATGTATAAAATGGACAAACTAAAACATTAGCTCTGCCTTTGTCTCAGAACTGATTATTTCTAAACAAGTAATTCAGAAATTAATAACTAGTGTTTGTTGATTCTACAGTTTATCTTGTAACCTATTGTGATACTTTTGTATATATATTTCAGGTGCTGGATTCCTCTATACAGCAGAGATGGAGATAGCTGCTGTTTGGGCAGGTGGGACACACAGCCACATGGCCACTCTTCCATCACATGACACACAGCAGCAAAGCTGGAGGAGGAAATTCTCTTGAGCCTCCTAATATGATATATGTAATGTCTGTAGTCTCTAGCTTCTCCATCTATCAAATTTATCATTCAGATTTGCTCTGCTCACAGTCTTACATCTTTTAATTTAGAACTGTGCTAGGTGAGAATGTCTCACTCAGAGATAATTCCTGACATCTGGAATGTGTTGCTATCCCTCTGTTTGGTAGTGAAGATAACTGTCCTAACATGAGATTTGGGACAAAAAAAAAAAAAAAAAAAGGAATTAGTGATTCTGTTATCTTGAGTGAAGGCATCCTGTGACAAATTTTGGGAAGTGCTATGGGCTGAGGAATTCTTGCCCTTTCCGCTTGCTTTTCAGAACATGGGGAAAATTCAAAGGGTTGTTTGTTTGTTTGTTTTCCTGTCCTGAGCAGTACACAGTATTGCTGTTCTGGAGGAGAACAGAGTCTGTGCCTGTGAATAGTCAGTAGCACATGCTTGAGGAAGAGATTAAAAACAAGATATGAGGGAAGTCACTGTTCCTTTAACCTTCTTTACCAATTGACAAGTATTTCTTAAGACAGATTATCAATTTTTCTTTCAGTGAAAATTATTCCAATGGGAGGAAAAATTGTTCCATTCAAAATATAACTTGAATGCTAACGTAAAACTGGACTTCCCAAGTATGCCTGGAAAGGAGACAGTCATAGCCAGAAAAATTTTAGTCAGAAAAAATCATCTTCCTCTCAGAAAATCCTAATTCATCAAAACTAACACTTTTCCTAACAGAAGCTTATGAAATTTTATTGTTTTTCTTTTTTTTGTCTAGAAACGTACTCTAAACATTATCAAGATAATATTCCCAAGGGAAAAAAAAAAAATGTTTTCTGTTTCAAAACAAGGTTTGGGGGTGGGGGCATTTTGGTGTCATTGCTGCTTTATCAAGCTATCTACAACTGAAAGAGTTTAATGTTAAAAATTACAATAAAGCTTTTTGATGGATAAACAACAAATTTCCTTTCAATTTTCTTCTGATGAATTTTCTGAAAATTAGATCTTTGCCCTAATATAAAACATCTTTTTTCATCTGTGAATTTTTTTCAGAAGATAGAAAAAATTTCTCTCCTGCAGCTATAATCAAGAAGCTTATATATGTCTTTGTGTAATAGTTCCTTCCTTTATGCTTCTTTGATTCTGTTCTTCTCTGTTCTAAATGCAGACCCTATCCATATAGTATATCTGAGTCCTAAAAAATATGTGTGTTTCAAGTTTTCAATGCTAAGTGGGTGGTTTAGTCAGGAAAGGAGTCAGTTTGCTTCAGCTGTCTAAAAATAAGCCTGGTCGAAGCAAACTTTTGAAGCTATTTCTTTAGTTAGTGGAAAATGAGTATCAGCTGTACTGGGTGTTGGTATCTGGGAGCAGTATCTAAGATGAATGGGATAAATTACCTTGAAGACTTGCCTACAGGCTGACTATACAGCAAGCCAGGCAACTAGCTCAGACTGGATGAACAACTTTTAGATATCTAAATTTATATTAGATTTATGCCTCCCCCCTTCACAGTGAAACTACTGAAAACCTGGGGATTTATTAGCAGAGTTCGAGTTAACTTTGAGTTGGTAATGGTAAAGTCCTAAACATTTTAAGATTTTTTTTTCCTTTTATTTTTAATATTTGAGATTGTTTCTCACTGGAGGAAAAAATAAAAATGTTTTCCCAAATCATTTTATTTTATTTCAACATTACCAAGCAAACCTGAGTGAGCTGTCACACCAGTATCAGAAAAACATATGAGAGAAAAGGAGGCAAACATTGTTTGCATTTTATGGAAGAGATGATGAGGACATACAGAGATGAAGTGATGCTCCAGGCTTTATAAACCTTTCAGAAGTTACTGATAGAAATGCTATTTTGATAGTAAGATGTTATAAACAGAAACTAAAAATAAGTAGTATCACAGAAAATATACTTCCATACAGCTATATAAAGACCTATAACTGAAGAGTTTGTAGGATTTTTTTTTTAGTACTGCTTATTTTCTGATCTCCTAAATATGTATACTTTTAAACATATTTCTGTAGAGGTTTATGTCAAAACACTAAGTAACATAATTCTTAATAAATGCAAACATGGTTTTCTCGTTTCTTCTAAGCTCACCAATATCATGGAAAAAAAAAAAAAAAAAATTAAAAAAAAAAAAAAAAAAACCTTCAGTAGAGAAATCAAGCATATGTAATGTACAGCCAAGTCAAAAGTAGCAAAAATACTGCATTATATGCTACTTTATGTGCATCTTCTGTGTCCAAGCTGTCAACCTTTCAGTCTCTGTTCTTTGAAAGGGAGCACAAGAACTGTCATTATATAGCCAAGGGACATTAACAATGAAAGAACTACCATTTAAATAAAAATAAGAGCTGTGAATCTGATGTTGCAGCTGCCTGATCTCCAGATATGTTTTGTTTCATATGGCAGACAATGTTTCATTCAGCAACTCCAAAACAGATGCAGTTGGTAAAATTCAACCTGTCTTGTCTTTGGACCTCTGGAAAGAAACCTGTGGACAGACCAGGTACATGGCAGGCTGCCCCAGATGACTGACACAAGGCAAGCACTGGCTTTAGCATGTCTTTATTTGACAGCTGATCCAATATAACAGCACCTCAGTGGGCTGTCAGTCTTTTTTATATCTCTGCTCTCTCGATTATAACATCACATCCCACTTAGCACTCCAAATTCACAGTCATTGTGGACACCAACAAAGCCTAGGCAGTCAGCTAAAAGGATATAACCATCTCTTTGGTATTATTAGCTGTCAAAGTTCTGAAACATTGTCATCTTGTGGCAAGCTGAGGACATAACAAGGGAAATAACCACTTCTCCAGGCCATTTTTCTGGCCCTGGAACCAACCCGCAGGCCTGTGGAGATTTCAGGTGCAAAGCATAAGTGTGAATTGCTGCAGAAGAGTTCCCACCTGTACTGTAACATGAACAGAATAAGATGAAACAAGTCACAGAAGACTTGCATGGAAGATCAAGTCTTTAACCTGTAGTGAGTGCTGTGTTTTGGATAACCCAGTATAGCATTACTTGTGAAATACAGAATGATTCTGCCATGAGGCCCATTTACTTGCCTTTTCACCAACCTGAAGAAGTACTAGAAGTTTGCATATTTATAATTGCTGCCTGGTTACATATTTAATTAATAAAAATTAGACTTTACAGAGGTTAAAATGTGAGGTATTGCATCATCATCCTAGTAACTGTTTTAAGATACAAAATTTTTTTTTTTTTTTTTCTTTTTTCTCCTACAAGAAGATCTTTGCCATCTCTGCTTTGTACTTTAACATCCCTTCTTCCACAGCATTGGAAGGACATACTTAACTCAGCATAGTTCTTCCAGAGACTACACTGTATGCACTCATTATCCAAGAGAACAGTGTGTCACCTTATCTTGAGACATCAATGAGTCGGAGTTTTAGCTTGATAAGGACTTCAAGACTCAAAGCCATAGTTTTCTACACAAAGCTCCTGGCACATACAAAGTAAAAAGAAAGAAGAGCTACAAAAATGTTCACTTTGCATACACACCTATAGCTATTATCAACCTAAGGACACGTATCAGGGTGGATGTCGACACATCTGAGCCCATAGAGAGGGAAATATTCAGACTGGCTCAGCTATATATCAGATCTGAGAGTGAAGGTGATCTGGATTCAGCAAATCTGAAGGCCCATTTAGACATGTCACTGGCTAAGACAACCCAGACTCCAGCAGCATGTGTTTCTGCCTTCCCCCATTCCTAGCTCTTTGAAAATGTACTTGTACCAGAAAACAGTGATCCTACAAGCTCTTTCATCTGGAACCAGTTAAGTTATTTACACTAGAAATGATCTGACAGAATCACATCTGCCTTAAAAAAAAATACATGAAGGTTTACCCTTCCCTGAAGAGTCAAGCCCAAGGCCAACTGGTTCACTTTGTAATATAAAAGTAGAATTACCATTTTTATATGTCACCTGGTGGTAGACTGTGGATGGAAGCCTCATGGAAGAAGCTAATGATAGCCTCAGGATACATTAAAACAAAACAAACAAACAAACAAACAAAAACTTATTTTGCTGAAAGGATTTAATAAGAGCCACCACTACAAATGATGTCAAATTGCGAGCTGAGCAATATTAGTAGAGAGAGGTTAAGTGTACATTGCAAGCAAATGGATAACTGTTTTTTTCAGTGGAGATATATGCAGGCATACATAAGCATAAACAGAGACATACAGTAATACTCCATACACAAAACACAGCACAGAGTCAAAGAATGCTAGCTGTTGGTTGACCCTGACCTGAAAGAAGCCAGGAGAGCTTTGTGGGGGGAATGCATGCTGAAAAAAAAAAAAAATAAATAAAAATAAATTAAAATAAAATTAAAATTAAAATTAAAATTAAACAGTGAAAGCTATCTGCTTTTTGATTTCTACTGATTTGGGGAGGCAGGCTTTTAAGGTTTCTATTAATAAACACTATCAAATCAGAGATATATTGTCTCTCCCTCCAAAGATTTTCTTCCAGTAGAAACAACCTTCACAAGCTTAAGTATTTGCTGAAGGCTAGGACTGCAAAAGGGAGAAGCAGACCACATCCAGACTCATGTATGAAGGCCACTAACCTGCCTGTAGGGTGTGTGGGGCCACAGTTCTGCACTGACCACCCTCAGATCTGGAGTCCCTGGGATTTATTTCCCAGACACACAGCTCTGATCTGGACTGGGTAGGCAGGCAGAGCTGCGTTATTCTGCAGGACAGAACATGCCTGACTGAGAATGGCATTAGAGCTGAACAGTCAGGTTAATATTTGGCCTGGCATAAAATCTAGTGCAAAAGTATCTCTTAGAAAAAAAAAAAAAATCCCTTGAGTAAACTGAAACAGTCACGGTAACTTTGCACCAGTTTAGTGCTGCACAATATGTCTGTGACATTTTAAATCCTATGTTGCATTTTCTAAAACCATATTTTCTATTCCTTGCAGCTACAGCCTAAGGAATAAAAAAGATAGCAGTCAGCTGAGAAGCAACATTAAAGCAGAAGTATGTCTCAAATCCTATCTTTCCATGGGATTTATTCAATATAAAGAGACTAGTGGGAACAGTAACCCAGGTGCCCCAAGCACTCCTGTATCATGTTTATTATCTGGCCTGATGCACATTTATTTATTCCACATAAAACAGAAGCTTTAACGGAGGGAATGAGAATATCCTCACTCTCCCCACAGTAGTTAATCCCAGGTTCAAATCATTTCAGAAAGATGAGGAAAGTGAAATCTTCCCCATCATCGCCATCAAGTCTGAGTTATAATTAGGAGGTTAATGATTAAAACAGGAATGAGAGGGAGACACAGCACTTGTCAGCACTTCCAGAGATGCCTCATATGAAGCCCAGCACAATAAACAGCATTAGAGCATGCTTACAAATCCATCACAGAAGGAAACTAGTCAATCTGTGAATCTAGCTCAGACCTTTAGGCATCTAGAGAGCTTTACTGTCCCAGTGTTCAGCACTTGTCCCCTTTAGATATCACCAGTGTGCAGCAACAGCCAAACAATACTACAACTCCAGATGTTGGACCTAACCATTTCAATTTCAAGCACCAGTGAGGGTGGGCTATCAACCCCAGTTGCTTTGGGTATAAAAGAGCCCAATTTCTGGAAGAGTGAGAGTGCATGGCATACCACCGATGCCACTCTGCAGCCCTACAAGGGACTGGCATTTCCCCTCTAGCACTGCAAAATCGTACAGTGGATCCTTTGCTATTATAGCTTTAGCATTGCATGCTAAAACCTTTTAGCATTGTATCTTGTGTGTTTGTGTATGAGAAAGTAGATATTTTATACTGTGACAAACAAATCCCTAGTGTAAAGTCTGTCAAGACCAATAAAGTTTCACCATGCAGGAATTTGACCTACTACTATAATTCAAGGAGTTTCAGCAGTAAGGGAGAGAAAAGGAGAATGCACTCCCTGCTTAAAGGATGGTCTAGGTCTTATTTTTCCAATTATTTATTTATTAATTTTTACACTCAGGAGAGTCACACTCCTATAAATGCTCTTTCATATATTTTGAAGCATAAAAGATGACCAGCCCCTGCTTAAATAAATGAAAACAATGCTCCTTTCTAATCAGATTTTTAAAGAGATCACTAATCAGCAATTTTTGAGTGAGGAACAGTAGCCAGATAATCCATATCCTGTGATACCTTCACCTTCTCATTTATCTTCTCACTGCCATTGTTCACATGGTTATTTAGCCGATTAGATCCTGAAATGTTGGGCTGGCATTTATTCAAGCTATGTAAGCAGTTTTATGCAGACCAAGGGAAAACACCTAAACAGTACCAAAGTGAAGAGCAGATGTCTGCAGTTTATTTTCCTTGATTGAATTTTAATAGAATTTACATGAGGTCCTTTTTGTGTTCAAGTTATCACATTAGGGAGCCTGGGCTCTTGGTGAAGAATGACAGACACTTGAGAAATTTGTCCAATATTTGCAGAGGACAAAGATTCCAGATCCAAGCATGAAAAACAGTGCAGTGGAGTTCACTCTTCCAAGAGTTAGAAAGGGACACAGTGGATTGCTTTTGTGTAAAGTTAACAGTTGGCAGCCTTATCAAATAGTTCATCTGATGCAACACATTCAACTTCTGAATTAAGCCCTTTATTATTTATTTATTTATTTATTTAAATAGCCTCTAAACTGTCTTAGCTAAATGTCTTTAAAGGTTAAAACTTGGCTTTGCTTGGAGGTAAATTGTAATGTCATTTATTTTAATCAGTTTTGTTCAACAGGTGTCAGACACCACAGTCACACCAGTCCTGCCAGTTAGAACACAAGCTCTCCTCCCCCTTCCTAACACTTCTTACACTATTTTCCAAGACATTAGAAGATACAAACCCTTATCATCTTCAGTGATCTTGTGTTGGAAGGAAGGCTGAGAGGTCAGGACTACATGAATGATCATGTCATTCCTCTGGAAAATTGTGCTACCTACCAGTAGTAAAGGAAGGGTTCTTCCCTTCCTTCCTTTGAGAAAAAGCTGCTATTACAGACCTGAAAGATGGCTACTTTCATTGCTGCTCCAGCAATTACCGAAGTAGACTTGGTGTCTGGAGTCTTTCCAAGGCAGTATGTCAAATGATATTTTACTTTCCAGGTTAGAAGTTAAGCACATAAGTGTAAACTGAGCAAAAGCCAAGAGATGCTACCTTTAAAGAAGGCAAAATACCATTTGTCAGCTGTGCTTAGCCTCTCCAGGAGGCAGTGGTTCTGGCTCATTTTGAGCTCAGAGTCCCATGGGACTCAGAAAACTAGAAAGCATCAATAGCTCCTCCTTGTGCTGGCCCTGCTGTGTACCATTCATGTCAGTGCTGATCCATGATGGTGACAGCCTCCACAGCTGACAGATGTGTGCTTCTACAGTCTGATCTTACAGGGTGGGTGCACAGGGTGGAGAAGTTTCACAGGGCAAATCCAGTATGAATCAAGGGAAGCAAATATACTGGCATATAAGCACTGTGTATTCACATAGCATGCTGCTTTTTGGACTGTGGAATGTAAGAGAAGACCTTCTTCAACAGCCATGTGCTACGGTGAATCTGTTCTGTCAGATGGGCAATTTCTAAAGGTCTGGTCTTAATTTTATCTCTGGCTGTAGCGCTTTCATGCAGCACACTAGAGTGTCAGCTCCAGTGACTATTGTATTACTGTAGAAGCAGATACAGAGTAAGTGCAGCTTTTGCAGTCACACTTGTTCCACAAACAATACAAGATAGCAGATTACAGACCTTTTTGGAGCTCCTTCTTCAGCTGCTGACAAGGGAAGAAACTGTATTGCCACCCCACTGCCCCACTGCCTGCACCTGCTGGGTAATTCACATCTCCCTTCTCCAAACCATCATGTTCTGCCCCCAATGACAACATTTTTCGAAGTGAGTTAAGATCAGTACTTCTAGGGACACATAGGAACAACACAGGGAACAACAATGAACCTGCCTGATATAACGTGGCTGAAGCCATTTTCTAGAGGAGTGGCCAAGGCTGCCCAAAGATTACAATTACAGGTGACTTTACCTCACCAGCCTCCAGACTGTCTTTCAGCCTCTTTCAGTTGTTCTGATCTTTTATAAGCACATCTGTTATTTCCTATCATTTGATACAGGGAGAAACAGGTGCATTTGAGGACAAGGAAAAAAGGACAAGTAAAAGAGCTACTATTTTGTTTGTTCAGAGTCCAGAACAACTTTCATTCACCCTGGCCTCTGTCGGCTCCCTAAAAAAACATATTAATTCAGGTTAAAGTAAGAGTAATTCATCAACTTTTCCATTAAAACTTATTTACCAGCTTATCCAAGCCATTGTAATTCAAATTTTTCCTCTCCTCACCTCAAACAGAGCTTTTACACTCAAGTACCTGTTCAGGAAAGAGCTTTTACTTTCATGAATATGTATATTTATGTGTATATGAACATATAAATATGAAAATGCAGAAGCATCATAATGACATTAGTCACCATGCTTCTTATCCATGAGTGGTCATTAAAAAAAGGCTTTTAGGAGAATCTCTTATGAAAAGCTGTGATATAATATATTTCCCACTGACTAGTTTACAGGTATCCTGATACAGTGGTAATCAAGAAATTAATGATAACAGATGAATTACACTCAGTTAAGAGAGGATGAGTACATTTGAGATTGAGCTCTCTTCCGGACTCCCAGGGAAAAATTGGCCCCATCCCAAAACAACTTCATTCTAGTCAAATATAGTGATGAGAAAAGAAACATTGTAAGCACAGTTTGCATATGGATAACAGTGATACAAAGAAATGGACTTGCCCAGAATCACACAGGAAGACAGGGACAAAGCTGGTAATTGAAACCAAATGTCCTGAATGATAGCCCATTTACCTGAATAATATATATATATATATATATATATTTGTTCTGTGCTGTCTTTAATTCTTTTTACTTCATTTAGACATTAGGGTGGAAGCTGCCTTACAGAAACCTAAAATGGATAGAAAAGCAAGAGTCAAGAATGTCTTGGACACAGAAGTCAACTAAACATGAGATTTTCACTTTCTCCAGGGTATATACTGATTTGTCTGCTATCTTCACCATAAGTATGTGAGACTGCTTTGATAGCTTCCCTATTCAGTTTTATATAGATCATTTTTGTAATTGATAATGTTACTGTGAAAAGCAGACTGCTGCTGAATTAAAGATTAAGTCAAAACTAGGCCCTTAGTCAGTCTGAATGTGTGTATTATTCAAGGATCCTGTTTATTATCAAGGTAATTCTACTTTTTAATGCCCATAAAGATTAAAAATAAACTAGTGAAAGCAATGAGCTTACTGTAAATTATATTCCCACAAGGGATGAGTCTCAATTGTCATTACCAGAACAGTCTACCTCAATCATTTTGAAAAAGTCTATGTTATAAAACAGGGCGATCTATGCACATTTTATAAAGCTAATTTTCACCTAATGTTTTTCTCTGTAAATTCAAGACCTGGCAACACATAAATATTCCCATGCTTTCTTCATTCACAGTAGGGAGAGACAGATTTTTCTTTTTCAACCCCCAGCCCAGCTGAAGCCTAGCACTGGAGCAGGAGAGCAGAGAGAGGAAAGAAACAGACAGTCCCACAACCCTGCAAAAAGATTTCTGCCTGTTGTGTGCAGAGCACTAACCTTAAAGCACAGCTGGTTAAAGAAACACTTTATTGTCCTGTCAGTGGGCAGGAAAATTTATCTGCCTGCAATCCTCTACATCCACTGACTTTCCCAGCAGATGCAGTATTAAAAGCTTCACTAGCCTGGAGAAAACCCAGGCTCCAGTCACAGACCAGGGGGACCTATGACCTTCTGCATCTGGATCCTCCAATTAAGTAGTTACCTACATGTAAGTTAGTCACTTCATTGACAATGGAATCAACTCACCCAAACTAGATGCCTCAAGTATGTCAACACAAACCTGTCTTGAAATTGCTTCTCTTGTGATTAAGCAGAAGAGGACTTTTTGGCAGCTTGCTCAGCTGAGAAGGTGTAAAGCCAATCTGATGAATAAGTGTCCAGTCCGTTCTTCAGTGTCAGTAAGCTATGTGTCACTTCCACTGTAAAAATAAGAATAGGATTTTCAAAGAAACATCTAAGCCACCATGGTAAATCCTGTCATAAATAGCACCTAAAAGACAAAAAAAAAAAAAAAAAAAAATACAATTATTGACTAAAATTTTAGAATGGACAAATACTCCTAGATCTTCTGTATTAGAATATATACACATATAGTTTTGACTATCAAAGATTTATGGTAATAGGAAAGCAATGGAAGGAGGCATGATACATTCCTTGAGCTCTCCAGTGCTCTTTCCAAATGAAATCAGCCGATACGGATCACATCTATAACAGTTTAGGAGTGAACAAACTGTTTTAAAACATAAAACAGCCCCAAGGATTTTTAAAATAAAATAAAATAAAATAAAATAAAATAAAATAAAATAAAAATTAAGCTGTTTCATGGAATAAAAAGAACAGACATGAAAAATTCCGCTATTAAAAGAGACTAGTGTCTCCAAAATTACATAAAATCAATCATATGTCATGGTCAAGACAACAGTTTCTTGAGGCCTGGATCTGTGACCTTCCATCCCAGTGTGCCTGCCCTCATCAGCTCCTGTCATTGGTATGCAAATATGTTGCATTGCTGCAGTATGTCAAGCAGCTATTCACAGGGTGACTTGCTCGCATTATTTTGGTTGCTATATATTTACATCCAATTGCCTGGTAGCCCTCATTTTGTTTACACTCTCCAGTATTGATTTTATCAGTTGCATATACATACGTAAAGGCTATTTTAGTACAAGGCCATTTAAAACCTTTCTAGCCAATCAGTACCAGTGAGATGTCACAATTTACAGGCACACAGGAGACACCACAGTTAAACCATCTGGATCTGAAATATTTTATCTTAGTTCAAAGAAGAAATAAACAATGACACAACGATAATTATTTCTAAATCTTGGTCAACTCCTTTAAATGCATTCTCTGTGTTTTGGAGACTCAGAAATGCAGCTGTGGTACCTCCACTCTGAGGAGGGAATATGGTCCTGATCCACTCTGAGTTTGATCTCAGCTGCCCTACTAGCATTTCCCAGAGCTCAAAATGCAAAAGAAAACTGTGGGCCAAAAAACCTTGGGAACAAACCACTAATGAAAGAACAGGTTTAGCCTCCAGCCTTGTCCCCTCCAAAAACAAAAGCTGCAAGACTGTATACAGCCTCAGAGTAATGTTGAATAAAGAGCAGTGGCAAATGTTGCTGTTCTTCATTAACATGAAGCTTTAAAACCATCAAAAAAAAATGAGATTTCTTTTGAAGACATTACATCTTTCAGTGAGAAAAAAAAAAAAAAATCTGTTAAAGGTCAAGCCATTTTGTCTGCCATTTTCAAAACAAAATAGCTTTTGCTTCTGACTGACACTTGCCCAGATATTTACGTTTATTTAAAGTATATATATATATACTTCTCAAATTAACCCTGATGAAATATTTTTTAACTTTTTTATTTAAGAGGATAAGAAACCTCTCTCTCAAGGAAATCATTTTGGGTCAATGTGAATGGGATTTTTTTCAGTCAGTGAACTGAAAAATCAATTACTCCAACAGGCACTGCTATGAGCAAGGGCAATGTGAGACCAAAAGGCAAATTGGGAAAGAACTCACTGATCTTGCCATAACGTTTTTCAATATAGTGCCAACACATTTTTTTTTCCAACACACTCTCTGTTAAGATTTCCAGATGAGTCATATCTCTTGCCCAAATCTTTCTAAGACTTGTGGGGGAGAAGAAAAAAAAAAAAAAAAAAAAAAGGAAAAAGAAAGCAGCTGAGTTCCACTTCTGCAGCTGGAAGCTGTGAAGAATTTCAATACATCAATACATTTTCATGATTTGGTTAAATTAGAAGATATTTTGAGAAAACATCCTATTAATGTCCCCTTCAATACCAGGTATAGCAGGCAGGGGAGGAGAGGCATTAAAATACTCTTCCTAGAATCAAAACACAAATGCTAGGACCAGAGAACTCTCGCTCATTATTTTCTGTGATTCTTAAGATACCAATTCATTTCTTATTTCAGGAACTTTATTTCCATTCTCTGCTTTCTCTCTCTGAAGTGAGTATTTTATTCTCTAAACACTTCATTTTTATCCATATTTAAATTCTTCTTCAGATGTTTACCAACCCTCCCTTCCAACCCCCCCCCCCCCCCCCTCCTTTCTCATCTTGTATACTGTAACTGGCTTGGGAAGCATTTAAAGGATATAATGCATAGCCTCAAGACACTTGATATGTAATTGTACTTAATTATACTGCTGCAGAAAAACAGAAACTTTGTTAACTTGAGAGTTCTCCCAACAGCAACACAGACCAGTTCTTTGGCTAAAAATATGTCAAAATACAAGTGCAGATACTGACTTTGTTAATTAATGAGATCTTCAGTTTTCTTTTTCTACACACAAGGGTAAATGATAGTAATCACAATTCTCATCAAACCGAAGATCCAATCTCTCACACAACGGGTCACCTAGTTCTGTGTGCACCAATATATTTGTTATTAAAAACGTTTTGATATTTGAGGAAAAAAATCTATAACTAATTTCATTTTCTCACTTCTCTTTATTGCCCTGTTTCTCTATAACAAAGGTTAGCTTGGTTTCAGTATAGCTGAAGTAGACTGAGAAAGTGTAGGCATCTGTGCCTGGAAAGTCATCACACAAAGGCTGCCATATGGGCATGGGGCATAAATATATGATAAGGCATCATGTTCGACCACCTGTGACTTCCATTACTGGGTGGTTTTACAACTAGCTTAACTGGCGACATCCTGTGGCAAGATTTTTAAGTAGTCTTCTTCAACAGTCCTGCTGAATATAAACATAATTTCAGATTCAGGTACCAAAATTAGGTGATCCAGTTCTCACTTGGGAACAGTATTTTCTTGGTGCCAAGAAGACTTTCATTTTCCAAGTCTGAACTAATTTTTGGATTCTGATTATTAATAAATAAATAAATAAATAAATACATCTAAGGCTGTTGGACAACCTTTACTGAAAAGGAAAAGTACATGAATTTTTATTTAATTGAGGATCAATGCCTTTACCTTTAAGCAATAGTACTTAAAAGTCACTTTGTTCCCTGAAAATAATGTGTTTTTTATTGCTTGGTATAACTCCAAGGCTTGCTGTAACTACAAATAACAGAAAAAAAAAAAAAAAAAAAAAAAAAAAAAAAAAAAAAAAAAAAAAAAACCTCTTTCTGGTTCTTTCTAGCTTGTTTACCTCTGCATTTGTATGCATTCTGTGTATCTTCAGTTTCATTATTCTCCATGTTTCTGTGATTCTTTCTCACTGCAACAGCAGAAAGAAAATCGTGCTGGTAAAGCCCCGAGAATTTTCAGAGCAATCATAGAGTAGGAATTTTATCTGACACTGTTTTTAACTTTTTTTTTTTTTTCTTTAATAAATGAATATATTTCAAGTTGATAGTGTCCCTTTAAATCCTTCTACTCTGATAATCTGTATTTCTGATTATCATGTGCATAAGTACTACGGTGAATTTTTCAAAGCAGACCCGCATTTTCTTATTTTCTGCAAAGCTTTGCAACATACATTTTTAAGTTTTTTTCGACTGATGTTGAGATGAGGATTTGTATGACATTTCTAATTTCTGAGAGTGATTTGATTTTCCACTTCAAACATGCCTCATACCTTGTCTTCCTCCAAACATTCTCTTTCATGGCCCAGTTCAGCAAAGGCATTTAAGCACAGGCTTCATCATCAAGCAAATCAAGTACATAACCATATTAAGTTAATACAAACACATACCTTAAATCTAATACCTAAATATGTGACCATTCTATCTCCTCTTGTCTTCAAAATACTAGCAGTCCAAGTATTTTCAGAAAGGCTTCATTGTTTCACTTAATTAAAGTATTTATATTTCTATGTTCTTTCAGATCCCATAAAAGCCAAAATTATTTTTATCTAACTATTGTCTTGACTCATCTCAAAATAAAAATATATCTTTTGTGGTTTTGACAAGATCTTTTTCCTTTCATTTAATAAAGCAATCTTCATACTGAAAACTGTAAAGCTGCAAGGTACCACTGTTTAACAGGTTTGAATTCATCACCCTTAGTAATTCAGGCTGAGAATTTTTCCAACAGAGTCCTTCTCTGCTGGAAAACACTACTTCATGGTTGAAAAATGCTGCTTTTGCAAGTCCCCTTCTCCCCTTCTGCCATGACAGGCCTCAGCAGTACCCAGCCCTGCACCATGCCAATGGACCACAGTGAGAAGGAATGAATGCAAGAGGAAGCACCTGCTGGTGAGTGGGACTAAGAGATAAGATTAACAAACGTTTGGGGAACCAGCTGTATTTGCAGCAGCCAGCTGGACTGGACTTCCTGAAGCACTGTTCTGGTTTCACTGAAGCATCACTTAATGGTATTGATTTCATAGAATAAAAGAATCATAGAGTATCCAAGTTGGAAGGGACCCACAAGGATCATCGAGTCCAACTCATGGGTCCCCAGAGGACCACCCAAAAAATCAAACCATGTGTATGAGGGCATTGTCCAAATGCTTCTTGAACTCCAGCAGACTCAGTGATGTGACCACTGTCCTGGGGAGCCTGTTCCAGTGCTCAACCACCCTCTCAGTGAAAAACCTTTTCCTGATACCCAGTCTGAGCCTCCCCTTTCACAGGTTCAAGCTGTTTCCTCAGGTCCTATCATGGGTCACCAGAGAGGAGAAATCAACACCTGCCCCTCTATTACCCCTCATGAGGAAGTTGTAGACCATGATGAGGTCTCCCCTCAATCTCCTCATTCTTTTGTTTTGTTTTGTTTTGTCAGGATCACTGAAAACATCTTCCACACTAAATTTTTATTAGGAACTTTGACACTAGTTTCTTCAATTTCTGTTGAAATTATTCCCTTGTAAAAGCAAAACCATTAGCATTTCTTAACTGTAGAACCAATTTAGCTGCATTCATAAAAGTATGCCTGAACAATTTATGCATGATGACAAAAAAAAAAAAAAAAAAAAAAAAAAAAATGAGTTTTTTACCAGGTGTATTTTTAAATTCATACACTTTTTTTCAGGTCCTAACAGTCTAACAGTTAGAATTTCTGCCTTCCCTCCCCTCCCCTCCCCTCCCCTCCCCTCTCCTCTCCTCGCTCTTCCCCATTTTTTCCCCCAGAGCTTTAGCAATAACATATTACCTGTTCTTACAATCTCCTGTATTGCTGAGTGTGAATGGAATTCCCATTTTAGGGTGGGTTATTCAATATTTATATTTCAGGATCCATGAGCAAGTCCTTATTGTTGTTTACAGAACAATTTTTAAAGTACATGTTTATGTGTCTTGCTGAATAGTGGTCAATAGAGTTAAATATGGTCTGGTATTTGGAAACATTGCAAGCTCAGACCTTCTTACAGTAATAATATGGAAAAATAAAAAAAAAAATAAACAGAATGCTTTATGGCAGTGTGTGTTTACTGTATTTCTAAGTTTTGTGCTGACTGTATTTCTGTTATGTTAGCATGAAAATTGTAAATTGTTCCACTAATGAGATTCAGTCCACTTTCAGAAACACTAACAATGATATTTGAGAAATATATATATACTTATATAAATTCCACAAACCATTGTCAGAAATAACATCATATTGCTCTTATTTTTAAGCATAGTGTTATAAAGGTATCTTGATTTCTTTTCAAGCCCTGTAAAAATTATATGAAACAGTCTGTGTTAGTGAAATTGTCTTTCAATGTCTGTTGTTCTGTGATCATTGTTCCTGCAGTGAAACTGGAACCTCAGAAACTCAGCAGTCAACAACTGATTAACCATGTTTAACCATCATGAGCGGCAGTTCTGAGAGTCTGAGAGTCCTGCTAAATTCATCTTGTTTTCATCTCTGTGGTAAAAATGTTTCCCAATCTATGGCATATTTGCTCCCAGACAAATTGATGGCAAAGTATCCATCAGACTTTTGCATTACCTCTCCGGTGATGGAGGATTATTTCTTGATCTGCATTGAAGGAAAGCTATAATTTTTTGAGACTGGTCAGAGTCAGGCTGTTAATGAAATGACTGCTCCTTTGCTACATGTGGTCATCTTGCATTTTTTAGATCAGAAAGGTTCAGTTTACATTACTTTTCATTGTTCATTGCTTGCTTTGCAAGTTGCCCTGGTATTTTTATAAAATATTCAAAAGGTCAATTATTTGCCATTTTACTTAAGCTTATGTGCTAATATGGAAAAACAGATTAGCAGTAAAACTAATTTTCTTTAGAAATAAAGAAGATGGGAATCTTACAAAATGAATTTTGTGCTGGAAACAACTTTTAATAAACATATTTTATAACTTCAGTAAATATAAAATTCTTATTAGCATAGGAGTGGTGGTTCTACCCAGCTGGGTAGCTGAATTCCACAACTGCTCTCTCACTCCCCATCCTCAAAGGGAAAGGGGGAGAAAATCAAGGGTTAACAGGCTCAAGGGTTGAGATAAGGACAGGAGGATCACTCAACAATGATCATCATGGGCAAAACAGATGCAGCATAAGGAGATTAATATAATTTATTGCATATCACTAGCAGACTAGAGCAGTGAGAAACTAAAATAAACTAAAACACCTTCCTTCCCCCTCCATCCTCGAGCAATGCAGTGAATGGGGAACAGGGGCTGTGGTCAATCCCTAACGCTTCATGGTCACTCTCTTCCCCTGCTCCATGCAGAGTCCCTCCCACAGGATGCCATCCTTCCCGAACTGAGCCTGTGGGGTCTTCCCAAAGGCAGCAGCTCTTCAGCAACTGCTCCCACATGGCTCCGTAACATCTGTCAGAAGCAAACTGCTCCAGCACGGGTCCCCCACAGGTGGCAGCTCCCCCCAGCCCCCTACTCCTGCATGGGCTCTTCTCCACGGGCTGCAGCTCCGGCCCGGGGCCTTCTCCTGCAGGGGCTCTCCATGGGCCACAGGCCACATCCACCTGCTCCACCAGGGGCTCCTCCACGGGCTGCAGCGTGGAGATCTGCTCCATGTGGGACCCATGAGCTGCAGGGGGACAGCCTGCTCCACCAGGGGCCTCTCCACAGGCTGCAGAGGAACTGCTGCTCTGTGCCTGGAGCACCTCCTGCCCTCCTGCTGCACTGACCTTAGTGTCTGCAGGGCTGGTTCTCACTCCTTGCTCTCCCAGCTGCTGTTGCACAGCAGTTTTTCCCTTTCCATTATCTGTTCTCTCAGAGGCCCAACTAGCATCACTCCCTGGCTCAGCTCTGGCCAGCAGTGGGTTCCTTTTGGAGGCATCTGGAGCTGGCTCTGACATGGGGCAGTTGCTGGTCTCTGCTCCCTGAGACCTCCCTGAGCCTTCCTGGTACGAAAATCTTGTCACGTAAACTCTGTACAATAACTTAAGAAGTTACTTTTTTTATTTTATTATGAGAAAAAATATAAAGAGGGAACTATCATTTTTTCCTTCAGTTTAAAACATGCCATCCAGAATCAATGCACAAAACAAAGAATTTGAGTTGAAGTGCTTTGATTTTTTAAAAATATCAAATTTAATTTAAAAATAAAAGTGAAGTTGTTAAGAGTTTTTCAGCATATCTTCAGCACAAGAAAGTGAAAACATACATTATTGGTGTTAGGGGGACAGCTGGACCTGATGATCTTGAAGGTCTTTTCCAACCTTAATGATTCTATGATTCTATGATTGTTAACATACATGTTAATACATGTAAACATACGTGTCCAAAGAAGGGCTACAAAGCTGGTGAAGGGCACAAGTCCTGGGAGGAGCAGCTGAGGGAGCTGGAGTTGTTTAGTCTGGAGAGGAGGAGGCTCAGGGGGAGTCCATATTGCTCTCTACAACTACCTGAAAGCAAGTTGTGGGGAGCTGGGGGTAGGCCTCTTCTTGCAGATAACTACTGATAGGACTGGAGGGAATGGCCTCAAGTTGTGCCAGGGGAGGTTCAAGTTGGAATTAGGAGACATTTCTTCTCAGAGAGAGCAGTCGGACATTGGGACGGGTTGCCCCGGGAGGTGTGGTGGAGTCACTGTCTCTGGGGGTGTTTAAGGCAAGGTTGGACGTAGTGCTCAGGGACATGGTTTAGTGGGTAATGTTGGTGGTAGGGGGACAATTGGACTAGCTAATCTTGAAGGTCTTTTCCAATCTTAATGATTCTATGATTAAGTTCCTTAGATTGCTCAGAGCTTATTATTTACCATTGCTCTTTTTGTTGAACAGGGATCTACATGCAGAGCAAATTACCTTCTTAAAATAAATAAATAAATAAATAAATAAAACAACGAATTTCTTAGCACTTTTGCTCATATGTGATCCAAATTACAGAAGCAGTGGTATACCTACTTGGTCATTCATAGATTTACAGACTAGTGTAGCAGCCCAGTCTAAAGGCTCTATCCTGATAAAAGCTGTGCCTGGATACCTTCCAATGGCTACATGGAAACTGCCATTTCTACAGGGATCTTCCTACCCAGTATAGACAAGTTCTTTGGCATTTAATTTAATTAACTGAAGCTCTTTCTGGCTCAGGATTTCCCTAAACTTCAAGTGGACAAGGGAGATGCATGATATATGCTGTTATATTTTTAGGATCCTTCTAACTTTTGTCCAGTGCCAGAGGCTGGATGCTGAGCTAAATGACATTTTGTCTGACCCTGGCCAGCTGTTTTTACAGTGATCAGGACCAAGGCTCTGTTACTTATGGTGTCCTGATACCATAATCCTTATTCTAACATAGATACAAACTTATGTATGAAACTTAAGATATTTCCCCTAAGTGTTTACAGAATAATGTCTCCACCTATATAAACTAAAGAAGACACCAATATATAATCAGAATAGCTGAGACACACATAGGCATGACTACTAGTGCTCAAAGTATGGATCTTCTTGAAAATTTCTAGGCAGAGGAACCCCAGCACAAGCCTGCCATTTTTCCCATACTAATATTGGACACTTTGAAACAGGGACTGAAAAAAGAAGTCCCATTCTATATCATATGAAAAGGTTTGTTGCCTCCATACTACTCTCTTAGAGCTCAGGAACAAAAAATAAATTAAAATTAAAACCAGGAAAATTTAGAATAAAACTTCTAACAAGGTCCATTGAAGGAAAAAAGTTTTTATAGTCCCAAAGTGTTCCAGCTGCATTTCTGAAAGTCATCTTTAAAAATCTTCTGAAGCCTTCTTAACTTCTGAGCTAAACAGCCACCTAAGCAGGTTTCTGAAAGTCTTCTTTAATAACAAACCAAAATCTTCCCTATCGCCTGTGCAGCTGTCAGTCTATTTTCCATGCCCTAACCCTGCTAAGATTTGCAGCTGTCTTTTATGAACATCAGAATTGCTTTAACGCTGCAATGCCCTAAGACATGGCTTTTTCTGGTAATCTAGATCCGTCAATCTGTCCAAAACTGGTACATGATTCCATAGTCAGTAGTTTATTTTGTGACAGGAATAGGCAATAAAATAATGCAGTGAAATATTTTAGTGTGAGAAGCCTAATTCAGGATAGGTTAATAAAGTCTGGGTGATTCATCATGGCACATTATTTATCCACAGTAACTTGCTGGGTAGATGTGTGGAATCTCATCATAGTCTGTTGAAATTTATGTTCTGAGCACTCTTTGCTTTTCTTATTTATTTATTTGCTTAGCTAGAAAGGACATTTACTTTCCCCATAGCAATTTAACAATAACTATGAGTTGTAAGAATTGCATGATTTCTTGCTTTAAAAAAAGCAAGACACAGATTAGTGTTGATCCTTCTTACAACGCAGAGCTGAGAAGAGCTTTTAAACAGCTGCTTTTTAAAAGTGATGCAAATTCTGCTGAAAGCACTATAGTGGTTAAAATTTGGACACCAATTTGAATGTATATATATATGTATATATACACACAGAAAAAAAAAAAAAAAAGCTACCTAGAAAATTTTTAAAATTCTTTAAGTTAAACCTGTGTAGCTTATGTGCTAAGACAAGGCCCACTAGTCTGAATACTGGAATAAAGCACTCACTAATGGAAATTTATAAGAAATGATCACAGAATGGTGTAAATGAAAACATTATTAACTGTATAAGAAAATAGCATCATAAAACACTTCAGGATTCACTTCAGTGTTTTCTGAAAACTTCATTACTGATGGCAAGGACTGAACTTAAGAAAAAAAAGTTATCTTCTCTCTCCTGTAATCAAAGCATCTCTCGTGCTGGCAACACAATGTGACGCCTGTCTGTGAGTAAAACGCTGTCTCCCTGGAAACCACTAGAATGTGGCACTTCATCTGATCCCAAAATGAGCGATAAGAAACAAGAAGCGTGAAATCCTTTGCTGTGGAGGTTAGCATTTCACTAACAAACACCTGTAGTTTGATGTTTGCAGTACCTGATACATATGATTTCCTAATTGCTGCAAAAAGCGTTAGGTGTCCTTAATAGTTGTGTCTGTTATGACAGAGGTCCTTCCTTTCACTGTTCTTTTCCTGCCTGCTTAACAGATCATAGACTCAAAACAAAACTGTAAGTATCTCCTTTGCATAATTTCCTAATTAACCCTCTGTTTGCTAAAAATCCCATTAACACTTTCCTTGAGGCAAAATTAACATGTTTATTCAAAACACCATTGGGACCTTATCTGCATAACTCTTATTTACACACTAGACATAGATCTGGGATTGCTCTGAACACATTCACATTAACAATTTTAGTTAGGCACACCTCCTAAACCAAAGCTATAGAAAAGGGACATCAATTCAGTAATGAACCATCTAGCCTTAATCACAAGCAACACTTTTTTCTAGTAGAGCTGCTCAGGATTCTCTGAACTGACAAAAATTAAGGCTTGGTGAGGAGTTTCTCAGTCTCCACAAGAATAATTATCCAGACGTGGAATGGAGCTTCTGGTCATGATGAAAGAGAGGGAGAGCAAGGCTTGGAGGTGGAGAGAGAATGAGTTTATTGTGGGGCAGCAGCAGTCATGAGCAGGCTGACACTTTGCAATTACATGTCTGTTTCCATATTATGTGAACCAAATGCATTGAGGGTGGTAGGGGAGGCTAAATCTAGTGTGTCTTTAGATTTCCTGAATATGTCAATGTGCAAGAAGAAAAAAACAATGTGAACATCAAGCTCTTGGTTACCGTAGGTTGAATGTTTTATCTATTTTCTTGCTACTTGGAAAACAAGCTGTATCAAACAAAAGCCATTGGTTTCCTACTAGTGTAGAGGGGAAAGTAAATTAACTTCTCTAGAAGCCTCATGAGATTTAAGACATATGTAATCCAGTTGTTTTCTCAGTCTGAAGCAAAGCTTACTGACAAGAATATACTCTCCACCTAGCCTACTCAACATTAACACAACACTGCAGTGAACAAGGTATTTGACTGCACAACCCTTTACTTTTCCTAGAGTTTTCTGGTGAATGCTGAATAAGAGAGAAACTCTTCTTGGAACTTTTCTATCCTCAAATGTCCATGCTTTGGTATCTCTGTCTGTAACACAAGAATGTCACAAACACTTTTTGTAGTGTGTTATGAAGTTCACCTTATTAATAGCTGAAAAACACTCAGCCTATAGAGAAATAAATTGCATTTTTCTTTAGGGGACGATCTGATCTATGTGTCATGCAAAAGTCATGGGCCAAATATTAGACAGCGAGGGTAAGATTTAATAGTGAATCTCTGTTTGTTTAGAGATCACTGACACTCTGATGAATGGGAACCATTTAAAACAAAACAAAACAAAAAAGTATGTGATCATGAAATTAAAGAAAATGTTCTCTGTATTACAAATGCAGACTTTAATAATATGATCATACAGTAGTAAAGCTACAAAATTAATTAATGCTTAATTTCAGCATTTCACAGCTTTGAAAAGGTAACTGCAATTCCTTCCATATGTAATTATATATATAACTGAGACAATACCCTCTTTCAAATCTTGATAGGGAACACTTTCATAGCACAGCTCTTAGGATGAGATTAGCTGTACAAAAGCAAGGATGGGAGAAAGATTATGGAAATGAAAAGTCTGACTAGAACATTCTTCAAAAGAGTAATCTATTTGTTAGATTTTCTTTCCTAATGTATTAGCATTTTATTTTTTACAGAAACATTGTCCAATAAATAAGTGGTATTATTATTCAGAACGGGACAGACATCAACAAATCACCAAAGAGAAAACAAAAACAAATATTGAAATATTAGGTCCTAGATCTGAAACAGGTAACATTATTTTAAATTCTTCCGTGAAAGAATATAGTCTGTCATTCCCAAACTGGCAAGTTTTAAACTAAATATTCTTCTATGCATCCCATCTTTCCATCCCAATACATTTTAATATTTAGATAACTAAGACACCATTTTAGCTTCTTTCAACCTTTTTGTTACATTTGCAATGGAATTAATCTGTGGTTCTGGATCTTGCAACTACAGTCATTACCAGGCTATACAGGGAACACTGAAATGGCTAGTCTGACCAAATATTAACTACTTGAAATGCATATAGATTTTTCATTATATTCCTAGAATACATCAGCAATTAACAGTGACTTTTTTTTTTTTCCGAAAAACAAAATTATCAGGGCAACATATGTTCCTATGGCAGTAATTTTATTTATTATTATTTTTTAATAGGGAGTACCATCATGGATAAAACTTTAATAAATAATAAATCTATTTGTTAAGAGCTTTAGAGCTTAAGAGCTTTAAAAAAGCTTCTGAGAAGAGGGCATAAATAAGTATTGTATGTTTTAAGCAAAAAATCAACAGTGAAGTTAGCAGTTCAGCTAGCAGCTAAGGTGACAATGAGAGGACACATGGATCATAATCTGAGGAAGCAGAAAGTAAGATGCGTGACAACATGACCAGCAATCTTGCATTCTCTAGAGCTCTCTTAACTGCTCATACTTGTATCTAAAAATGTAGCTAGACACTCAAGCTTATCAGCAGGATGATATTGTTTATTTCCTAATGTCGCTGCTTAGGAGGAACTAATACAGCAGCATGATGCAAAACCTTTTGGAATTATTAGAAATGTCTTCATCAACCCTACTTCAGAAGACCATTGTTGTTACTGTGGTGTCAGAAATGGAATAGCACTGATAGTAGGATAGAGCATGTTGCAGAAAATCTTTATGAGAATTAAATTTTTAAAAAGTTACTAATAATCTCTAACCACTGGAACTGTGAGCCCTGGAAAATAACATTCCCTCTAGCTGCAATGTGTTAATTCTAAAGAAAAAGCAAAAGAACCTACTATTTATAAATCGTAGGAGTGACTATAAGAACACTGTACTGATTATAGCATATTTTTTTCTCCTTTTCCACTCACCCCAAGCATTTCCCCAAAATATATGTGCTCATGGGAACTTCAGAAATTTAGCTGCCTGTAGTTCAAATCTGTAGCAAACCCCCAAAATGGCCCCTTACTGCCAAGTAGCAAATATGTAAGCAGAAGTTGCTGGAAATGTTAAGAAGCATCACGAAGGAAATGCTATGAGGTTGAGGTTGTAAGTTTTCTAAGAAACAGATTCCTTCTCCACCTGGAATTAAAAAAATTAAAATAAAATAAATAAATAAATAAAAAAGAGTGCACCAGAGATACTACTAACAGTGGTGAAAAACGGGGGGAGGTGGTGTGTGTGTAGAAACTTCTGTTGATGCAGAGATGAAAGGGTTACTGAAAGAGGAAAAGGCAGAGGCTGAAATGCTGTGGGTTTCCAGCATGTTCAGGGTCAACCTCTGCTTACCCCTGGAGATAAAGCTTTGCTAGTGAAAGAAACAGAACTTAAACAACCCCTTCTCCTCATGGTTATGTTTCTATTCAGTCTGTTCTAAGATCGTGCAGAAGTAAACTTATAAGTAAAGATTGTACTGTTAGAGAGCAGCCCTGTGTAATAAAATTCATTAACAATAATGCCAGATGAAAACAGCTTTCCATAGTTAAAATGCAGTGCTGAAAAATCAGCAACAAGGGTTACAAAAGGAGAGTAATCAAGTGGTGTAGGAAAAAGAGAAAAGCTGCATTTTCACTTGTGGGGTTTTCATTGTACTGAAGCCTGAGAAGGAAAATAAAGGATCTAAAGGGGAAAAGGAGTAAAAAAAGTTAAAAGATGTTGGAAGGGAGGGAGGGAGGAAAAGGAAGGATGGAAGAAAGGAAAGAAAGGAAGGAAGGAAGGAAGGAAGGAAGGAAGGAAGGAAGGAAGGAAGGAAAGGAAGGAAGGAAGGAAGGAAGGAAGGAAATTTAGTAGGAAGGTCTAAAAAAGCACATGATTTTAAAAGATTATGTATCTTCACATATTTTCAAATTCTAATGCTTCCTTATATATTAAGAACTTGTCTGTTCTCTGATTTTACTGTTGTCCAATTATGCTCTTCTCCTGTAATACAACTTTCATTAGAAACGACTCTTTGCTATTGGCAATAAAAATGTGACTAAGATTATTCACTTTTATTTCTTTTCTTTCTTTCTTTCTTTCTTTCTTTCTTTCTTTCTTTCTTTCTTT
>CM021766.1:38626607-38676449 GCA_011076525.1 Nettapus auritus | reverse complement strand
TTTCTTTCTTTCTTTCTTTCTTTCTTTCTTTCTTTCTTTCTTTCTTTCTTTTTCTTTTTCCAGAGTAATCCAGGGTTACCATCATGATTCTGCATGAGCTTTCTCCTATAATTGCAACTGTCAGAAGAATAAAGCCTGGGAAATATTATTTACTATATTCTTATGATTTTTGTTCTCTACCATACCTCATCACTGAAATTTACCTTGCCAGACAGATTTTAGTGGTGAAATAAGGAGTGGAATAGGCCTTTGTGGCCTTAATACTTCCTCAGTAGGACTCAGAAAGGTGCAGAATGGTTTGAACAGAGAACAGCTTAGCACCACTGCCTGAGCCTGATTGTTGTGATGGTTTGCTTGGTTGAGTCACTTTCCTCTATTACTCTGCACTCCCTTAGTGCTCTCTTTGCACTAGCAGCATTCCTCCCACACAGATAGACAGGACTAATCACTGTTACCATAGGCCTGATTGTCAAGGTTTCCTAAGATCACCCTGCCTAAACTGCCAGACTTAAGCTGGCTAAACTCAGCAAGAACATTAATGCTGTTTTCTGAGGAACTCTGATGCTGTAACTTCTATATTTCACATAGTTTTTTTTACTAATTCAGACTTTGCTTTTAGCTAGATGGCTAGTTATTAAGTACTTACAGAGGTATAGATCTGTCACTGTGAATCAGGCTTATAGGATAACAGAAGCTTTGCCTTAGCCTGCTTCTTGTTGATAACAATTTTGCTGCGATGTGAAGAATTGCTGTGTATTCATGAGGTTAACCTGGAGCCTGCTTGACAGGTTGCAGAACATTTTGAGATTTGAGTAGAATGGGGAATTGAAAGTTAGGAAAGCCAGTTTCCTCACAAGGGTGTTCCTCCCTGTGCTTCAGGAGTAAACTGGAAAACGATAAGCCAAGAGAAGCATTGCTAGAGGATGTTCTGCCAAACAAATTACACTAGTTTATGTTTACTTCCTTTCAGTTCCATGTGGTATATCCCCCACTTTTCAAACAATGGCTGTACATCATGTGAAATGCCATCCTAGGAAAACTTTTGATTCCCTCAGAGCTTTCTTTCTGTTATTTTCTGTGAAGCATGAATGGGAGAGAGATAAATCAGTGGCATTGACAAAAGGTTGCTGTGGTTATCACAGCTTTCATGGCTCCTGTGCAGGGCTTCAAAACATGGTGTGTTGAGTAAAAAAGGAGTTAGTCCTCTAGTGAAGATAAAACAACTCTGTTGGTTTGTTGGAAAAGCAAACAACCACTTTTATCTCACTGGTGTAGACCACACTGAATTAATTTGAGCAAGAACTTTCACAGAAACCTTTTCTGTTTTGTCATATACAGAATCTGTTGTCCCAACTGCCAACAAATGTATCATCATTTAGTTGATTCAACAGGAGTTAGACTTTAAAACACATCAAGGATTGTGCCAGACTACTGCACATCTTTTAAATTCTGCTTCAGACTTTGTATGTCTCTGGTTATAAGCATGCTCTGAACATCAAAAACAAGCAAAGCACAAAGAAACTGCCTTTTCAGCAGGTCTGACTAACCACAACACTGATATGGAAACTAACGACATTTACCAGTGAAAAGCAGAATACTTCAGTTGATCTGTATGTTTATAAGCCTTTTTTTTTTTTTTTTTTTTTTTTTTTTTTTTTTTCCTATGCCCTTCTTTTATCTATAGCAGAGGAAGAAAAGTAAGCTAAAAAATGGCTTAGTTTGTAAAAATAGGCCACCTCTGTGGGAAAGCTAACATTGTAGGTGCAGCTGTGGAGAGGTGAAATAAGATTTAGTCTCCCACTTTCTTGTTAATTAGGTCATTATTCGGCTAAATCCTCTCTTTTTTTGCCCACAGCCAAATGTCAGGTTAGCTAACCTGAAGTTCAGAATTGTACCTTCAAAATTCAGGAAAGCCTCCCAAAGCATGGCTCGTCTTCCTGATCTAGAATTGCATATCGGAAGTCAAAATTAAAAATCACTGAAAATATCCAGATGAGACAGGAATGAACAAAAATGTTTCACCAAGATCTAAGCTCTGTTTAGAAAAGGAGAAGTCATGGTGACCCTAAAAATGCTGACAGGCATAAGTAGTTCTGCATTCATTGCCAAAATAATGCAACATCTATTCTTTCAATTCTTTGTACAGAGTTTAGTGCTCAAAGGGTTATGAATACTATTGGACACTCTCCAACCCTTCTAAAACGATCAGACATTTTTTCAACACTGGATCCCTCTTCTCAGGCACACAGCCAACAGCTTTAAAGCACGAAGCATAGATAGACACAGATAAAGGAAAACTTTTCACTCTCTGCTTCTCAGTCAACTTAATTATGGCTGACATTGTTTGGTAACACATGTATCATTTTTGATTTTCTATTACAAAGGTTACCTTAGATAGAGTGGCAGGAAAGCACGCATCTCATGATTTTCAATATTTCAATAAGAAGTATTCTCTTACAGGATTTTTAAGAAAAAAATAAAAATAAAAAAATAAAAAACTTAAACCATTAAAACCAACTTCTCCATATTTGTGGCCCATATACATTCCTCACTGTATATTTATTCCCACCTTCCTGATTTTGCCAAGAAATCTTGGGGCCCTGAAAATTTTTGTTTGTTGTAGTTTCTCATCCAAATAGGAAAGATCGGTATTCAAAAGGTAACCCTCGAAAGTTAATGGGATTATTTGGATAATCAGTGTTAGTACAGATCTTTGCATAAATTTCATAAGAAATGAATGGAGTGTCCAAATTTAGATAGGGGTTCATTATCAATCATGTGATGGACACAGTTTGGGGACCCAGAGAACTGGGGACTGAGTCATAATATGTTCCTCTATTAAAAAAAAAAAAAAAAAAATCTCATTCAAGACGTTCAAGAATAACTCTTCTCTTTCCATGTACTTTTACCCTTTTCCATGAATCACTTCTTGAAAGTCACTCATCTGTTCCTTGTAGTCTGCTTCCAGAATCCTGTTTCACTGGTAGTCAGCCAAACCACACTCACAACAAAGGAGGAATGCACAGAAACACAATAGCCCATAATGCAATACTCAGTTTCAAAAATCCCAGAGCCCAGTTAAAACTCCAAACCAAATCAAACAACCAAACCTGGCAAATATGAAGTCAGCAGCCTCACACTTTGAAACTAACAGTGTCTCTCCTACCTCCCTACCTCCCTCCTCTTTTCTTTTATTATTTATTTCTCTTTCTGTAAAGAACAGTGAAAAGGAAACACAGAGATGGATGGACTGGAGCTTTAATAGCACTTATTACTTTGGGTTTACACAATGAGGAATTCATACCTAATGACTTAATAATGGTGATAGCATCATCAATCTTGCCAACAGAAAATGGCTAATCTTCTTTAGCAGCAAGTTCATTAAAGGTTGAGTCTTTTCTTTATTATTATTATTTTTCTCTCTAGAATAGGAAGGGGGCCAAGATAAGGACCTTCCAGAGACTATTTGCAAACTATTCCTATAAGCAGGCTAATATGGCAATTCACAACTAGGAAGGGAGAGAGGAATGGAAAAATCATAAATTCTTAAGAAAACATTAGAACACATAGATTAAAAAGGTTATTGCTTAGAAGATTGAAGAGTTTTAAATGAAAGTGGCTGAGGCAGAATAAAATGGATATCCACAAAAAATGAGATTCTAGGAGGAGAGTTAATGATGAAGTGCTGTGCTGGCAGGAGGCCAACATTGTCCAGATTAGTTCACTTGAGTAGGAAGGATAATGTCAGCTGACATGCTGGCAGGAAGAAAGGCCTAGGAGATGGATAACAGCTTAAACGCAGGCTGGTCCAGCAGTCAATGGAAAGCTTGTTGCAATGATCAGGCTGATTATTTTATCCACTGGGATTTGGAGTACTTCAAAGTAACTACAAAATCCACCTGTCAGGGAAAGAGTTGGGAAAAAGGCAATTACATCAACCAGAATAGCATATGACTGATGACAGACCAAACATATCACCAAGAGAGAATGCAGGCTGTATCCTCTTCAGTGTAACATTGAAGTAAATCCAGGGCAACTTTACTGACATCTTCAGATTTGACTCCAGATTTACACAGGACCTAATGAATTCAGAGTATGGCCATATTGGAGTATCCTACCAAGTTCACAGAGAAGGTTTTTGTAAAGAAAATCTATTGCTTTGAAAATAGAGATTGTAATTAACTTTCGCCAGAATTTCATCCATGGGCTAGATGCTCAGCCAAGGTAAATGAGCACAATTCCATGATGCCAGCACAGACTCCAGCCTCCTAATATCTTCCATGGGACTGGGACAGTATTTGCAGAACTACAGTCTCTCCAAAGCAGATGTTGAAACAGCTTGCAAAACTACCAGGGTAAGTGTAATATAAATAGTACCCACTAATTTTCTAGACTGAAACTGAAAATCCAATCTTGCTGTGCAAAACCACCCTAAGTGGTTTTTATTACAGAAGGAGTCAGTGGACTTAGCCAGATGGGATCTTATCAGGCCACAGACTTTACAAACACAGCGAACCTGATCATGCCTTGCTAAAGGGCTTAAAGAGAAAAAGAGATAGGGTGGAATCTAGACTTGGGTAAGATTTGAGTAAATACTTATAACAAACCCAAGTATGAGATAGAGGAATCATTATGGATATGCTGTCCTTACAGTAGGGACCCACTCTAGGATGGGGACAGCAGGTCTTGGAGGAAGATGGTAAGCTGAGGAATTTCTGGGTTTTAAATTAATTTGAGCACAGGGAGAGGAGCAGACATCTGCAAGATGGTGTAGGAAATCAGCAGGGAGTGATCAGCCTAGGGATCAACACCTCTGAATCCACACCTAAAAAGATGAGGAAAAGGTACCATTCTCTGAACTAATTCTCTCAAGGAATCTGAACAGGCTAAAGGCAAAAATCTGGCACATTTAATCATTGTTCTACTTGACTGGAGTGCTTGTAGAATAATCTTCCCAGTAAGCAGGAATGGATAGAAAGATCATTGGGATTCATAACCAATCACTTATAATCTATAACATCATCCACATTTTATTTATCTATGGATAACATTCTATTTTTACTTTCCTCTCATACTCTATGAACAGGGTTAAATGAACATCTAGAGAGAGAGTATGATGAACTTTTATGCAAATCAACCCTTTTCATGAGTTGTATGGTGGACAAGTATGAAAATGGACTGATTTGTTTTCTGTTGCAGTTTCCATTTTAGAAACCCAAATTAGCCATTCCATCTTTGATAAACTCATCTTACTCTGATGTCAAGTGTCAAGAGAATTTCAACATGCTAATTTGTGATGCTTTTCTCTCTCTCTCTCTCTTTTTTTTTTTTTTTTTTTTTTTTTAATCATCGTTTAAGGTCAAATCATCTCCTCTGCTGTCTCACATAGCTGCAAGGAAATTCACATTTTCAGGGTCTTTTTGAAGTCTAATTCCACTTTGTTACAACTTCACTGATGTCACTTTGACTTAGTAAACAATTACACCAAAGATATATTTCAGAAAATAAATTCTTCCTTAGTAGTTCCCTTAACTTTCTAGTCAGAAAAACAAAGACATTCCTTAAATTAAAACATGGACATGAAAATAAGAACTGTCTTAGTGCACCCAATTGGAAGATAACAATCACGTTTTTCTGCAGATTTAAGTTAAAGTTTTAGGTCATGAAAGTAATTGATATAATTATTTCTCCAACTGTCTCTAACATATAACATATCCTAACATATCCTAACTCTCAAAGTATTTGCCCCACAAAATATCACTGTTACCAGACTTTAGAAAATATTACAAAACTGTTATAGCTCTAATCACATCAAAAGGAATGAGATTTCTTTAGGTGGCAATTATCGTTAAAGCACTGAGGACAGCTACATGCAACACAGGCCATCATACAGCAATCAACAAGTTTGACACCTCTGGTTTAAGACAAGAAATAAGAAATGGAAGTCACTGTTGTAATCAGCAGAAAACCAGCTGCCACACTTGGAAGCTGGAACAAGTTAGAGGGCAATGCAGAAATCAATGTAATAACAGCAAGAACAAATTTAGGAAAGCTTGTGAAGCATACTTAAAGGCTATGAAGAGCGAGTAAGTGAATTTATATATACATATATTCATAATGCTATGAAGATACTAAGGGATAAATGGACTTTTAAAGCTACTTATGTGAAGTGTCTGTCATACTGTATTCCTCAAGAAGTCCAATCAGATAAAAACTTCAGAGGTAATTGAAGAATCTCTAATTCCATCAAATAAGGATTTCTTTTTAAATTGGCCTAGCAATTATTATGCAGTAGAGGCAATAGATACATTTAAAGAATAGGTATTAGGTGCTTTACTGAGATGCAAAGTTAAAGACTGGTGGCTTCAGTGCTGAAAAAAAAAAAAAAAAAAAAAAAAAAACAATCTAGATGAACTGGGCCAAAAATGTCAGACTAGGCTGATTTAACTTTTCTCCATTTCTGAATGTGTGCCTTTGCATAATTACAGCTATGTTCCGTAAAATGCTAAGAATCAGCAGTTCTCATTGATTTTATTAGTGTTGAGTTTGTCCTTTACTGTCGTTGGAGAAAAATACTCTAAATAGAGAACCAGGCAAACCCTCCAAATCCCTAATAATTTCAAACTGAGCACCTGCATTTTCTGGGGCACCACCTGAATTTCCTTCCTGCTGAAATAATTTTGTTGTCAGTATGGGACTCAGTGTAATATAAAAATCCCAAAGGCCTGCTTAGATTTAAGAGGAGAATGAGGTAATTTCTATTCTTGTAAGCTAACTGGCTAACTTACGTGCATTGATCATCTTTTGAGAATGTCCAAACTTTAGTCTACTTTTCAAGTGACTATAAGTCATTTTCTCCTGGATTTACAACGATGTTCTTTAAATAGAAGACACTTTATATGGTTAAATGAGATCTGTTATAAATACAGGAATTTTACTTTCATTTGATAGAATGAGAGAACATGACTCTTACACTCCTGAGTGACTTTCATAAGTATACTCAAGGTAAAATTTATGAAAGCAGATATGGTACACCTACTTCACCAAAAAAAAAAAAAAAAAAAAAAAGTATTCTGGAGAAGTTAATAACAAGTGTTCATTTCTGTTTTTCCTTTTCTTTGCTTATTTTCTTTTCATTTGTTCTGTTGCTTTTGCCATCCAGGCATGACATCATAAAGTTTTTCAGAAAAGTGTGTTAAAGTCTTATCATGGAACATTCAACTTAAATCCATGATTAATTTTGCTCATAGCAGAAAGCAGCATGATATTTACTTTTGTTCTCAGAAATTGAAAACAACCCCCCCCCCCCCCCCCCCCAAAAAAAAAAAAAAAAAAAGTTTCAATGTATTAGTAAGTAGAGCTGGTGAGACAGTTGAGAGACGGTTGAGAGACATTAAATTAATTTCATATTCAATAGCGTTTTAGCAAGTAAGCATCACGTTACTTGTATGTCAGTGAAATGGTAGTGAAATTCCAAGCAGTGAAGCAGCATCCTCTGTTCCTTGGCAGCAGCACTGTGGTCTTACAAATATGCAGTAAACCTGGCTTAGTGGAGAACCTGCACCCAAGAGAAGATTTTGTCTGTGTGACAGCTTCTTGTTCAAAGCCAGTTGGCATGGTAATGACATCAAAAGTAGTGGAAAACTCTTGACGAATCTTCCTGTCCTCACTGTTTTTAGAGACAAGTCAATGCCTCGTCTATTATTTAATCAGCCAGATTTCCACTGATAACCTTGTAGTGAAAAACCACTTCAGTTTCCTGGGTTCTCTAATTCTCAACCAAGAACAGTTTTGTTTCATAACATGTAAAAAAATAGAATACTAGCAACAGGCTGAATCTGGGAACTGCCATGAAGAGTGGCTGTTTACTTTCAGCAGTCTTCAGTCACTCCTACTCTTTGTTCTGTGTGTCAGAAACAAGCAAGAGACCCAGCTCATTTTCCTCTGTAGTTCAGCATTGCTCTGGCATACAATGGGTAGGTGATCTTTAATCTATTCTGCCTTTTGCTTGCACAGAAAAAGAAGTGAAGACACCCTGTGGTTTTTGTATGTGACCTCAGGGATAGCACAGGGAGGTAAGTAAGGTTTATACCTACTGAGGATCTGACCAACTGTACAGATAAGTTAAATGAGCAAAGGGTAGTTTAAGTGACTTGCTCAATGTGAAATAGTAAGTGACTGACAGCACCAAACAGAAAAACTCCAGCCCTTGCTCTCCCTTTCTATCAGAGCACTTCTCTCCCAGACACCTACTTTTGGATTTGGCCAGAAGCAGTCACACCTACACTGGAAGAATATAGCTGTAACAATTTTAAGGCAGCTGACAAGCTACATGGGGCTCTTTCAGCTGCCTCCAATAAAAATATGATTCAGCACCATTATTCATGATCAGAATGCCTTGGGACATGGCAATGTGCTCAAGGATGCCTTATTCCCACAGAGACTGGATATGCTGAGAAAAAGAAGATGATTATTTTTGACAAGGGTCTGGACAACTGAAGGAGGATGACTTGAAGATGATTCTTAAAATATAACGCAGACACTATGTGGTACATTTCAGATAACTAATGTAGAAATGGCAAAGGGAAACTTATTTACTTTGAGGCTCATTTAACAGCTTTTGGAATCCTTCTTTCCTTCCTTCCTGCCTTCCTTCCCTGCCTTTCTGCTTTCTCTTTTCTTTCCTAACATCTAATCTAACTCTTCCTTCTTTTAGTGTAAAACCCCCTTGACCTATCATTATCTGCCCGTGTAAAAAGTCACTCTTCATCTATTTGTAAGCCTCTTTTAAGGCGTGAAAGGCCACAATGAAACCTGGAACCTTCCTCCCTGGAACCTTCTATTTTCCAAGCTGAATATTCCAAGATCCCTCCACCTGTCTTCACAGGAGAAGTTCTCCATCCCTCTGAACATCTTTTTGGCCCTCCTCTGGACCTGTGCTAACAGGTCTGCATCCTTCTTGTTCTGGGCACCCCAAACCTGGACACAACAGTCTAGGTAAGACATCACAAGGACAGAGAAGGGGAACAATCCCCTCCTTCACCCTGCTGGCCACTCCTCTGTTGATGCAGCCCAGGATGCAGTTGACCTTCTGGGCTGCAAATTTGAGCCTCATTAAGTTCACATCAGCTCACTTCTCAAGCTTGCCCTTTGGATGATATTCCTTCCTTCTGTTGTACTGACTGCACCACTCAGCTTGGTGTCATCTGCAAACTTGTTGAGGGTGCACTCAATCCCACTGTCTATGTCATTGATAAAGATATTAAACTGCACTAGTCCCAAGAGAGACCCCTGAGAGACACTACTTGCCACCAGCCTCCCTCTGGACATAGAGACATTGACTGCAACTCTCTGTGTGTTGCCATCTAGACAATTCCTTATTCACCAAAAAGTCCACCCTTCAAATCTATCTCTCTCCCATTTAGAGATAAGAATGTTATGTGGGACCATGCAAAGGCCTTACACAAGTCCAGGTAGATGACATCAGTCAGTTTTCCCTTGACTCATGCAGTCACTCCATCAAAGAAGAACACCAGATTGGTCAGGCACAATTTAACATTGGTGAAACCCTGCTGGCTGCCTCAGATCACTTCAGATCACCTCTTTGTCCTGCATGTGCCTTAACATTGCTTCCAAGAGGACTTGTTCCATGATATTCCCAGGCATGGAGGTGAGGCTGACTGGTCTATAATTCCCCAGGTATTTCTTACAAACTTTTTTAAAGATGGGAGTGATATTTCCTTTTTTCTAGTCACTAGGGACTGTGCCTAACTGCCAGGACTTTTCAAATATGGTGGAGAGAGGCTTGGCAACTCCATCAACCAGTTCCCGTAAGACCCTGGGATGCATGTCATCAGGCTCCATAGACTTGTACCTGTTCAGTTTCCACCTGTGGTCTTGAACCTGCTCTTTGCTTACAGTGGAAGGGGCTTTGTTCCCCCAACCCAAGTCTAGAGGTTCAGGGACTTGAAAGATGTGGGAAGTCTGACTCCAGGCAGAGACTGAAGGAAAGAACTTGCTGAATACCTAAACCTTCTCCATGTTTATTGTTAACAGTTTTCCCTTTTTGTTTGTCAGAGGGGGAACACTCTCCTTGGCCTCTCTTTTCTGGCCAAAGTACCTATAAAAACTTATTCTTTTCATCCCTTGCCAAGTTCAGTTCCATCTGTACCTTGTTTTTCCTTCTCCCATCTGTACGCATCCAGATGGCATCTCTGTTCTCTTCCCAGGCCACATGTCCCTACTTCCACAGCTTGTGTTTTTGCTTCTTACTCCTCAGTTTGACCAGCAGGTCCTTGCTCAGCCATTTTGGTTTCCTGCCTTTCTTGCTTGATTTCTTACACATGAAGAGCCCAGAGATATGAATGCTATTTAGATATATAAATATAACTGAGATAAACAGTAACGAAAATGTAATGATTAGATGTATTTAGAACATCTAATATATATTTTTAAGTGGCATCAGTTAGCATTAATTGGTATTTATTAATATATTGAGAAAGACAATTTAAGGTGTTAGGTATTTAAATTCAATATATAAAGTAAGAGATAAATATATATTTTTTTATATTTTCTTGGATTGTTTGGCTTCACCATGTCACCTTATCATATGCATGATCTTTCCTTTGACTTCTGCAGAACAAAGCAGTATCTAGATATTTTTAAGGAACAGAGAAGTACTAAATAAGAAAAAAATATATATACCCTGCTAAAATAAAGTTAAGGTAAAGTCCAAACCTGTAATTTCAACAATAAACAAATAAGTAAATAAATAAATTAAAAAAAAAAAAAACAAAAAAAAAAAAAAAAAAAAAAACACTCTAGGGAACACAGAATAATAGAGTGTTAATAAGCCTGGAAACAGAAACAAAGTTAATTTTAGAAGAAATTTAAACATGCCAAGAAGATAGGAAAATCTTTTTAGTCTTTCAGCAAGGGAAGCCACATTGAAAAAGACAGTTAATCAAACTTGAAATCACAAATAGCAAAAAGCAAAAAGTATGCACTGATCATAATCATATGGCTATTGAACAAACTTACTGTGGAGCAATTCAAGTTGTTCATTCCTACACATGGGTGATTTTAGAAATTAAGCTGCTCATTTCACTAATGTCAATAAATATTCTTATATTTAATATCTTTTCCAAATATTTAGCCTCTGCAATCATAAGGTTCATTTCATCAAAGAACATTGCATTTACACTAGCAAAAAGATCAGAAATCAAAACAAGCAGATGGCTAGGGGCCGTAATCAAGACCTCCTGCAAGAAAGTTTCTCTCCCAAGAGATGTAAGAAAACAAAGCAGAGCCATCAAACATAGAATCACACCAGTGATCACACTGGGAAAAAGAAGAACACAGAACATAGTAAAAGCTCTTAAATGAATGACTGTGATAGATAAAGAAACAATGCGAAGGGAAGAGCTCTGCAGTCATCTTGCCAGCACCTAGAATTTTGAAGTCAGTACCATCCTGTGAGATAAAGTCTGGTTTTTGCTTTACTAGAAAGCATCCTGCAGTTCAGAACAGCGAGGAGAAAACCTGTGCCTGGATGTTGCCGAACAATGAGAAATAAGGAATGAGCTTTTAGGAAGAAGCATCCAAAACAGGGTCACAAACTGAAATCCCAAGACAAAATTACATGATTGTCCTCTGGGACCACTACAAGTTTGAGTTAAGGTTGTTATAGAAGCTCTATCTGCCCTATCATAGAGGGGGTTTAGAGTGAAGTTTAAAGATAACAAACAGGTTCTCCAGGCTCAAATGCAAAAGCCATGTGAATGCAAGGACCGTAGCATTTAGTTTGGGGATAAGTGCAACAACCCTGAAATTAATTTATTTAGCAAGTGATGTATAGTCTAATACTCATAAAACTCTGTTATGAAAACACAAAGGCATCATCCCCATAAATGTGGGATTAATCATGTTATTTTAGCAAGCTTCTGACTGTTCAGCCAATACATGGTAAGTAACCTTGTTGACAATGCCTTTGTTTAAGCTCCCCTTAAAATGATTAAGGAATGTGTACACACAATCAAGTGTCATGCTTTTGCCAAGGAGGTGATAACCACTGTCCAGCTGGACAGTGCATATGTGGGTGGGGTGTGGTGGTTTTATCATGCTAGGCAGCTGAACACCACAACCGCTCTCTCACTCCCCCTCCTCTGATGAGGAGGGGAAGAAGTAAAGGAAAGAACAACTCACGGGTTGAGATAAGGATAATTTAATTAAATGGAAATATTATTAATTAACAATTCAACTAAAGGGAAAAAGGGAAAAAGGGGAAAAGGGAAAGGGGAAAGGGAGGGGGAAAGGGAACAGCAAAACAAAACAAGTAAAGGCTATATGGAAGTGCAGAGGAAAGAAAGTATTCTCTACTTCCCGCAAATGAGCGATGCCTGGCCACGTCCTTGAAGCAGGGCCTCAACGCACGTAGCCGGTGTTCACGAGGAGGACAGATGTTTTCGCAACGAAAGCCCACCCCTTCCCTCTTCCTCCTTCTTCCACCTTTTATTGCTGAGTGTGACATCATATGGTATGGACTATCTCTTTGGTTGGTTTAGGTCAGCTGCCCTGGTGATGTTTCTTTCTCACTTTTTTGCCCACCCCCCAGGAGGGTTAGAGAAAGTCCTGATACTGTGCCAGCACTTCTCAGCAGCAGACACACTAGTGTGATAACACTGCTGTTCTGGCTACAAGTGCAGAGCATGGCACTGTATGGGATGCTGCAGGGAAAGTTAACGTCCCAGCCAGACACAGTACATGGGGTCAAGACACAATATATTAGTGGACTGTGGTAGCCTTACTGTCACATGAACAAGTCTGAAAGTCTTGCTGACTTTAAACGTACTCTTCTGTTTGATGCAACTCTTCCTTTCAAATAAGTTCACCTCATTTTTCACTGCATCCAGCTGATGCAGAATGTACATGTATGGCATTACAGTTTATGACTACAGATACTCATTTATACCTGTGTTAGTGCAAAACTGAGTTTGAAGCTTTACTTAACCTTTCACAGAAATCTCTTCATGGGTAGGGATGGTCTGATTCAGATGGCAACTAAGTTTGCTGCTGATTCATTGCTGATTCATTGCATTGATTCATTGTTGCAGGGGTTCAAATCCAACCCCTGCAACAAAATTCTTCTTGACTTCAGCCTGACTGTTTTGCAAGGCAGTTAAAAAGATGAATATAAAGTACATGTACACGTATAAATATATCTATGATATATGCATTAGTATACAAGTTAAAGGCAGGTAATAATTACAGTGCATGTTCCAGATTTCATGGAGATTTTTCATGGAGTTGAGGTTTAAAACCCCAAGTGATGCAAACTCATATAGCTCAATGGATATTTATCAAAAGCTATTTTAATGTTTCTTTAAACAACATTGTAAGATTTTTGTAAGACAAATGAATTAACTCTGAGTTCACTATAAGTATGAATTATCATGATTTGATTTCCCCTCTGCTTTTTAATCAGATGTGAAAACATGATAGACATTTTCAAAAGCAATATGTGATTTTGAGTAACTCAGTTTTGGAGGTGTTCCAGAGATCTTGTTTTTAAAGATCTACTTCCCTTCGCAGTGCCTCATCTTGAATATGCAAAAGCAGAGACCTCCAAACCACCAGTCACTATAAATGTAGGCCATAAATTTTAGCTGTATATCTCATTGTTTCCATTTACAGAGTACTGACTGACTGTGATGACTGTTAAACTACATTACTGCTAAAATATCAACATGTAATGTTTTTCTAAACTGAACCATATGAATGTATGTTCCCACAGCAAACTGATTGCTCTCCTTTACTTTACTTTTAGTATTCCCTTTGATAAACTATACTACTATAGTAATAACCCTGAAAAATCTCAGAAGTTACCACATACTAAAAATAAATGTTCTGAGATGTTATTATGCAGAATGGAATACGCAATACATCTTAGATCTCTATTCTAAATATTTTTTAAAATATATTGTAATACAAAATAAAACCTACCGTGTAAATTATCTGTTAGCAAATGCTATTCTTCAATTTTGCTTTTAAATTATCCAAAATGAATTAGGTCTTCATATTAAATTGTCAGATGGTATTCCTCTTCCTGCAATATAGATAGCATTGTTGGTATAAAGAAAACAAAGCACTCAAACCTATTTCTTTTTAACATCTCTGGTACCATACAGTTTTCTAGATTTGCATTGACATTTATTTAAAAGAGAAGATATGCATGGAATCACCAATTATTTTTGCTTGACTCATGTTATTTTAAAAGGGTATTTAAGAATTATAAATTGTCAAAAAGAATGGAGGGAGGAAACTAGTGGGAAAGAAAAGCAAAGAAGTATAATAGTTCTTAAAACATTGCAGCATAGAGACCCAGAGTTTTGAATTCTTTTCTATTACTGCATAAAAACTTATATTTGAAAAACAGCTAAAGTTATCAGTATTAAAGTTAGCAGTTATCAATAATATGCAACCGATTAAGGTGAAATTATTGCATTCTAAGGTTATTATGTATCACAGTGACATTTTCCATTAATCTTTCTTTTTCAGCTTTGAGACTGAAATAAGAAGGAGTCTTCTGAACTTTGATAACTAGATTGACACACCACTTAATGTAAAAGCCAAAAATATTGCTATTGAGCAAGAAATACAATTGCGAGTTCATCTATGGGGAGAACATATGTACATTTCATACAAATCACAAACATAAATTAAAATTAGTATGTGTGGTAAAACAAATTCAAAGAGGAGAACATTGATTTGTGGACCAAAATGTTCTAGAGTATTTGGAAGATCTTTCTTAATTTCTAAATACGTTTTCTAAGTAAGAGGAAACACCCTGGCCCTGATTTTAGGTAATAAAACCAATGTATTGTATAAAATAACTCTTCAAGAATTGCACCTGCATTACAACTGCAAGAGAAAATCCTTCTTTCTATGCTTTGATCACCAGTCAAACCATTACAGGAAGGCAGACTATGAAACGGAGTATTAAGGAAAAAATATGGTTTTGAAATGAAGTAATTGTACAAGACAAGAAAAGCAGCAACAGATGAAAGTTTAACATTAACTATGCCCTTGTGTCTTAAACCACTCTTCTTCCATAAATACATTAGACGTAATGAAGAATGGTTGGAACTTAGTGGTTGGAACAGACATATCCATGAAACCCGTTTTGCAGGAGGAGTGTTGATAAAAAGTGGCAGTCTTCATTTTAAAGTGATGCTAAAAAAAAATAAAAATAATACTTTATAACACTTTATTTTGGTTTCTGGTTACAGCAATGTAATGTCATTTTTTGCACAGGTACATATACAGGTACAGAAAAATAAATAAATAAATAAATAATCAATCAAACAAAAACAAAATAGAATTGAGAAATGAGAAATGAGAATTTGAGAAATTGACAATGAGAAAATTGTCCTCAGAAAACTTCATGTTACTAAACTTAGGCAGCCAGAATATGATCAGTCTCATTATGAAAGCACATTCAGTGGAAAGGCATTGAATCAAATCCACCATAAAAAAGTTTGAAGTACCAAGGGAGGCAAGTGGTCCTATTTCTTTACTAAAGCATCTATACAAAAATATATATGCATCTATACAAAGCCAACTCCTTGTTTCAAACAAGGACTTCAGAACATATTACTGCTGATCACCAAAACCAGTAATTCTTTCATTAGAGATGTCAGGACATCCTAATGTTAGTACATTACCAGAGAGGAGGAAGTTGTGGTCTTATTTCATACATGTGCAGTACCATGTCCCTATCTGGGGAAGCGGCAGTGTAGGCTCCTGATGAGAGGGAGCACAAGAGGAAGTAGGAGGGTGCTGTGTCACACATGAGGAAAGGGAGGAATGATGCAGCTACCTCCCACATTTCTTGCAGAGTTGGATGAAATCTCAGCCTTATTATTATACTATGCTTGGGGAAGGGAAGAGGTTTGGCTCCATACCAAAAAAAAAAAAAAAAAAAAAAAAAAGAGTTGCTCAGAAGTTTTTGAAATTCTGTTGTGTTAAAGCTGATTGCTAATTGTTGTTACTGCTACTGTTAGATAGGAGATGTGGGAATGATGTCAATTCAAAATTCTGGCATGAGCCTTTTGTAACTGAAGCATTTTCGCAGACACATGCAGACTGGTTGCAAGGCAGGTGGAGGCTACAGTGGATCTAACTCTGCCTCTGAATGATTTTTGATTCATTTTATGCGGCACACTTCCAAATCCTGGATGAGTTTCCTTTGGTGGAGGGTAGCATTTTTAGTTATATCACTGATGTCAGGATTTCTGTGAGACACATCCTGGTCGGCAACATCTGCAAGCAAGGTTGTCAGAGGAATGCTTCACAATCAGAATCTATACAGTTCTCGAAATAGCTGCAAAGACACTTAAATACTGTGGGAAGTTCACAGAGATACCTATTTTTCACATCTTCACTGATGGCAGCTGAATGGGGAGGTGGTATTGAATTGGGAAATCTACACTGGATTTGTAGTTAAGTTACATTTGTGAATTAAACCTTAATCTCCTCTCAATATTTCAGATTGTGAAATGGGTACAACAGTGTTCCATAAGTAAATACTAACAGATGTTTGTGAAACACAGAAATAATGGTATAGTTAATTAACCACAAAATAAACACGATTTCTTCTTAAAAAATAATCATTGGTACACAGCAATGCTCTCCACCAAGATTTTCTCTTATGCTAAATATCATATCCAATTCATCAGCCTCCTTTTCCTTACCAGGATGTCAGTGCAAAGTGGAATAGTGTTTCTAACATAGCTTCAGTTGTAAATACCTTCAGCATCTAAAAAAGCTTTTTATTTTTTCCCTTAATTCCATGAAATTGTGTAGTCAAATAATTCTAGAAAGCGAAAGGACTATAGCATACTATGATCCTTTCTGCCACTGTCAATACAAGTGTAGATATTATCCTTTGATCCAGTTACAACAAATCCCAGTGAATCAGTACACGGTTCTGCACTCTTCATATACGCCTTTCCGGGGGAAAAAAAAAATAATAAAAAAATAAAATAAAATAAATAAATAATAAAAAAAACCTGTTTTCATTACACAGTTCTTCATCAGTGTCTTGTGCCTCCCTGGCTGCCATGCTGCCTGGCTGCATGTGTACCTCTGGCTTTTAGGCAGCTCATCATCCTGACTCACCAGGGAAGTCACACTGACTCAGGGAGGAAGTTGCACTGAGCAATGTTTGCAGCACTGCTGGTGACATTCTCTGAGACATATAAGATACAAAGAGGCAGTAGAGACTGCAGCACAACAATAAACACATTTTCAGCAAAATCCATCTGGGAAGCCAACTGATAATAATCAGTTAGAGGCTAAAAGGCCACCACAAAACAAACCTGTGATACTGTTGTGCACAGGCATAAACTCTTGTCAAATGCAGAGTTGTTCTGTTAACTAGCAATATAATATTGCTCTCTTGAATAATAAATGGTTAACTTAGCTGTCCATGAGATATTTCTATTGCTAAGATTTTGGTTTTCTGGTTATTGCTGTTGTTTTTTTTTAACTGAAATACCAACCCTCAGTTTTAGTGATATTATTTGTTGTTCTTCAGTGTGTACCCATACGACAAACAATTTCAAAATGATTGAGAGTTTTTGTGTGTGTTTTTTGTTTGTTTTGTTTGTTTGTTTGTTTGTTTTCATTTATTTTTAATTTATCTGGCCCATTCTCTATAACTAAGGGTCAAGTTCTGACTCTGTATTTACAAAGATCTAATCCCTACAGGTTTAATTTCTGTGAGGATATAAAATTAAAAGGAATATTTCCATGATCATTGCCATGGATCCCCAATTATCCCATAGTCAGCTGTTGCGGGAAAAGTAATAAGGAAAAATTTGGTGTGTTAAGTCTGCATAATTAAAACAATACAAGTACTCACTGCACAGATTTTTTTTTTTTATTGATAGTTGCTCACACTTGTAAAATGTTAATAGTTTCAACATATTCTACAGTAGCACTGCAGCTTTCAGTAGAAACACTGAGAAACTGGTTATGTTGATCTATGACTATTTTAGATTTGTTACTTAAAATTGCAGCCATGAAACTAGATTATGCCAGTTTAAGGGAAGACAGGGTTTTAAAGGGAGATACCAAGGGCCTACTCATGAAAGATTATATAGTTATGCTTCTGAGCTCAAGGGAAGTATTGATGTATTGAAAGTATTGAAGTATTGAAAATTGAAGTATTTTTTTAATTAAAATTCATCTTCTCTCTTATGTCACCTACACAAGTTTGTGTTTTAGTAACTGTGCCCTAAAGGAACTTAATTTATTGCTTGCATTTTAAGGAGGTGAGCCAAGAACTCCAGGCTCTTGAATATCACCTTCATCTTGAATGATCTTGGGAAAGTTGCATCATCTCCTTGAGTATTAATTCTTTCACATAAGAAAGAGAGAGACAGTAACAGCACTATCTTACTCTCAGAAAGGTATTGAGATGCTAATAGTTTAATTATTGTTTTTTAATTATATTGAGAGCCTTGAAATGAAAGTGCTGTATTAATGCAAATTATCACTATTGTTAAGCGATGAAATGAAGCTCTGTAAGACAAAAAGCTACACAATGCATTGCCCAAATAACAAAAGTCCAACTTTATTTGATATACTAAATTGTTTAGAAATATCACTAAAGATTGTGGTAGAGAAAAATGGAGTACCACACAAAAGAGCCACTCATATCCTCTGGAACCACGTCATGTTCACAACTGATGAACAGAAGTACAGAAATGGAAATTAATGAACTAAAACTGATATGTTAAAGCATAGCTCAAACTGGTGAATAAATTGATGAAAATAAGAATTACTCTACTAGATTTCTCTTTCCAAAGTTATGGTGTGTTGGATAGGCTAGAGACTGCCATACCCACTCCCTCCCAGGACCAAGATCCTTTTTGTCACCTTCTTGATGAGAGATGAAAAAAAAAAAAAAAAAAAAAAAAGCTGCAATGTAACTAAGAATTCTGCCTCATTCAAATGCCAGCCCTATGAACCATCCTTTCTTTCTTTTAGTTTCCTTTTTTTCACTCTCTCCCTCTTTTGACCCTTTCATTTAACCTAGTACAGCAGCATTTCTCATTTATTTTTGTGATGATACTGTGAGCTCATCTGATATTATAAAGAAAGCTAAAGACACAGTCTTAAGCATGTTAATATTTGACAGACTTCACAACGGCTAAGAAGGCCAAGTCTGTCTATAACTGTAAGATTTCCAGCATGAGGCAGAAACAAAAACTACATTTTCAATCTTTGTTGTTTTCTTTCTCCTGTGTGTTTCTTTGTCTTCAATAAAAGAAACTACAATACCTCAAATCCCTAATACCTGATTTCTTCAGTCCTTCTCCAATAGTTATCATCCTCAGTGCCATCTAAAAGACTGTCAGACAAGATTTTCTAAAAGCAAAGCAAAATGAACAACAGTCTCTAGAAAGACTCTCTAAACCAACACAGGGAATAATATAGGCTGCTAAAGTCATTTTTTTACTTAATACTTTGTAAGACTGAGTAGATTCCCCTGCCCTGCATCTTTCTGTATCTTTATATAAAATCTTAACAAAATTTAATCTTGTTTCCTATGAGCATAAACAGGTTGAATTCTGTATGTATGCAATAGCAAATCCTATTTCATGTTTTGTAGTGACAAGGGCAAGTTAATTTTAATTCAAATATTTCAACCAATGTTATTACTAAGGCATTACCAATAGACTCTGGTGAATAGAATGGGCAAACACTGTATACTGTGTCTATACATTGTGGTCTAGCACCTTTTCTGTCAAAAATAATACTTTATCTTTTTAGATCTTAGCACTGCAGAAGACAGCCCTAGGTGTTACTGGACCTGGCCCACAGTTATACAGTACCTCAAAGCACGGCTGCCATAGCCAAGTTTGTTTACTCAGCATCTCAGTGAACTCCATCTGGAGGAGGTTAAAGCTCTTCAGATAATTGGAGAAGCCATAAGGACTGAGGCATCCTTCCCCAAACAGCATGGTGACAGGGGAGAACAAAAAGATATTTTCTACCTTCCCAATTTCTCTGAAAAGAGAGGATTTGTCCCACTCAATTTTATTTCTGTCCTGTTTGACAGCTGAGACTGTCAGTGACAAGTGCTATTTGAAGAATGTGGTCTCTAAAATATCTCACAGCTTATAATTATTAGTTATAAAATGTCAAACCCACAGTTTAATAAGGCTCTGTAATACTACCTTCCTGCCATCTGCAAGGTCAGAAGACAACCAGACTTATAACCACCAGGTTATGCTGGGCAATAATAATCTGCATGCTTTGCTCAATACACCTGCTATGCACCCCATAGGCATAGTTCAGTCAGTTTTTATGCTACCGGGGGAGCTTAGTATCACAGAAAGATTAAGGACAGAAAAAGTAAAAAGAAGTATGTAAGGTTTTTCTTGGACAAACAAAATAGTTGAATTCAAATGGAAGGGTCTTTATTATCTTTCTTCAAAAGAGTAAAAGTGAAAATGCTTAAAATAAGAGCAATGTGAAGACAGAGCCACTTCAAGTGAAGGGGTGAAAAGCACTTGTTATATCACATACTTTCTCTTCTGACTAGTGTAAAAATTATCACAGACTTGAGTGTAGTGTTTAAAATTGCACATATACGATCAGCTGCAAAGTATAGAAACATAACCTAGTTTTTGTTCTGTTTTTATTTTTAAATCAGTTCATTACCATTCCTACATGTGCAATTCACATTAACTTTATATTTCAGCACAATGAGAATTACCATTCAAAAGTTTTGCAACCTAAGGATGTTTACACTAGGAAGTTACACTTTCGAGTCTTTCCACAAACAGTAATAAAATAACAGCACTAAGACTGAATAACAGTAGACGTTTCTTAAGAGTCATGAAGCTTGCTCAAACTAAAGGTATTTGAATCTCTCAATATATAATACCATTCATACAAAGAAACCATGTATGACGTTCTGTGAACTTTCAGTCTTTCAACAGTGCTTACAATTTCCTGATAAATAGGGTGAGGTTTTTTTGTTGTTTTGTTTTTTAAAGACAGTATGGACTGGATCACAGTGATTTTGTTCATCTCACTGACATTGTGAAATCTTCTAGCAAAATGTGTGAGCATTTATTTCCATCCTTAGTTTGCTGTAATAGATTTTAAAATAACATTTTACATTTATAATAAAAATGTGTCATCAAAACTTCATCATATCATATTTTATCATATCTTTAATCTTCAGTGAAAATACATTAAAACAATGCTCAGCACATACTATAGAAATAAGTTTTAATTTTAGAAATGGATTTTAAAGCATACAGTACCATATGAAGAAAGGTAAGTAATATTCGGTAACTAAAATTAAATCTTCTTAAGATCTTTATAATTCTCAGAGAGCTTTTAAAAATTCACCTTACCAAATGTACAGATCTCTATTTAATGTATTTCTAATAAAACTGAGACTATTTTAGGAGTCATCCAGCTGAAAACTATGGAAATGATCATCTTGTGCGTATATGGTTCAACACTGTCATTCATTCAAACATTACAGAATGAAACATCTCCTGTAAGCCTCTCAGGATATGAGGAAAAAAGACTGACAAAGTCTTGTTACAAAATTTTCAAGGAAAAATAATAATTAATGATAGGGTTCTCTGCTTTATTATGGAGCTTATGAAATGGGAAATTAGCTCAAAGTGTCTATTCATTCTCATTTTAAGACATTTGTTGATAGAGCATTATTTCTACAGTTGACACTATCACCTCCACAGGTAAATGAAAATGAAGTTCAAAGTTCAAATTACTTGACTGTAGCAGAGTGTTCATTTCTCATGTATTCTTTAAATAAAAAAAAAAAAAAAAAAATTATTAAAAAAAAAAAAAAAAAAAAAAAAAAAAAAAAACAGGATGACAATGCATCATTTTAATGTCATCCAGGGTCATATAAAATAATTTGCCCTTCCTCCATTATGCTTTTAATTTTTTTAACTGTTTATATAGTTGTAAAAGGAGAGAGCACATTATTGGCAGTTACATTAAATTTTTGCTCTTCTAAGATGGTTCATTTTTGGAAAATAGAACAGCCTAATTTATTATCCCTATCAAGTGATCTATGTGAATGATTTTTGGTAATAGTTTGGCTTGTTTGTGTCATTTCTGTAGCAGTAAACAATTGTGCCTCATAATGTTCTGTATCTTCACTTCTCAGTGACAAATAAAAAATTTCAAGGATCGTGTTAAAAATTAAATGATTGAATAATTTTTTTAACCCTGTTCATTTGCATGCTTTGTTGCATTTGACACCCCACTCTGAGTATTTAAGAAACCTCTTCCAAAAAAGCTACAGTATTCTTTATGGCTATTATTGCTGTGTTCAGCAGTCCAGACAAAACCATTTTTCTTTTCAGAATGCAAAAATCTATTTTTGGAGTGTAGCTGTGAGTCTGCTCAAAGACAAGAGCAATCCTTTGAAATACACAGTAAGTCATACAGGTGTGGCAGAAATTTGGCTTGGATGAGCAAGGAATTCATAACAGATCCAATGCAAAAAAATAGAAACTCCTCCAGAGTAGTTCTCTCCAGACAGAATTATTCTATCATTCTATGATTCCTTGATGACATATTACTCTCAAAGTCATTGCACAGTCACAATCCATGTGAAAGATAATTTAATCAACCAGGAAACAGTTCTAGGAATCAAGGACCTTCTACATTCTTTGATGCTGTATTCTATACTGCACGTATTTGGACCAAAATCTACTGTTAGGTATGAAAGGAGAAATACACGAGTTAGTCCTGGCTATGCCTAGCAAAGCTGGATTAACTCTCATCATCTAAGAATACTCTCAGACAGGGAGTATTCACAGCACTTTTCTTAGCTTCACCCTTCACCCTTTTTTAATTTTGGACAGGTATCTCATCCTCCTAGCAGTTGTCTTACTGGAGAGTCAGAGCATTTTTCATACTGTCCTTTGTCTGAAAAAGCCTTCCATTATGGCTAAAAATCACAAAGAGTTTCCATCTCAAGAATGTTCAAGAGAAACTGAGAGACATCCCACCCCCTTCTCCATCACCACCACTTGGCTCCAAAATCATCTCTCCTACAGTCTTCTCAGCAGAATACCATAACCACATAGAATATCTACTGTGGTTGGTTGGTAATTTCTCCACTTTGTTCTAGGAAGTCTTACTTATAAACACCAAGGTCTTCCAGAGGTCAGTGGCTAGCTAGTATGACCTAAAGCTTTCTAATAAAACAATATTAGTCACATGTGGAAAGCACAGCTTGTTTACATAAACATTAATCAAATTTTCCTAAACACTTCTTCTTTATATAGAATTTTATTTTTGGCCTATAAATTAGTTCAACTTATTCATCTATGACCTGGACAATGCACTCTCAGCAAGTCTGCTGATCACACAAAGATGGGAGGAGTGGCTGATACCCCAGAGGGCTGTGCTGCCATTCAGAGGGACCTCAACAGGCTGGAGCGTTGGGCCGAGGGGAACCTCATGAAGTTCAACATGGGCAAGTTCAGGGTCCTGCACCAAGGGATGTAATACCTAGGGAGGAATAACCCCAAGCACCAGTACAGGCAGGGGGCTGACATGCTGGAGAACAGTTCTGCAGAGAGAGACCTGGAAGTCCTGGTGGACAGCAGGCTGACCATGAGTCAACAATGTGGCCTTGTGTCCAAGAAGGCCAACAGTATCCTGGGGTGCATTTAGAAGTGTTGCCAGCAGGTCAAGGGAAGTGATTCTCTCCCTCTGCTCAGCCCTGGTGAGGCCACACCTGACAGCTAAAACACTTGACTAAGACAAAAAAACAAAACAAAACAAAACAAAACAACAACAACAAAAAAGTCATCAGAGGAAGCTCACCTGCACTTGTTTGTTAAGGCATTCAAGTGCAAACACACTCTAGACTTGAATCTCATCAACAGCCTGGAACTGCCCCTTCCTTTCAAGTGAATGTTCAAGGTTGAGGCGGGGGGATCTGAGGGATGTTAAGGAATCTTTACAGACTATTTTGATGTGATTGTGAAAGACATGAAATCTACTCTACCCTGCTGGAGCCATTCTATTTTTTTTTTCTTTTTTTAAAGACTGAAATAGTGTAAGGGAGCAAGAAAGTGACATTCTAACTTCACGGTAAGGGTACCTTCTTTGGAGCCAGACACAACTCAGTTCCCAGACTTGCTCCAGAGCATGCTCCTTCACAGGAAGTAAGACAAGAGTCCATGGCAAATTGTCAGCTTTCTCTGTGCACCTGCCAGCCTGGTAAACGAAAAAAATAAAGATCCACTTTCCTAGTAGGCTACAGAGAGAATTTATATAGGGTTTTTATTATCTGATCTATTGGACATACCACCATGACATTTTCTTTTCCACAGCAGATACTGCTGCTATATTAAACTTAAATGACTGAAGATCTTTAGGAGAACTAAAGATTTATTACTGCAGAAAACTTTTTTCCCAGCCCCAATTGCAAATCATAATGTTATGTTTGTGACTACATGTTTTGTACCTGAAGTGTGTGTGCAAGAAGTCTCAGGTGGAGTGGTGGTGGTGGTAAGTTGTCATTTTCCAATGCTAATGTAGTGGTTCAGATTGCAGCCTTTGTTGAGGAGGCTTTCTGAAAAGGCTAACTGATGTTTCTGCTAAGTCACACTGATTTATTGCTGTCAAGATGGAAGAGGGATAGAATTATCAGCCTCGTGAATCATCAGGAAAACTGCCCACCAGTTTCTCATTTCAAAGGATTATTGATGAACACTACTGAAAATACATGCAGGGTTAGATCGGATTTTCAAATACCCAGCTGAAACAATCCAGCACCATTACTGTTCAGACTGATGTGAAGAACTGAAATTAAAGCTCCAAAGTCATTCTCAGCTACAAGCAACTGACTACTGCAATAATGAGGTTGACAGAAGAACAACTTAAATCCAGCAGCTATTTTATCTCTTACGGAAATGTCCTGTAAGACATATAAAGAAATTGACTATATCTACACTTTTTTTTTTAGTTTGGTTCTGGAATGTGGTTTTCAACAGTTCACTGACTTCCCCTATTGCAGATTGGTGTTGAAGTATGAAAACTGGAATTCTTTCAGGAGAAATGAGACAAGAATATGTTCCCTCTTCAGGTGCTAATGGCTGCTTAGGGAGCAGAATGAAGCTAGTATGAACAACATTCAGAATAAATAAACACAGTTTGCATCATCTACTACATCAGCTACTCATCCTCAACTATTTCACTTTTCAAATCCTCTCTTACCATGTTGCATTACCTGCTAATAATACACAGGCATTATTGTTCAAGAGGTCTGTTGAAGTATTCAACAGAAATATATACTTTAAATTACCATTTTTAAACTCTATTTCATATATTTGGTGTTTATTTCCACATCTCATTTTTGAAAGGAATCTTAGAAGGCAAATTTATAAATAGGCTAAATCCTCACAAGTCTCATATGTGTACATGGTATATTTGAATGACATCATGTTGTATGATTCCAATGGTAGGAGACAATTGCCATGGTTTAAAGTGACAATAATAGTCATTCTAGATTATGCATTGCTATGCTGAATGAACAATAAGTCTTTTGGACAAGCAAATCTTTCCTCTAAACTTGCCCTCAAAGCCATGTGTTCAACACTGGTTTTTGACTTTATCTAGAATTTTTTCACTGATTTCATTGCAAGATCATTATTGGGACTGTGAGAAAAATCCTGAATAATTTTCTTCAGACAGGATCTTCTGTGAAGCTTATTTTATTCGCAATTGCAATGGCGGGTGTCCTGTCAATCAGGAGCACATTTTAGTAAACAAACCTTAACCTTTTATTCCCTACTACCTGATGCCTAATCACCTCCCCTGTTTCCTCATTGGCTGAATATTACAGGTTCACAAGCTACTTGATGCTCCTCTATGCCATATATAGGAGAATATAAAAAAATTCTTTTTTTCAACCCTTTAATTTTTCCTTTCTTATGTTTTGAGAACTTGTGATCTTTGTTTTACTGTTCTCACACTGCTCATCCTCTTTTTCTCAAGCTTCTACCTTATTTTGGAACAGTGAGGCCTTCTACTGTCCATCTAGCTACTTAGCATTTCTCCTTATTATGACTACACAACTCCCTTGGAATAAAGAGAAATAATTCTCTACTGCAAAAACACAACTTTGTTTCTCACAATTCCCCTCTCTTATTTTCTTACTTGTATTGTTGTTTTTGCACCTCTTCACATACCGCACTCTTAATTTTTTTCCAACATTAAGGTGCAATATTCTTCTTTGGATGTCACGGGGGATGACAGATATACAATGTTGTTATTATTACAATACCAACAAATAGTTGTTTGAGCCAATTCTATTCAGGTAACCACGAAGTTAGTTTCTCCCAGATGTTTCTGAATGCCCAGGAATTGTCATCTTGAGATACTCTATGTAGGATCTTGTTGTGTTTTTGTTGTTGTTGTTGTTTTTTGTTGTTGTTTTGTTTTGTTTTGTTTTCCCAAATATTTTTGAGATCAAATTCATCCCATTTGATCTACATATATACAGCAACTAGTATTAATTGCAGTGCACACTCCTCCTTATGAGGTTATTAATTAATCTAATACTATTCAATTCTAGAGTACTATTTTTGCAAACTTATAAAACTTATTTTCTAGTTCTTCAGTTATAGCTGACATATTTACAATAGCGTTTTCTAATTCACACACCATTCATTTTTTGCCCCCAGGTTTACTAATTTTTCAAGTATCTACATAAAGCAAAATTAATTTTCATTTTTAAGTCGTAAATATCAATGATCTCAGTTGGATATTAGAAAACAGACATTTAGAAAATAGAATAAATATTAATAATATTTATTAAATTGTTTAATAAATATAATACAATATTAATAATAGATAATCAAGTATAGATAATACTAATAATATATAATAGATAAGAAAGAGCAGTCAGGCACTGGAAGGGGTGGCCCAGGGGTGGAGTCACCGTCCCTGGGGGTGTTAAAGGAAAGGTTGGACTTGGTGCCTGGGGACATGGTTTAGTGGGTGACATTGGTGGTAGGGGGGTGGTTGGACAAGATGATCTTGCAGGTGTTTTCCGACCTTAATGTTACTGTTATTCTATGTTACACTGATGAGAGGCTAGAGCCTTAGTTGGAAAACGTCATGTGGAACACGGGAGGTGCAGGGCAGTCCCTGTGGTCAAGGGGCTGCCTTTCTCTCAGGCAAGCCATATGGCCCGGGGAGCCAGCCCCAGAAAAGTGTCCCTCAGCCCCCCCAGCCCTGCTCCCTCCTACACGTGAGGACTTCTCCCAGGCCGCTCTCAACACTGCCGCCTTTGGACACGCCTGGGCCACTTCATCACAGAGGCTTGCTGAGGTCTCGATGGCCACCACTGCCTCGTGGGCCCTATAAAACAGGCCCCCCTCGCCACTGGCCCGCCACTTGCTGAGCTACTAGGGGACTAAAGGCAGCAAGGTGAGAAACGGCTCTGTTTGGTTTGCAAGGACAGCCATGCCATCCAGAGCAGCACCAAGAAGGAAGGCAGCTGACAAGGAAACATGTCGTGGGCAGAGAGAGAGCACCAGCAGCACAAGATACACCAGTGCTCAAGGGACCTCTGGTGCAGAGCCCACAGACACATACAAGCAATATCATTGGCACCACAGGCGTGAAAATCAAGCCGACAGTGGCATGGGACCTCAGGGTAGAACAGGTCGACCCCCTGATGTGGCACCCTGGCCAGAAAACATTCCAAATCAAAGGCATCCTGTTTGGGCAGTCCCGGGCAAAGACTGGCTCATCTTCCTGCCCAACACTGTGGAGCCCGTGGAGCTAGATCCACCAGAAGATATGGAGGAGGCAACAGAAGTGGATCCACTGCAGCCAGAACGGACCTGGGACTACCCTGGCATGTCTTCACTCTGTGCCATCACAAACAGCATCACAGGAGTGCCCGGCCAACTCCCTACTTGTTGCTCAGGCCCCATCCCAAGCATTAGCTTGGAGCCCCCAGATCTCACGGACATCCCGCAGGCTTGACTGCAAGATGTCCCAGCAATAAACAACTCTTGCCAATTCTCAGGGGTTGTATGAGTGCTTCTTTCCCTTCCCCCAACCCTTGTACGACAGGTGGCATCCCTTCTGCACAGAGCATTGAGGAAGAGCACAAGAAAGGACATAGCTCCCTTCAGGCTGCTGGAAGAATCCCCAAGGGCCACCATGCACCTTCAACACTTGTGAATATAGACTGAGGGGTGAAAATGGGAGTGTGTGAGTGATTATAGGTGGCTAATTTCTTATATTAGGAGTGAGTTTCTACATCTGAGTAATTGGTAACAACAGACGTGGAGACGGCTGAGGTACTCAGCAACTTCTTTGCCTGTGTCTGCACTGGTAGATGGGCTTCCTAACTCTTTCATTTCCATGAACCCATAGATAGAGGCTGGGGAATCAAAGTCCCACCCTCTGTAAGTGAAGAGCAGATTCGACACCACCTGATGAATCTAAACGTGTACAAGTATATGGGACCTGATGACATGAATCCCAGGGTCCTGAGAGTACTGGCTGATGGAGTTGTCAAGTCTCTCTCCATCATAGTTGAAAAGTCCTGGCATTGGGTGATGTCCCCAGGTATGAGTCCCCCCTTTCTGAGCCATTCTCACTGTCATCTCAGTAGTCAGGAGCACTTGGAACAGTCCGTCCCACTCAGGGTGCAGTTTCAATTCTCTCCATGTTCGCATCAGATCCCAGTCTCCTGCTCAGAATGGATGGATCAGGACTTCCAAGGGTGGGGTTTGAGCTAACAGTCCACGGGTCCTGAGAGATGACAAAGAGGATGACAGCCCGAGTATATAGTTCTTAAGAAAAACATCTTTTGTCTCAAACTGAAATAACTCATTCCCTTTATCCATGTACAGCAATCCAAATAATATTTCATATGGTGAAACTTCCAAGTCTTTTCTTGGTACATTTTGAATTCAGAGAAGTGCCAAAGGTAAGCACTTCGTTTGGGGAAGCTGAGTTTCCAGAACTTAGTCAATTACATCTTTACTGTCTGATCCTCTCCACTCTTCCAGAAGATTAAGGATGCCAAGGAGTGTGAAATTTCCACTTAATTCCTAGAGTCCACATTAGCCATTAGACATAAAGTGATTTCCTTGATCAGAGTCAATATTTTCAACAGATCCATACCTGGGAGTTATTTGTCCTAGAATTTAGTTACTTTGTTCACAGTAGCACATACTGAAGGGAAATCTTCCACCCACCCTGACAAATGATTGACCAAGAGTAATAAGTATTTAAATCTACCTACTCTAAGGAGTTCTGTAAAATCTACCTGTACATTTTGGAAGCGTTGAATTCCTGGTTCTCCCTCCCTTTGATCTGAGTGCAGATAATTTTCCTGTTTATATTTTGACGTACTACACAACTCCTGCATACTTGTTCAGCCAGAGTATATATATTCCTACACATACATAATTCCATAACACAGCATCACATGTTGCTTGAATTCCCCGATGACCCTCTTGATGTAAAACAGTTAATATTTCCTCGTTGGTACTTTATTCAGCATTTCTCCCCCATCAGATGGATCATACACATATGGATCAAAATCAATGCTTAAAAAACTGGGAAACATAAAGGAAATTGAGTAGCATTAAATAACATACTTGCCAATGTACACTGAAATATATATATATATATTAGCAATGACCAACAATGCAGGAATGGTAGACTGAGGAAAATTAGGCCTTGAGCCAATTAGATAAAAAAGTATATTACAAAGCCATGAAAACATCTTCCAAGTGGCAGAAGCTACAGGAAAACTCTGTAGAAAAATCATTGAGAAAGAAAAGTAACCCCTAGCAAAAGGTGAAAAAGCTATTGGAATCAGAAATAAAAGCAGGCTTCAGAAGGTGAGAAACTACTGCTGAATTGATGTGATCTCTGACCTTGAGCCTCAGATCACCAGAAGCTGAGAAGGTGTGCAGCTGAAATATTTCCATGTATTTAACTTGTTATACTTTTCTCTGGTCATTCACTGTTTGACAATACTGAAGGAAGAACATTGGTTAGATAGAGTTTTAGTCAGATCTAGTCTATTTGTATGTTCTTATTATCACATCTTTAACTCCAAGATATTTTAGCTGTCTTTTCTACAGCTTAATTAAAAATAAAATAAATAAACATATATTTTTTTAAAGGAAAGAAAAATAAACTTAGAAACTCAGTAGTATATTATCAGAACATCCATCTTTTTTAATCTAGTTTCAATAGAAAAAGTGATTTATCTCACTAGGTAAACTTATTTAACACTATAGCTTGACTTCCTTAGCATAGCATTTATTTCTCAAAGTGGGGTAAGAAATGTTTCACCCTACATTTCATCCTCCGTTTCTCTCCTCATTCTCATTTAAATTGTGGAAACAGAGACAACACGTTAATACATCTAGCAGATCTTGACAGTCTTACAGCTCACTAGTGTAGATATCTAGCTGCCATTCAACTAATGACAAGCTGCATAAGTTCCCATGGTTGGAAATGTCTCTAAGCAATAATGTCTGCTTCCCTACACCAATGTTTGATTTCTGCATCTAAATCTGCTCTAACATGAACATCATGTTGACACTGGCCTGACATCGACTGAACACACCATTTCCCTTTCAGTAAGGATGCAGCTACAGAGCAAGTTTTAAGGCATAAAATTCCAGCAAAAAAATGTTGGAGTCAAACCTGTTTCTCAGTTTCTCTCACACATGTTATATTTTCTCATCTGTTTTTCACAACTAAAATAGTGGTAACAAATTGGCAGAAAAGTTGTACCTATTTTCTCTAGTTTACCATACTGCAAATGGTAAAAATCTATTAACATTTATTAGAACTGGCTGACTCCCCTCACTTCTTGAGAGAATGTAGGCTTTGTTCCCCCCCAAAAAAGTAGTAAAACAGACTGTTTAAAATGGTTGGCAGCAATAGCATCCATACCACAGACCTTTATATCCAGCCATTTGGATTCATGTCAGCCTCTAATATTTTGAGAAATTGATCCAAAGAGCAACCTCAGGGTTGTGATTCAAAATAAATTGCAGTAAGTATGTCTACCCAGACAGCTGGGTACCATCTCATAGTTGTTTTTGAGACCAGACTGATCGACATTGCAGTCTATGAGCTTTCAAATGAAGGCTCAGGGACAGCTCAAGTGTAATCTGGGGAACAAGTGCCTATCAGGTTTCCTGCATGTGGGCTGTGGGCTGTCCATGGATGAACATGTTGCTAAGATGTGATGTCACACAAAAAGCTGTTCTTGAAACCGTGTTTCCAGAACTGGATAAAAATAGCCATTGGTTTTGTTAGAGACCAAGTAACGTGACTGAATCAAAGGTGATTTGATAGATCTAGGTGATAGCAGTAAGAGGTAACGAAACTTATCAGAAGCTGACTACCTTATTGGAGGAGGAGTCCCAGACAACTTATTAGACACTCATAGTTAGGATATATCCTTATCTTGACAACATAGATGGCAGAGGAGGTTCATTCACTTTTGTACAGTTTTTATCTAAAATTTAGAAGAAGAAATATTCTTTCTTTTGGGCATCATCTAATTAGAAGTTTCAGTCTCAATATCCTTTGAAAAGGGAACCTTAGTAAAGGAAAAACATTAATATACGTGACAGAAAATGTCATACTACTTCTCACTCTTTGGGACCCCAAAGATTTGGACACTGTCTTTATTACATCATGGATTTGCCACAGTGCTAAGATGCATCTATTTGGCTTTATTTTTTTGTGTTGTTAGGTTTTGTTTAGCTTTAAATCCCCTGTATATTTTTGCTTCACTGCAATGGGTAAAGGCATAGCAGTGGGAGCAAGACACTGGAATTTTATTTAAAAGAAAAGAGAGTTTTCAGAGGATTAAAGGGACCTGGCTTGAATTTTTGGAAAGCTTAAGTTTGAGGCTAGCTCACAACAGTTTTAATTCTATTTTAAGCAGATGGAGAAATCATAAACCCCAATTGCTTATTACGTCTTTCAAACTACAAACTAGGACTAACTGCAGGGAGATTTATGTAACCCATAACAGTGATGGAAGGCAGAGATGAGGAAAAATGGAATCTGTGTTAGAAAATATCTGCTCAAGTGTTGCTCGTGCATTGTTTCTCAGTTGCCTTATCAATTAAGAACTCTGTAAGAAATAGCAAGAATAAAATTGTCACACAATTAGTTAGTTTAAATACTTGGCTTTACTGTGTTCTTCTGAACACAGAAGGAGCACATACTTTTTCTGTCATGAAAAAAATAAAAAGTACCTCTTCAAAGAAGCTAGTGCCTAAAAGTGCCTGCAATACCAACCATTGTCTACTAAAATTTTCCAGTGCAACAGAGGTTTTTTGTTTGTATTTGTTTATTTTTTCTTCTATTTCTTGTCTTCCTTAATCATCAGAAGTTGAAATGCAAATCAAGACTAGATTTTCAACTAGTCTCCATGCTGCAATACGAAGCTTGTTTAATTCAAAATAAGATGATATTCAGCAATATCATTTATAATTTCACATGATTAGCAGTTTTTTACAGTTTTTGCCCTCTTAAAACCAATATTTTGAAACTGAGCTTTTGAATTTTTTTCTGTTACAAATTGTTTTCTCCAGTCAAGACAAACAGGAGGAAATGTACATAAGAGTAGTGAAGATTACATTATTTGTCGGCTCTGAGTCACGAGTTAATAGTGCTGACTGTTCTCTTCTTGTCCCCTCCAGCACAGGTATACTCAGCTTATTTGATGAATGCAGTCCCTAAGTATATTCTGTTTAAGATCTAAAAACTGATATCCGCACTACTGATCAAACAATAATTCAATGTGAATTTAATTTAAATATTTTTGAAGCCAATCACAAGTAGAGTGATTAAAAAAAAAAAAAAAAAAAAAAAAAAAAAAGATTACAGAAAATGTATTATGTTAAGACCAGGTTCTGCCACTCCTAGTCGTTAGCAAGTAGTACTTTATAATTAAATTTCTAATAATATTGATGAGAAAAGTAGCATTCAAGATGAAAGAGGGGAAGAAACTAGGGAATCAGTCCATAGTGAACAGGAAAATAGACAGACAATGCGTAAAAGAATCAAAGAAGATATTTGCACTGTTAATTCAACACCAACAGAATGAGATGCATTTTCACTAGTGTAAATAACCAAAGGTTAGGGAAAAAGAAAATAGAGACCTGAGGGATGGCTGCAATAATGAGGGCAATACTAAAAACAGCCACATGCAATATTAACCTTGGCATTTAGGAATAACAGGAAATTATTAGAGAATCTGACAGATGTTTCCCAGAGAAAACATATCAAATACTGTAGGGATGCTGAGGTTGAGCCAGAACAGGAATGTCTGAAGTCCGGCACAAAGTGTCAGATGTGACAAGAGAGAAAATCAGTTTAGAAAGACCAATTTAAAACATCTTTGACAATTAAGGAAATACCAAGTGTCTTTGTGAATGTAAGAGAGAACACAACAAATGGTAAGAATTAGAAAGAGCTGTGCACATCTGATCTAGAATGGCTACCTCATCGTTACTTAATATCCAAACTCCAGCAACAATCTATCCAGCTTCACCTGCCACACAGCAGGGGATTTACTGGAGGAGAAGGGAAGATGCAAAAGCAGTAGGATACCCATCTGCTCATCAGCACTGACCACCACAGCAAGTTCGATGCTATAGAGGCCACAACAACATGGAGGCAGTGCCCAGTCTTGGTTTTGTTATTTATGATTCACAAGCATGACACATTTTCAATGCTGGACCAAACGGTACTGTAAGTGAGCAAAGATTGAAATGGCAGTCTTTGGCATAGGAAGTGGTTATTGCTATGTGTTGAGGATAAGTTGTGTGATTTACACATTGCCACCTGCCTAAAATTAAAAAGACTGAGAATAATTTGTGTCCGTGTTGTTACCCTCCACATATAGTGTACTACAACCACAGAGAACTGCCTATATTTCCCTGACAAGGAGAGCTGTCTTCTAATCCTTGCAAATGGTAACACCACTACAGAGCAATGAGTGGAAACTGTGGGTGGTGGTTTGTTCCCTTTGCTGTCTCTTTCATTTTTTGAGATGCTTGGGCTGTGGAGAATTTGCAAAAGCCTGAGGAGGGAAGAGAATCTACTTTCAGAACAAGTGTTATTTACATAGGTTTTGATGATACTCAATGTCATTGAACCATAAGGACTAGCTGTGTCTCCCATCTGGCAAATAAGCAATGACACTGGAAAATATGCAAGTGAGTGGGAGTTGGAGGTGTGACTCCAGAAAGATAAAAATAGTGGGAATGAGATGCAGGAGCTTGTGAAGCAATGGGAAAGCAACCAAGTCCTTAAATTGACTTAGGAACATAGATCCTTCCTCTGTACAGAGTCAGAGAAGGTCTGTACAGCTGGTGAACAGGACATATTAAGCTTTGGAAAAATACTACAAGGAAGTTCCACCTTAGGAAGCTATCAAGTGACAGAAATCACTGTCTAAGTTACAGTTCCAGCCTGATCCCAATAAACATCTAGTGGCAAGTTTCTATTTGCAGATATCTCTCAGAGCCATCATCATTCAGAGTGCAACATCAGCACAAAGCCTCAGCAATCCCTTTGCACAAACTGTCAAGGGAACCAGCACTATGGAGGGGAGTTGCTACAGCCACAAGATCTTCAGCTGTGCAAGACCAGTCTGGCCTTCTGGCCTTGCTTTAGAGAGCAGGCATGGTAGGTATTGCTTGTATCTCTCTTTGATAAACATGGTTATTTCAATTTATTGTGAGTAAAATGGATTTTGCTGTGTGAAAATAAATGAATTCCACACACCAGATTCCTTTCAGGCCAGACTTTTAGGTCAAGCCCATGTCTGTCACAAGTTCACATGTACTTTCAAATATCTATTTATAAAAACAAGCATATATCACATAGTCTGAGGCCTTTAGAAAGCAATCAGTGCTTTTCTACTTTTACTCAAGTCCAGCTAGGACCTTTGATTATTATTACTTTTTCTAAATGCCATTCTGTCCATGATGGCACAATCATTTTCTTTAACCTTTCATTTTATGACAAGCAATTGTAGCACAGCCAACATGAGGTAACTACATCTTCCAAGGTCAGATCCACAACTCATTATCAGCTTGGATAAAGCTCTGTTGATATTGATTGTCTTTTTTTGCAATGTCTACTTAGTATTTTCATTTCACTTCTAATCATCACTGGAACAATATGGACAGGGTACCAGGTGAGGCATTTACCTAATAAGAGTACCAGTACCAGACTCTGAAGAAATTTTAGCTGAATGACTTGTAGTCCTACAGAGAATATCGCCTCTGTGCAGGTTGAGGGATGGAATCTATCACAAGAATAAATGAAGAAAAGTACTGAGATCAGGCAGGAGAGTTGGTCCTTGTACAGTAATTCCTAACTTACAAGAGAGAAGCAGAAAATATTCAATGGTATAAACTCTTTAAAGTAAAATTTGTTGATTATCCAAATTCCATCAATACAAGGAGTATTTTTCATTTCATAATCAGAGAGACCTTTTCTTTCCTTGTCTGTGTTAGACAACACTGTAGATTTAAGTTACTAGAAGGGACATAAAAAGAAAATAGACAAGCAGGCTTTGATGTCATTTGGAATGAACATAAACTTGCCTTCTGGCAGCAGTGCAGTGGAGATTTCGATGTCCCCATGTGGTTATTCTCCTGGCCGGAGCCTGTAGAGCAGATGCACAACACATGGACAGGAAAAATATATACATATATATATATACACATATATACACAAACATATATGTGCAAACATTTAGATAATAAAATTAAAGCTGCGAAATAAAAGAGAGAATTTCAAGAAGGTACTAAAGTGAGCACCTCCCAGAATATACTTTTTCCTCTGCTTTAAAAAAAATAATAAAAAATAAATAAATAAAGATAGAAAATAAATAAATAAATAAATAAATGAAAGAGAGAGGAAAAAAAAAAAAAGAGAGAGAGAGAAAAAGAAAAAAAGAAAAAAAGAAAGAAAGAAACCTCCTGTAGTTTATGAAAATGGTTTGGTTTATGAAGAGAGCTCTGCTGCCAAAGTCCTGCTGCTCTGCAGAAATGTATCCATGGAGAAAAGGCTGAGTGCTGCTTATGCCTTTGTTTTTCCCTGACTCAAAATGGATGGAACACAGATTCTGTTTTCCATTCAAAATACATTAAACCTTCATTTAGGGATACTATTGAACGGTCATAAGAAGGACAGCTTCTCAGGGAATATCAGTTCTTCACTGCCCTCTGACAACAAGACTGGATTTGACAAGTGCACTTGATAGCAAAAATAGAGTTTCCAGCTAATAGTAAGCTCCAGTAAATACAGCAACTGTGACCTTCCACAGCTATGTCAGCTGCATATCTCTTCAGCTGTGCTCAGGCCAGGCAACATTACAACTGTCTGTGCAGTGAACCATGCCTCTTTCAAAAGCATCTGTGGATTTTAAGCAATCCCTAAGCATTTTAGAAATGCAAAGCTAATTAAAATTTTGAATGGATTTTTCTTCATCCTTAATGGTAGATCCTTAACTACTCTTGTTAGCTGCCGAATTCCATCTCAGCTGGAGGGATTAGTGGGAAGTCTGCAATGCTGTGTGAACCAGCATCCAGTTTGGTTAATCAAATTAAGCTTTCTTGGTCACCCTGTTATAAGAACACCTCATAGGACACCTTGAGGGCAAATGGCTGATGGTAGTTCTGAGTGCTAGAAGGCATTAAGTAATGAATAAATTGGGAGCTGCTGTAGTCTGCAAAAAATATCTAAATTGCAATAGCTTGAAAGAGAAACCTTGAAGCACTACCAATTAATTTTCATTAGGCTTTGCTGTGATGCAAAACTGGTCCCACCAAACTAAGAGCAATTACTTCTGTCTGAAGTCTCTATGGACAAATAGAAATTTTAAGTGTGTGCGTGTGTGTGAGGACTTCCTATTTAAAGACAAATTATCAAGGGTTTAGTAAAATATGGGCTAATGCAATTGCTGGTTTCTCAGTTCTAGAGACCTGGATTCAAAGTAGGTTGCAAATAAAGCAACTCTGATAATTTCAGTCTGGTCCCTAATGGACATCTGTCTGCTTGATAAAATCACTGTCACTTAGTGGTGAGGAGACATTCAGATCTGGACCAGAAAGAAGGAACTTCGAGGTCATGATAGAAGTGCTCCTGCTGTAATATACATGCTAAGGATGGCAGCTGCAAAAAATACATCAATACAAAAATACATCTGTGGGACAGCATACCCTTCTTCCAGTAGGAACCGTCCAGAGGTACAGGGTTATGATATGATGCCTTTTTATAGAAATGGGCAAGCCATGCACAGCAAGTTAACTGACTGAATTTAGCCCCATATTTTGCTCCTCTTCTGCCCTCTCCTCCCTGTTTATTGTCACAGAACACCTAGCAAACTGTTGTATACAATTTTAACCTTACCACTCTTCAGTAATAATAGACAAACTACTTTAACTTGTGGGTTGTTTATTAATATTCAAAATGCAACTGACTGGTCAGTTATGTTCCAAGATATCTGTTCACCTCCTTCAGTGGGAAAAGTGCAGAAGTACTTCTGCTATGAATTTGTAACCTTTAAATTTGGTTCGTAAATATATGAGCTGGCATTTCGACAGCATCTGAGGTCCTCATAGACTCCTAATATAAGGAAAACAAAACAAAAAAAATGTTTTTTTTGTTTGTTTGTTTGTTTTGTTTTGTTTTGTTTTTAAGTTTGTTTATTTTTCACGTAAAGTTGAAGAGCAAGTTCAAAGCCCCTGACCCACTTAAAACACAAAAAATTCCTGGGAAATGTCAGTCAATATCATCTTTCTCAGAAAATTGTGAAGATTTGCTTTCTGAGAATTTTGTGCTAATAAAATCTGCAGCTCAGAATTTTACAAATAACATAAATACTAGTATTAGAGAAAGAATACAGCTGAGGAGAAAATATCAACACTTATGTTTCAGTCAATTTGCATTATGCATACAGGAGAGCAATAGCACAATATAGTTATTGAAATACCTACATCAAGTCACTTTATGCATGTCTCTTAAAGACTTGCTGTTATAAGCTCAGTTCAGTTTACAACTCAGGGACATTCTAGAGATAAGGAGGCTCTCCAGAGAGGCTAAGAATCTTAAACCAGAATTAACACAAGACATGCCAAGTCAAGACACTGTTCAGATTCTATCCAATATTTTCTTCCTCTTTTAGGCCTGTTTCTGAAGTTCTGAGTTTCATGTGAAACAGGACAGGCCTAAAATTTAGGCAACAAGATAAGCTTAATAAAAGGTTTGGTTTAGACCTTCTCCACTTCAGCACTCAGGTCTGGATTCCTGAAAATGCCTCTGTCTGTGTTATTTATAAAATTGTGGGGTATTTTTATTTTTATTTTTATTTGGACAGTAGTATGGTTAAACTATAAATGTATACAAGATAGAATTATATGCTCTTCTGTTCTGCTTAAAGAAAGAGAGTGAACTTCATACTTATCTCCTACAGCCGGTACTAACTTTATCACTGGTTCACTTCTTATCATAGTCCAATCTTGACTTTCACTTTTTGTGTGGAATCCTTTCTACTTTCTCCCTGAGACTCAATCTACAGATGAGAGAGCAAAAACGAGAATAAGGTGTTGTCACGATTCAGAAGATGATAATGAAAAGCTGTAGATTAGAACTTCCTACTTCCTTAGTGAATGAAAATATTGCATCAGTGGCTAGCTTCACTAAAAAAAAAAAAAAAAAAAAAAAAAAAAAAAAAAAAAAAAAAAAAAAAGGGCAACAAACTCCCCCCTTCCTTTTCCATCTCACTTTACATGCACAGTTTCCTTTAAAACTCCCTCTGGCAGGACTTAGGGGCATCCTCTAAGTTTCCACAATGGAAAACATTTCCAGTCAAGTGTCTGAATGGAATCTTAAAGGCTTAAATATTCAGGCTTCTTGACTATATTTGATTGATTGTATTTGGAACATTATACAGTAAGCTTTAAAGGAAACATTTTCTATGCCACATAAAAGACTGTCTCTGTATTAGTACTTTGCATAGGTCAGAACCAGCCTTCAAAGAGCTGTACAAGAAAAAAGTTCACTTCATTAACACTTATAATAAAATTCTCATTAATTACTGTTCTGCTCGGAAAGCATGAAACAATTATTCAACAGCCAGAATATACAGAAACGTCATGACAGCTCAAGCTGCAACAGCCTTGGAAAACATGGTCTGGAGCCTGGGATCTGGCTGAGAAGAAAATATAATTCAGGAAGAAACATTGCATTTATGGGCAGTAATCCCAAGCAGATGACTACACTCCCCAGGATTTGCCCTGTATGGAGGCTGAAAACCAGAGTCCAGTTCAACAGAAAAATTGAGAGATTTTTACTCCAAGTAAACTCCAGGTACACATTTGACTGACCAAGAAAAATCTGACCATCTTTCTAGGGCACTAGAAGACTTGTTTTCACTCAAGGATTTACCTTTAAGAATACATCACTTTTTAGGGCTTTCAAGGAGCTGCTTACATTGTTTTTGTAAGAGGACTGGCAAAGACATGATAAGCAGTCTATACAATAATAATATATGCTTGCTTTTCTATTCATGCTCTTCCCCTACTGTTTTTAGCTTAACTCTTGTGGTTTTAGGGAAACATCTTAGATAAATATCCAAAACAGATTATCCCATAACTATCATGCCAGAACAATTTTTGTACTTTACAGAGAGAGGACTGACTACTATTTTTGATGTTTACTCTTTTACATGATCTTATATGAGAACTCTGGCTAGTGTAGGTAAAATATAAAAGCTGTACCATCTTACTATGTTCTGCTAATGTAACTCCTCGGGGAGGAACTCTTTCAGAGTAAACATTCTGGAAAAATTTTAAAATCTGCTTTATATATTTCTTTCATTCCCACAAAAGGTTTTCATAAGCCTGAAATTCTCCTCCACCCTATGTTCACCATATTATTTTATTTATTTATATTGTACATATTACTTTTGGTGAAAATGAGAAAGGTAGGTGAATAACTGCACACAATTACATGAGTTAACAACTGTTTTCTGAAATAAAGATGACCCAATTAAAGAAAAAAAAAAAATCTATCTTCTTAAATGAACATTACATTTTAAACACTAATGGCTGCTAGTATGTTCCTCCTTCTTTTCCACTCCTAAAATGATCAGATTTTTTGCCTCCTTGAAAGTGAAGACTTGAAAAAAGAAAAACCCAGTTCAGTTCATATTTTTAATGGAGCATTTATCTGTCAGAATATTAATGCTGTCTGGTAACCCTGGTGGATTAATTGTTCTTAGCCCTAAGCAAACAAGGAAAATGGATAATTTTATCCATTTTCAAATCTTTGAAAGAACACCTGCAAAAAGCACTAAAAGGACTCAATTTTTTATTTATTTCATTATTTCTTTTCTGGCAGATGAAACGAAGCTCTAAAAGCTGTGACTAACAGAGAACATTGATCTTTGAAAGACTTCTTCCCCTCCACTTCCCTCAGAAAACATATAGTCCAATGCCTACTGCAATTCTCTCCTTCTATCCCTTGTCTAGATACCCAGGGGAACAAAGAAAATGTTTTGAGCTAGGTTAAAACAAATAAACCTAAATGAAGTCCAAACTGCTGCTACCTCAATTTTAGCTTTTCTCCCCTCTTCACGGGTATTGATACCTCCACCACAAAAAAAAAAAATAAAAAAAAAAAAAAACAGCAAGGAGTTGCTGAGTGAGAAAGCTCTGTAGAAAGCTGTAAGATTGCAATTCTCCCTCAAGCCCCCATCCCCCCCCCCATTTTTTTTTTTAATATGTTCTCAAATGTATTCAGTTAGAGCTCTTTTCTTAGTGTTGAAATCATATCAGATAGGTCAAAATGATTCCAGAAATGTGGTTACCTTCTAAAAGAATAAACAAATAAGAAAGATAAAATATTTCTAAATAGCTGGACTGGCAATAGCTGTTAAAGAAGTGATGAGTTTTTCTTCTTGATGGAAGGAAGAAAGAAGTTGCCATTGCTCACTTTTCTGTCAAGTGGATCCCAGAGAGATCTACTTAATTACCTACCCATTGATATCATGCAGATAGAAGCATCTTGAGAGTAGGGGGGGTTGGGTGAGGAAGGGGGAGGGAGGGTTATGCCTTTAAAAAAAATGGTTAAAATATTTTTTCTTAATTTTGTGTCCCATCTATAAGAAGACTTCACAAGTCTGAAATCAGTGTATGAAAAGAATGTGCCACAGAAAGGAAGTTCTACAAATTGTAAAGAGATTAATAATCCTTGCCAACTTCAAAACATGTCTAACCAACATTTGCCAGATTCACAAAGTCAAGCTACTCAAAATAATATTAATTGCCCCATCTCACTGTTCCCATTAAAGTTTTGAAAGTCTTTAATTCTTGATATTGACATCCTCACATGATATCTATAATACCTTCTCTACTAGGAACAAAGTATTCTGACACAAGAGGTGAACAGACATTTTGCACTATGTGAAAAACCCCACCTGTCTGGTGCAGGTTTCAGAAGGTGCAGGACTTGATGAAGCTGTGGGTTGTGGAAAGACAGCAAAGAGCCTCAGTGCTGCAGACTTTGAATGCTTCAACACTGGATTCTGCTCTTGCTGCTGCCACAGCCTTCCTACAGTGTGTCATTCCCTCAAAATATATGTTTCTTATCTTGCTCCACCAGTGTCTCACATGGAGATATTCTGTAAATAAAGTCAATGTATCTGTACATACACAGAATGATGATACATACACAAAATTATACACAGATTCATGTGTATATGGAGAAGTCAGACCCTTTGAGTTTCTATCTCAGTTCCCACTATGGGTCAACAATGACCATATTTTTTCAGACTTCCACCTTCTAACATAGGGTAATATTTGCTCATTCTCTGTTTATCAGAATACCTCAAAATTTCTAAGACTGAAGTCAACACAGAGAAAACTAAACTTTGAATAACTGAGATCTGTCACTGAATTAACCTAAGTTACTGGGGAAGTTCTGTCAGTGTAGTGCAACAAATGAGTTATGGTCCTTGGGAATGAAAGCACAAAGCGATTTAAGACTTTATTTTTGATGGCACAAGCACAGAATACACTGAATTAAGATGGATGAGGCAAAGTGAATTCCTGAATTTCCTAGATCTTAAATATTTTCTTTAAAAACTTAATTAGTATAACTTTGAAATTTTAACATGTTTTTCTTCATGTTTTACATACTTTCCCAATGATATGGCAGCAGAATTAATCAATTAAAAACTTCTAATATACTTATAAAGATGTGGTACAAATATAATAAAAGATTAGAAAAAAGAAAGTAATCCAACTAATGCTAGAGTGATATAAGCTAAAAAAGCAGAGGAACAAAAATACTTCAGACTTCATGGCAGCCAAAAAAAAATAAAAAAAAATATATCATTCAAAATTGACAACTGTCTAATACATTCCTATATGGAAATCTAGTTTAATCCAAATGGTGGCCCTGCAAACTCTTCCAAGGGTCTAATTTAGCACAGACCAGGTGTGATAGTTTTCCCCCACTTAATTCAATCAAACAAGACAGCATACATTATGCTCAGAACTGCTCTGATACACAAAGAGGTTACTGCCTCTAGCATATCCTTCGCTTGTCACTGCTGCTTTGTCAGAGGTTGACCTTCAGCCTGACTCTTTGATTACTCTCTAATCCACTTCAGCAAAACGATCTAGACTTGCAATGAATAAGTAAAAAACAGCAATTGTACAGCCTGGAATTAGAACCACCCTGTCTGGATCTGGATTCCTTCAAGACTGAAGTAGAGTGAAATCTGCACACAACAGACTGTCAGTCTCAGCTGGAAGACAGCAGGTGACAACAGCACATCCAGTGAGGAGCTACTAAAGGTCGCATGATTTATTCTCACAGCCACTCTAACACACTCACAGACAGGCAACACCTAGATTTTGACATTATGCAACGCAGTTCCCTCACAGGAACCAGGATGGTCCTTGATGAAGTTGTGAACTTAGTTAAAGAAATGATTTGTGAGGCCAATAATGAAGAAACTCTGACCTTGTACCTGGATTGAACTTGCCTGAGAGAGAGGATGGAAGGAAAATAGGATTCAATGTAGAGAGACAGCAAAAAGCAATACATTATGCAGAGACATCAACAGCAGCCAGGCTAGAGAGAGTCATGAAGGCATTTGCCAAGCCTGAAGCATGACATCTGGACCTCCCCTACATTATTTCCATGTAATGATGTCATGCTGATGAAATAGCTCCCCAGTTGGCTGTAACAGTCAGCAAGAGTCAAACTGAGACCACACTATTTGTTTTGGTATTCTTAAGGAAATAACCTTTCCTCTGGCATTGAGAAACTGGCCACATCTGAGAAATCCATTTGTGACTGAGGCTGAAGGATAATACAAGTCTCACATTGCTTGGTATGCACGATATGTGTTGCACTTTCTTGATCTTGGATGAAATCCCCTGAGGTCTAAAGACCACTGGAAGAGGAATGTTTTTTCTTAAAGGGAAGCCACAGGAGGCTGCTTACTTATCATTTCCCTCTTTGAGGTACAAACTGATTGCCAGATGTTATCTGAGTGTCTGGGTGAAATTTCTTCTGGTCTGACACATCATTGTTTAAATTAAGAATTTCATATCCATTATGTGCAGTGTTAATAAAAATAGCTTCAATTCAAGACACTTTGGAAAGCTTAATGACCATTGGGGTGACAAGTTGACATGCACTGGTGGAAGTCTAATGCACCTGAAGTAAGGAATAAAGACTAAATTCAATATATCCCATAAGTCTGTCTAATGGCTTAGACACAGAATGCAACCTTATGTTCTGGAAAGAAACATATACCACACCCCACAAAAAAAAAAAAAAAAAAAAAAAAAAAAAAAGAGAGAGAGAACCAGAACTGCCTGCTGAAAAACAAAACAAACAAAAAACCTGTGTGTGCAACGAAAGGCTACAACACCAAACTTACCAAACTTACAAATACTTTCCAAACTTGTGAAGTCTGTGCCAGTTTCAAGTGGACATCAGGCCATTTGTGATCTCCCGGTGAGATCCTTGTACTACATCCACAATTTTAAAGTGAAGTCACGGGACTGCCTTGGTAGTCTGACACTATTGAAGTTCAGAGTAGTACCTTAACCACCTACTTTAAAATTTCTAAATATCACATTAAGCATTCATGTTTTATAAAGTCTTTCTTGGCTAATAAAAATAAATTATAAATAAGATGGCAGATAAGATTGAGAGGTCACAGCAGAATCAAGGCCAGTGCAACCAAACAGAATGTATGCAGTTTCCAAGCTTAAAAGTTACACATCCTGAATAGATTCTTCATCTGTTTTCCAGAAGATAGTCATGAATATAGGGTAAAATCCTAAGCTCCTTTGTGTAAAAAACACAAAGAAAACAATATGATCAGGGCATGTTGTCCTTCTTCTAAGCAGATAGCTCCCATCTGTTTCCTGCCGGACAGGACCCCAGCCTCCAAGTAATGCCAGAGCTTAGCTCCACTCAGTTGTGTCTGATTATCTTAATGCAGAAAGTCATTTCCAGATGGGACCCCAATTGAAATCCAAAAGCAATGCCACTGTTTGGCTCATCAGGGCTTCCACATCACATACTGCACACCCTAAGGGATGTCAGCTTCTGCCAGATAATACTTTCCTAATACCCTACCGAGATAAACAGTGCTGTTATTCAGATATTTTGCAACTTAAAAAAAAAATAAAAAAATAGACATATTCTGTGAAGTCCACCTGTTAGATAATTTGTTCCTAGTAATTTACAACATAGCGAGTTCTAGATTATTTCTGCAATGAATCCATTCCTAGCTGGGTCACATGCAGACCTCCAGCCCACAGAGTGAACTGTAGCGCTCTTCCATCATTCCTGAGCTTCTTCCCAAATTTATCTAAAGGAAAAATGGAAAGCTTCATAACATTTTGCACAGCACAGTGACTTTCCATAGGGCATTATTAACATTCTTTCAGAAGTATATTTACATTTTTGTTTCTATGAAAGCATTGAAAATATTGAAATCAATAGGCATGAATATTCATGAAGGAAAAACAATAGAGGCAATCCAGCTGCCTGAATTATCATGGGGGTGGGGGACAGGGAAAACAAGATAAACATATTAAATCATGTTGCTTAGCATTAGGGCCCCAAAGAAACATTCACTCACCAAGTGTAAGCCAAACTATGGCCTGTGTATTCAAAAGAGAACAGTGATGGATAATGCTGTTTGAGGCATCCAGGTTTCCAAAATTACATCTTTCTGTTTGACCACTCAGCCCTGGCTTGCTAGAAGGATCTTGGAGGCTGTGTTCTTGTGTACTGCCACAGCACATACAGTATGTTTGTGTTCCAAAAAATAATAATAATAATAATAATAATTAAAAAAAAAAAGCCATAGAAATTCACTGCCATACTATAAATTCACTCATAGTTCACTAATTTGCACTAAATTTAGCTGGACCACCATTAGAGATGTTTAATAAAGACCAGTCCTTGTTGGTTATATTTCAACCCAGAAATATTCAATAAGGGAATATTGAAAATGGTGTTGGAAAAGACACTATCTAAACTAGTGTCCAGTATCACTAATCATAATGCCATGAAGTAACCATTATTAGAGTTATTGCTCATTCTTTATGTTTCTTCCTTCGTTAATAGTATTGTCATACAAAATAAATAGTGCATTGTACAGACAGCAAGAAGTATTGGTTTATTAATCCTACTGATTTAATAAATTTATGTGACAAGAGAACACTAAAGTAAAGTTTCCTAGATGACATTTTGACAAAGAACTGGTAGGCTGTGCAAAAACAGTAGTGTTTTACACCTTCATATGAGTACTTGATCTGTACTCCTGTCATATAATTTTGAAAATGCATAGGCCCTCACTACAAGGCCCCAGTTTTTTAGAAGTTATGTAAAGGATTAATAAGGAATATAAGCATGCAACTGGTATAAGCAGTATGATTACAACACTTTAAGTACACTTGGTAAAAAGCTTGTGTTTTCTCTTATTCTGTACAATATATTTGCAAGAAACCTTCCAAAAACATCTGAATGGTACCTCACTGCAGTCCTTCAAATCCCTCCGTAAGTTGTACTTTGTCACATCAGCTACTAAGAAGTTGAAAAGACTAGGCTTTCAGCATTCTGACCCAAAAAGCCTTTTGTGTTCACTGACACCATCTTGTTTCCATGCATCCTCCACCTGCATGCCTGTTTTATACTTCAATTGTAAGCAGATGTCATGCTCCATAACAAAGAATGGTTAGCTGTTTCAGTACAAGTAGAAATAGCATTATTACTATTATTAATACAATAATCATCATGCCATATTAGATTAGTTTCCCTACTGAGGCAACTTTAGAAAAAGAATTCATCTTTGTATTTCAGAAACTACACTACCATTTCATAAGCATGCCCTCACAAGAGAAATATGAATCATTCAGAGACGCACATGGTGTATATGAATGCCACATTTTTGCATTTGGATTCCTGATTCATCTGACAGATGTGAGAAAATTCATAAAGTTAGACAAGTCCCAAGCGATTGCATATGTGTGGATGCTGAAAAGCATAAGTTATTCCACCTACTTTGGCACTAAAAGTACTGAGCTGTTGTTTTTTTTATTTTTTTTTCCTTCTGGTCAACTATTTTTTTGTGGTATAGCTACAATCGTGCATTATTAGCAACCTGACCTGTCTTTTCATATCCATCAGGAAGATTCAACAGGCGTTATAATAATAAAGTGTAATGGGAGCTTATACATTTAATCCAACTTCTCATGTTTTTAAAACTTTAAAAAAAAAATTAAAACTTACCAGCAGGCATCTGAGGTAACATGCATGACACAAGTATGTGAAGAACTTTTTTTAAAATAAAATACTGTAACAGAAATGCTGAAGTATGAGGCAGAAGCCAAAGTCATCATGAAGGTATGCACACACACACATACGTATATATAGCCACACTTGCATGTTACTCATTACGGAGTAGATAACAAGTGTCACATGGTCTGATACTTCTTTCTTAAGTTTTTACTCCCATACTGATATCAACAGACCAACTACTCCTGATTTACCTCTGTGCCAGAAATTGCTGCAAACCTCATTAAACTCCCTGGAAATCCTCCTGCTGAGCAGCCCAAGTTTTAGGCAGGGCTCTTATGGACTCTGTGGTGAAAATTCAAGACAGATGTGTGGGGCAGACTATACATTCATAGACATCATATACATCTCCTGACCCTTCTTCAACTGTCTCAGAGTCATTCTCTATAAAGTTCACAATCATGGCATTCACACTGTGCAAACAAAAAAAATTTGTTTTCAGTTAATGATCTTTACCATCAAACAGACAACACAACTCAATTTCCTATTTCATGTCTTTTTCCTTTCCCTCCTTTCTGCAAATATGATCTGCATCATATAGACTGCAAGATCTGTGGCCTAGCTAGTGTTTATGCATTTGTACAGCACCCAACACAGTTTGTTTGGGTTGGATCCTTATTTGGGACTGTCTATCTGTGAATACTTTTTGTAGTGTTTCTTTCTTTGGAATTCACAAATATTCATAGTTTAAAAATTCATGGTTTAAAGTTAAATAAATGAAATCTACAACTAAGCAGTAATAAGAAGCAAAAATGCATACAGTCTATCAGTAAATCAGCTCTATCTCTGATTTATAGGTGATTCCTTCCTCCGCATGATCTCTGCATCTCTATTTCACTAAGTTCAGGTTGTCTAAGGATATATTTCAGCAAACTGTTTTTAAGAAATAAACTTACACTTGTAAAAGTATACACGTCAAATAGCTATTATATGCTTTTCAAAACATGTCCAGTATTATGCCTAATGGTATAGCATTTTCCAAAGGCATGTTAAATCCATAACTTCAAGCAAAGCAAACAGTGTTGACAAAAAATGATGCTATGCTTACCTGAGATATTTCTTAAATTAGTCACTTCTAATATCTTAGTACATCATATGGGCTATTGCACTTCATTTACAGAGGACATATGCAATCCTGTAAAAGACTAAATATATATATTTTTTTCCTCCTGATTCTGTCATTTGTTTCATGGGTAACCATAAGAAGTTACAAATTTACAAGATCATATGCTGCTGTAATGTATTACTGAAGCTATAAGCTGCTTGGGGCAAGGAATGCCATTTAATTTTGCAGTTATATCACAGCTTAGGAGACAGATCTACCAAGGGGATGCCTATGGAAGCAGTAAGCCACCTCCTCGTCCCAGCCCATTAACCAGCATCACTTACTTCCCTGAAAAATCCCACAGACAATTGATGGCCCACTGAGGCTGGGCAGATTGACATTGTAGTGCTTCAGAGCCATACAAATAGTACCACTAACATTTCAGAAAAGGGAGCTGTGATCCTCCAGCCATGGACACCAATTACAAAATAATTCTTTGTTACTAAAAAAAAAAAAAAAAAAAAAAAAAAAAAAAAAAATTGTTAAATGCAGTAATTTTTTTCTCCTGAAAAAGTCTAACAGATGGGTGATAAAAAGCATGAGAGAGAGACCAGTTCTATTTCAGCATACACCACTTAAACCTGAAGCAGGAGCTTGCCACTTAGTAAAAGCAACTGCAAGGAAAATGTTTTAAACTAGAGGTTACTATGTTCTCTGAAAGGTACGGTGGTTGATTCAACATGATGTACATCCACCCACTACCCAGATATCAGGTCACATTATTTTAAGGGATATCATCAGACTTTCTCAGCCAGTTGGTTTTGCTGGTTCAGCAGTCTTATGACTGAAAACAGGGATGAAATACTTCAAATGCCTGCTTTAAAATTATAAAGCTACAAGGAGGCTGAATCTTGATTAAGAGACAGGCAGGCAGTTGTATTTTGAATGACTAGTCTGATGTGCAATTTCCTATCAGCCTGCTCAGTGAACCAGTAAGGTGAATGTAATCAAAAATGGTGTCTTGCATGGGGACTTTACAGCATGATAATTGTAGAAAATGAATACAAATTAAAGCTTTTAAAAGATAGATCTACTGCAGGTAATTTTAATCTAATGTGGCTAGAGATTTTCTACAAAGAGTAACATCCACCACAAAATGAAATAAAATGAGGTCTTCCAGATTAAAAGATGAAGTAAAAAACAAAACACCATGCATCAAAATCACCACAAAGGTTCTCTAGAAAGTTCTTCAGTTTGGCCCCTTTTCTAATCTCAGATATATGTTTTACATCAGCCTGATTATTTTACTTTTTTTTTTTTTTTTTTTTTTTTCAAATTTACAGCGGTATTTGCAGGAGGAGAAAGATGTCCTTCAAAGATACTCTAGGCCCAGATACTCTAGGAGTGCTAATCTGGCATTGCAGATAGGCAGCTCATCAGCATATAGTTTCCAAAAAATATAGGGTTTTGGTGTTTGTTTGTTTGCTTGCTTGTTTTTTCTCAAGACTTCTGTTTTTAGATTCATAGATACTTTCGCAAAAGCATCCTTCATCCACTTATATGTAAATAACTACTTTTCAAGAGTAGTTATTATAGAATAACAATTATAAAATAATCGTGCTAGTTATTGAGCAAAAGCTTTTAGGTAGACAAAGAAAAAGAAAAAGAAAAAGAAAAAAGAAAAAGAATATAAGAAAAAATAAGGAAAAGGAAAAGGAAAAGGAAAAGGAAAAGGAAAAGGAAAAGGAAAAAAGAAGAAAAAGAAGAAGAAAAAGAAAAAAGAAAAA
>CM021766.1:38611004-38626597 GCA_011076525.1 Nettapus auritus | reverse complement strand
AGAAAAAGAAAAAGAAAAAGAAAAAGAAAAAGAAAAAGAAAAAGAAAGAAATAAAAAAACTGCCTTCCCATGTGTCAACATCCAAACATCCAAGGCAAATATTTACTTTCACTTAAAAAAATAACAATGAAAATAAAAAAAAAAAAGCTCTAGATCCTCTAGATCCAGAATTCCAGAATGAAGCTTCCTGTAAAGTATAAATATGCATTGTATAAAGCTGAGCTTAGACTAAGAAATCAAATTTTCTGTTTCTGTTTTAGTCTTTTACACTATAAACTCTGCTGCATCTTTCCTGTGGCTCTAGTAGAGTGGCCTAGTAGAAATTAAGCCTCAGCAAATCAAACGATGCAATCAGGGAATCAATAAAGAAGCACTCTGGGAAGACATAAGCAAGTGAGAATCCATTTGAGAGATTGATATGATGAATAGATCAGGTAGTGACAATTTTTAAATGGTTTGGACCAAGCAATTAACACTGGACTCATGATGAAAAAGCATGTGAAGTAACATATTGCTGACCCCTCAATGAATTTGTTTAATTGTAAACTAGGTGAACAAATGGATTTTAACCTCATTTGCATTCTATCTTCTCTTAATAGAAGTAGAACTGAATTACTCCCTGATCTGCTTGACAAAGGGCTTTCAGACCAAGCTTCCAGATTACTGGTCCTTAGGTCCACATAGGCCCTCTTCAGCAAGCTGTGCCCTCACCGCTAATTTGAGCCAACCCACCTCACCCCATGAATCCCCACTAGCTCCCTACAGCTTTTACACAAGCATCACTCATTCAAGGGTCCATGTACATCTGTCCCAGAATGACGCAGAGAGAGATTAAATACGATGTCATTCCTGAGACTGAATGGTTAAGAACCATAAGGTTTTTCCTTCTGGAATGAAATGAATACAAGAAGAATTACTCAAGTGTTTCCTTATTATAAGAGCTCATTTTGATTTGATTTTTATTTGATAAGAGAGGGGAAAGCCAGAAAAGCAGGATTAAGTATATTTCTTGCAAGTTTTAACTTGCATATATGACTGTAACTAATACTGTGTCATCTACAGGAACTTACACAAAGACAAGACAAGGCACATTACCAACATGAAGTGATAATTCTATAATTTGCTTTTTTAAAGACAGCCTTTAGCCCTTGGGCTAAAATTCCCCCTTAATTCACCCCAGAAATAGAATTTGCGTTACCGTCTGATTTAACCTGACACCACTTCATTTGGAACCCTATTAAAACCAGCTCTGGATTCAATACATGACACATACCAGAGTATCAAGAGAGCTGGTAAAGTGCTTCAGGCCTCTTCTGCTCTTTCTGCAACCAGACCAAGTCTTATGGCCATCCCACCTTCTTTCAAGAAAGGAAGTTCCTCTGCAACTAGAGGACCTTCTTCTCTCTGTCTTTCCAGGCTACAAACCCCTCCTCTCTTGGGGAATACAACTCCTTGTGTCACCACCCTCAGTGTTGGATTGAGTCAGGTTTGTAGTGGAAGCAAGCTTCTATTTCTCAAAAGCTGGCCCTTGATACGTGAGCAGGAGAACATCAAGCAAGTTAGCAACTTATGAAAAAAAATTGTTTTGTTTTGTTTTGTTTTGTTTTGTTTTAAAGTGAAGGGTTGCCAATTTCCCAGCTACTCACCCCAGGATAACACAATTAACACATCTGTAATGAGAGCACTTATGCACACTTGATTTAGTTACAGTTTGTAACTGTGACTGACCTCCCCATCCCAGACTGTTGACTTGCATGGAACAAGACTTACCCTGGAAAATTTTTCCTAATTAGTGTTCCATGACTAATGCAAAAATTAAGGGAGATAATTGTGTTCACTATACTTCTGGGGAAAAAGCTTTTATGAGCTAGGCCTGACAAAGTGAGTTAAAATCCCAAATGTTCAACTGTTTGTGGTGGTTTTACTCAGGTGGGCAGCTGAGTTTCACCACAGCCGCTCTCTCACTCCCCCCTCCTCAAACAGGACGGGGGAGAAAATAGGACACAAAGAGCTCGAGGTTTGAGATCAGAATGATTTAATTAAAGGGAAAGGGAATGGGGAGAAAAAAAGAAAAAAAAAACAAAAAAAAAAAAAACAAAAAACTTCCTATCAATGTGTGATGTTCGGCCATGTCCTGGGAAGCAGGGCCTCAAAACGCATAACGTTTTTTTCAGGAGGACAGCCCCCTCCCCCACAAGAGCCCCACTTTTATTGTTGAGTGTGACATCATGTACTATGGAATATCCCTTTGGTTGGTTTAGGTCAGATGCCCTGGTGATGTCCCCTCCCCATCACTTACCCACCCCCAGCCTGCTGGCTCTTGGGGGCTTGGAGGGAGTCCTGATGCTGTGCCACTAGTATGCAGCAATAGACAAAACAATGGAGTGATACCAGTGCTGTTCCAGCTACAACTGCAGAACACAGCACTCTGTGGGCTGCTGCAGGAAAAGGTGACTCCTTCCCAGACAGACCCAGCACACTGCTCTAAGAACTTAATAAAAAGGGTAGGAAAAAAAAAAAAAAAAAAAAAAAAAAAAAAACAGATGCTAAGTTGTTGCAGCTCTGGTTTAGCTCTAGTTTTGGAGAATGTAGAATGGGAGTACATTTTTTCCAGAGCCCTTGGCCTCAGTTTTCTCAGCTTTGCCCAACTTGGAACCTCTCCGGTGTAAAAGATGAAGAGCAGAGATACTGTTCATTATTATAGCATAGAAATTCCCCAGCCCCTGTCCAAGACCTAGAGATGCATTCTCATACAGTGATGGGAAAATCTCTTCCCTACTAAATCCCTTCCATACTAAAACATGAAGCACACTGCTTGCTTGTTGCATCAGGTTCTTAAATCACTTTCTATCAACTGAACTCTGATAACTACCTGTTGGTACCTTTGTCCCCAAAATATGTGAGCAGTTTGGCTTAACTCAGCTGAAATTATGTTGTACAGTCACATACTAACACACAAGTACAGCTAGGACTATGACCCAGAAGCAAGTTGCAGAATCTCAACACCTTACAATTTGATTATGCTTCTTAAAGAAGGATACTCGCTCTCCCCAATATTAGTCACCATTAGCCTATTAGCTCTCTTAAAATCAGAGAAGCTACTCATCTTCTATTGTTTTTTGGGGGGGGGAGGGAAGTTTTTTTGTTTGTTTGTTTGTTTTTTTTTTTTTTTGTTTGTTTGTTTGTTTGTTTTTTTAAAGAGGAACCCATACTTAATGAATTCAATATCACCTTTTCTTTTTTTCCCCTTTTTTTCATTGTTTCTACTGGTAAGTAATGGACTTTCTTTTGGTATTCTATTAATTAAAATGATGGCAGGTCCCATTATGACTTCTCATAGCTTTATTCCACAAAGGAGCTCTTGTTATTCCTGTCCCTGACACACTTATTTCTCCTTGCTTGTACTAAATCATTTTGGGCTATTTGGAGATCAATAAATGTAGAATATTTATGTTTAGATGCTACTTGAGATCAGAAATCATAAATAAGATTTTTCCAGCTGCTAACTTTACAGAAGGCAAACCAGTTCTACTATACATACGTTCAGAAAGCAAGTGACCTTGATTTAGATCAAAAGGGATATAGAAGATGCATTTTTGTGAACAGTCTGCCTAGCAATCATAGGTAGAATCCACACCATATGGTTAATTCAAAAGAGTTTCAAAGAACATCTGATCCACACTCAAACACATTGTGAACTGCAAAATAACTATATCAGACAAATTCAGCACTTATACAGAGCAGAATTAGATGATTGAATCAATAGCACAGATCTCTCTAGGAAAGATCAATATAATTTAATGGAAAGGAACAAAAGATAAAACCTGTGTAAGAAAACTAAGTGAGGCAGTAGGCATCAACACTAGGATTTAAAAAAAAAAAAAAAAAAAAAAAAAAAAAAAAAGTTATTTTTAAAGCCTTTTTAATTTAGAGGCAGGAAAGAGAAAAACATAGAGTGTGAGGGGATTACTGCCTGCTGTAAAATGAGGGCAGGGCTACTGCTTCTCTTTCTTCCCCCTCAAGAAGTCAAGTTCTTCCCCAAGAGTGAAAATAAGTACTGATGAAGAAACTTTTCAGCAGAATGGTTGTGGCTTTTCTGTCCTGGCACGTTCAGAACACTCTTCACAATGTACTTTATTATGCAATTCTGCAAAATGGGGTAGATTCCTTCTCTATCTCAATTCCAACACTTTTTCTTTAACAACACTTGATGATTCACAAGTTATCATGTTTTTCCTGGCTAGTGAACTTGCAGAGGTTATTTATGTTGTATTTGCCACAATAATGTCACACCAGGTTTTGAATGCAATGACTGAATTGGCCTCAGTAGCATCAATTCAAGAAAGTATTAGAAAGTATTAAATTATATTCTCAAGTCCATCAGAATCTGAGCCTTACATGTGGAGGACTCTACTAATAAATCTGTGATTTTTAGAAGACAATTCACTGTCTCTTGCTCTAGAAGGAGCAGATAGTCAAGTTTCCATGTGTTTCCTCTTTGCTTGTGCAATGAAGCCAAGGCATGAATGGGACACACAGTATGAAGTCCACAAAGCATCAAGCTGGTAGTCAGCAAGCAGCTCCAGACCTAGAAGCAGTACTATGCTGTGATGTCTGTATTGCAAATCAGTGGTGTATGGGGAAATCAATGTGATAAGGAGTAAGAGCTAGGAGCAACAGGAATGACTCAAGTGGTGAAGGAATAAATCATTTTTATTAGCTACTGTACACTTAAATATACACTTAGCTTTTTTTCTGCTTTGGTTGTGTTGCCTTTTTTTTTTTTTTTTTTTTTTTTTTTTTTTTGTAACAAACAAGTTACAAGCCATACATGTGAAGATATGACATATTTCGCCAGTCAGTGACATATTACACTTTAGGCTGACAAGCTTCATTAACAGACAGCTCATCAGCCTTGGGATATTTCAGTGATATTATTTGTTGTACCACCTCTGAGGGTTACTGCACTGCCCTGAGCCAAGGTACAAATTTGGTTACTCCTAGCAGGACACTGCACTATGTATGAGCACATAGCAAGAACACCAAAAGCAGAATATGCAATTACTGCCTTTGCAGGAAACCTATAGAATTTCCCTTTCTTGATGGTAACTGTAGAATCATTTCCACAATTTATTATTAGCAGTATAAGTAGAAAGGGTCACTATTTTTTCCCCTCAATAAGTAAAATTCAGAGAAGCAAATGGATTTTGAAGAGTCATGTAATCCAAATTAGACATGTATATGTATGCATATTTGTATGTTTTCTGTCCTTAGAGGCAGCATAAAAACTCTGTACAACCTAACCCACAGCCAGATATTCAAAGCATCTCAAACTTTTCCTGAAATTCAGATTTGTATTTTCAAAAAAAAAAAAAATGTGCACGTGCCAAATCAAATTGCTTTTATCTGGAGATCAGGAATATCTCAAAGCACAGGATTTCCAAAGTACTTGTATCAGTTATGCATGTAAATTCCTAGCTGCTGGGTAAGTACCACCCTGACTGAATACTTGCACTGAACATCTATTTGGAATACATGAGAAAGTGGCCAGATCAACACAACGTATTCTTCTTGCCATTTGATTGCTTTTTCTCACATTGAAAAGAATGGGACCACAATGAAAAATGGGTATTCAAAATCCCATCATAAATATTCCTTATTTTTCTGGTCAAGTGCTTGGGAGACACTATATTAGATATATATTGTGAAAGCTTCCCAGGAGAAACTAGAGCTTCTTTAGATACAGGATTTAGATTCAGTCCCTTATCCATTTTGGCTATGTATACAGCATCAGCTTAAGCAGAAAGCAGATATGAGAACATTTTTATTCATAACATCAAGTGTCTGCATTAAAGCATAAAGTAATAAAGCCATTTCATGTGACTGGAGTCCCAGAACCTGGAACTTCATACATAAATGTCTATCAAGTGCTGTAGAAATACCTCCCCTCTGCTTCCACCTGAACACCAAAAAACTCTCTTAATCAGGCCAAGCTCAAACTTGATACTCAAAGTTTTTGGCAATGAATGTAGTAAAACAGTAAGGTCAAAAATCAGGAGGGCAAAGATTCAGGGGTCTTTTGTGCAATGCCTTCCAATATTCAGGATAACAGTGAGCTCTACATTGACAACAGATACTCTCCTACAAGCAGGGCTGGAGGGTATAGCAAGGTAAAGTCCCTGAATGTTCCCTCACACAATGCACCTGTGTGCAATAATCAGATGAGTGATCTGGAAACAAAAATAAATAAATTAATTAATTTAAATTAAAATTAAATAAAAGGCTTTTTCACACACTTTAATATGACACCTGGATTTTAATAAAACCTGAAAAGGTTTCTTCAGCCAAGGTCTCCCAGTCAGGGTGCAATAGCCAGGCTCTAGATCTTGGGAACAGGACCCTCAAACCAACATGCTGGGACCCTGAACACCTCACAGTGCAACTAGACATAATTCCTAAAGGCTGAAAGCCCACAAGTCAGCACAAATGCAGGAGCCTACCATTCCTGTTCAGTTTAGGATAACAGCTTTATCAAGTTCCATTTCTCATATGATCCCCCCCATCAGGAAGCTCTGAAGCTCCCCATTCCTTACGTGTTGTCCATAAGCTTCAGAGTGGATCACCCTATACATAGCTGTAGATACTGGATTATTACCTAGCTTAGGACAAAAGTCAGATCTTCAGTCATCCACTCCCTTTCTTACTCAGGCATGAAAGAGAGAAAATAACAGAAGTCTAACACAAAACTTGTTAGGTACTTTCTCAACTCCCCCTAATTAGCTTATTCATTTTAAGACAGTATATTATAGCTTCCATAAGTCTTACACAAAGTATTGAAACAAATACACTTCAGATCATTACAGTGAGTTTGAATTAACAAAGCACTCTCATTTCCAACAAACCTACTCTATGCTACATCTGTTAGGGATACAGTACTTTGAAACCATGACTTCGCACCAAAGAGGAAAGACAGACCAACAGGAATGCCCCTCTGGATGCTTCTGGCCACTACCTTATAGGAAGAAAGCTCACCACTCCCTTGCTGCCAGGATTAAGTCATCTCATAATGCTCCCACTCTGCTCTGCAATATGGAGGACTGTTTCTGTAACAAAATCAGCTCCCTCATCTACAGCTTTAGAATTACATCCATACAGCGGGCTTAAAGAAGCCATGATTAAAACAGGAACTGAAAGTCCATTCTGTTCCACTTCAGTATGTGGATTTGTTTGCCTGTTTAAAAATAAATAAATAAATAAATCCTTAGGAAGAGCAATGGAAAACATCTTTGTTGTCATAATCTACTTACTTCTCAGCTACCCAAAATCAGCTTTCTTCTACTAACTTGCATTTGATCCACTTTGTCTTATATGACTTGTAGATCTCACTCTTGGTGTTTAATGTAAAGTAAACCGATGTCTAGAGGCCAAATACTCAGCTGCATTATATCAGTATATTTCTTTATTAGAAGTGAATATGAAGCACATGTATTTGCAGTAGCTGTAAGTCTAGTCTTGAGTTGTGCATTTAAGTTTTTAACTTTGAGTAACCTACCAGGTATAAAGAGTGCTAAAAATGGCAAAGACATTGTTTATAAAGCTATATATTTGACTCCTTGTTAGTATCTGATTATTACGCTTAGATATATGTATGCATAAATGTAATATGAACAAGTATCCACTGGTGGTCTATCAAAATATTTTTCTGTAAAATGGCCAATGTGGTAAAAATAATCATACAAAAGCCAGTGTTTATTTGTGTCTAGAGTTTATTTTCAGAATTTACTCTCTTGTTTCTGCTGGGATTTATTTTTTATTTTTTTTTCAAAGCACTTAGCATTTGTAGAATGGACCCAAAATTTGTACATTCCATTGCTGTAATCCAGTCAATGTTTATCTAGCTAAAACCAAGTTTACTGACATATGTTCAGGTTAGAAGGTCTGTTTTATTTATTAGAGCCAAAACTGTCAAGCTTGGCAGCCTGAAGTCAAGTACCAAAATCTATATTTAGGCATTTGTGTAAGTGGCCTACTTTTCACAGGCAAAGACCTGTAAACTTCAAAAGAAGTCAGTACCCAGCACCTCTGAAATTCAGGTCACTCAGCTATACAGATATGCAATTATCCACGTTTGAAGGAAACATGCCTTAATTTGTATGGCTTAGGTATAAAGAGTGTCATGGTGTGCCCTATGAAAAACACTTCAAATGCACCTTTTGAGAATTGTAATTCCTCCTGCATGTTCTCTCACAGAAGCAATAACCTTCTAATTAAATGTATCATTGATTCCTTTCATCTAGGTTGAATACGATCTGACTAGTGAATTGACTAATAATGTTTTGAAAAGACCCCAGTGTTTTGACTCACTTTCTTCTTATTTTAACAATGTATAAATCTCAGGCATTGTCTCTTTGGTGGTTGTCTAGATCTGGTTGCCTGGACGAACAGATTCATTCATTCACAATCCTCATTTGATTTGTACAATAAACATGCTAATTGCAGTACTGGATTCTGCTTATGGCGTATTGATTACTGAGTGACCTTTACATTTCCTATTCACATCATATCAAACCATCTAGTCAAAATACTTGAAGATGAGCAGAAATGTCTGTTAGAAAAGCTTTCATTTATTACCAGCCTAGGATGTGATAACGGATGGTATTGTTAGGATCACAGGTGCAATACACCAGCTGCTGCTCCACTCATCATTAAGCCCCTGGTTATGAGAGACAAGCCCCTACTCTTACGAGTCCTAACATAACCCCAATCAATTTAGTTGCAATGCAGATATTTACAAGTAGCAGTGGCTTGGCAGGACTTGCATTGATGTTGTTCCAAAGATATACTTAAACAACAGGAAGGATTTGGGCTGATGCAGTGAGCTAACCAGGCAAGAGAAAGGACTCCATCTGGAATAACATTAGCTTTCCTTTCTGCCTTTCTACTTTGGTCAGATAACAGGCTTCAGAGTATAAGCAATGTTATCTTGATTTTGCTGTTCTGGAACTGAAACCAGCAAAGATGTGACACCTAAAAAGGGCCTGATGAAGGTTTCTTAATTTCCAATACAGTAGGCAAATACTCTGGTATGTAGCATTCACTCTATTTTATGAAGTGTGAGAAAGTGCACAAAAGAAGGTACCTACAATTTTCTTAGCACAAGTCAAGAGGAAAAAATATTCTGAAAAGATGTTCTATATTCAGGACTGCATCTACTGACTCCTTGGCAATGAAAAATTATATATAGAGATGTATATATATTACCATGTGCTATTGTGGTCCCTGACAAAGTCTCTTCAGGAACCAGATTCCTATTACATTACATGCTTGATAAATGCCAAACAACAAGGCACCATCTCTGCAAAGATCTGACAGACAGAACTTTCCCATAGTACCTGAATTATAGCACCCTTTCAAATGTAAAATCTAGATGCATTCCAAATAATATATACAGCATCAAGTTGAACTGTAAAAGGAACTACAAATCCATTTTCCCTTGGCTGGAAACTCATGATTTTTTTTTTATTATTATTGTTATTTTTAATTTTTACCATGAATTTATTGCATTGTTATAAGTTTAAGCAAGGGTGGAAAGCAATAATATTTAGCTGTTAATTCTCTGATGTTTGAAATAGAAATGACAGGATTTTGGTCTTCCAAAGGAACTCTCTTTGGAATGCTGTCTTTGCAGCACCTCTTTTTGCCTATTAAATGTATGGCTGCACATCTTGTAAAAATTTGCAAATTATGAAGTAAAAAGATAAAAGATTGTAAATATGAGTCTTAAGAAACAGATAAAAAAATAATGATCATACATTGAGTGTTGGTTCCTTACCACAGCAAAAGAGAATTCGTAACTAAATTGACACCCAAGAACATTTACTTCACAGAAAAATAGATCTGCTCTACTGTAACCCCATTGCATTCCATACATTTCCACTGAGCTGAGTGCCTTTACTTGGATGTAACTAAGAAAAAAATCACTTATACCAACATTATTGAGCTGGCTGTTATTGAAACTCTACTTTTATTGAAAGAGTGTGTTTCAAATTATGTCATTTTATTAAGTTATAATTCAATTGGCAGCCTCAGTTTCTAAGTAGCGCAAGATGAGAAAACTGGAAATGTTACAAGTCAGGGCTGAAATGTATTGGCAGAGAAGTATAGAATGAACTTACATGAGGACCTGCCAAAGCCATATAGTCTTATAATTCAGGTTTATAAGCAAGGGGCATCAACTCCTATAAATTTTTAGAGATTCATTTCCAAAAACTGAAGCCAGGATTTGGACACACAGAGAAATAATTACTAAAATTAAAGGGGAAAATGGTTTATACCTCTTTTTTAGCCTCTGCCTTTTCCTGGAAGTATGGAACTACAACCAGTCTGCCTTTTCTATGCTCTTAACTAAGCAGAAGAGAAGGCAATAGGATCTTAGAATATTCTGATAGAGAAAAAAGGATACAGTATGGAAAATAGAGAAGATCACTAATGATTTTGTTCATTTTCTGGTAAAAAGGTTTTGGCATTCTTAATATTTTCAAGTACTTTAAATAGGGATTTTCATAACTAATTTTTCATACGTCTAGCATTTTCAATGGAGGACTAATCAACTGGATGATACAGTATTTCTTAACCAGTAAGAAGGGACAATCTATAAGTCCAGTCAGCCAATGAGGCATGAAATGCCACCTTCCACTCACAGCTATGCTATTCATTACAAGTAATACTTTAAAATAACAAAATAATAATAATGAAAAAATATATGGAGTAAAATTCCTGAAAGATCCTGGAACAATTCACTCCATTGAGAAAAGTCACCTTTCCAGTGCACTTGATGCAAAGTCCAATGAAGTCACAAGAATCTTTCCACAGACTTAAATGGCCTTATCCTCTTCTGTCTGCCTCTAGACTTCCAATTGCACTGATCTATTTGAGCTCAAAATTCGGTTCCTAAGTCAAAACTTTCCTTAAGCATTTTAATAATGACATTTCCTCTACTGTATGCTTTGTGTCACAAAAAAAAAAACATAAATAAATAAATAAATAAATAATAAAAAAATAAAAAATCAGACATTCAGACTCCTTTGGAGTGAATTGTATCGTGAATATCATGAAGAAAACAAGACACCTGTAATGTAGAACAGTGTCACTTTAAAATTAAAGCAGCAACACACATTACTTTGTCTGTTGGACTGTGCCACTAGATTGGGGGCGACCTTATTGCACTCTACAGGTACCTGAAAGGAGGCTGTAGCGAGGTGGCGGTTGGTCTGTTCTCCCACATGCCTGGTGACAGGATGAGGGGGAAGGGGCTAAAGTTGCGCCAGGGGAGGTTTAGGTTGGATATTAGGAAGAACTTCTTTACTGAAAGGGTTGTTAGTCACTGGAATAGGCTGCCCAGGGAAGTGGTTGAGTCACTATCCCTGGAAGTCTTTAAAAGATGTTTAGATGTAGAGCTTAGGGATATGGTTTGGGGGATGATTTGTTAGTGTTAGGTCAGAGGTTGGACTCGGTGATCTTGGAGGTGTCTTCCAACCTAGACTTTCTGTGATTCTGTGATTCTGTGAATTCTCAGTCTCACAAGAATCTCTGCAGTTTTTCATATAATAGAACATTTCAAAAGGTAATTGTTTTATTCAAGCAAATTTCTCAATTTTTCAAGTCTCTCATGTATTTGCTGGAAAAATCATGTTGGAATGGAAGAGTAAGAGATCCATATTTTTTGAATTAATGATATAAATGTTCTCAGCTCTAGTGTAGTTACTTTTGAATTATATAGTAATAAAAAATAGATTTATTTCACTTCTCTTTTTGTAATTACTAATACAGGGTATCTTCACTGTTTGAGACACATTATGTCTTTGCTATTGACAGTATTCAGCTGACACTTATGGAAAGATATTAGTATGAAGAAAGCTCCTGGATCATTTTCAAATATCATTGCCTGGATAATTCCACTAAACCAAAACTAAAACTAAAATAAAACAACAATAACAGCATTCTTTTGGAGAGGATTATTTGCTACTTGTTAGGCCTCTGACATTTCAACAGAAAAATTGAAGTTTTAAGATACCTTGAAGTACATACATAGGTCATGTTAATAGGTGTTAATTTTATAATTCAGTTTTGTCTATTGAAAAAGAGATCTCCATGCCTACAAAATTATTTTACAAGCAGACAGATATATGTATCTTACATTCATGCATATAGATAAAATAGAGACTATAGACAGTTCTACTGTCCATTTACATTTCAGGTAGCACTTGTTGCCCTACTCAAGCTGTGATAAGCTTCTCCTGGAAAGGAAAAACTTAGGCTTACACGCGTTGTCTTTCCTTATTCTGCTTCCTTACTGCCCATGGGAAATCCACTGAGACAATTCACCACAATTAGGATAAAACTGTTCCCCTGAAAGAGCACAATATGAACTAGAAGAAAGCCATAGTTAGGAAAATCCCTCCCAGTTCATGGAAATTATTTTCCAGAAGACAACTGCATCCAAAGATAATAGATATAACTACTGGACAGCTTTACCAGATTTGATGAAGATAACCATAAGTCAATGAAGTATGACAATAATAAGTCCCCTGGAAATGCTTTCCCTAGCTACATCTACATGAAAAAGTGGTCGACAAAGAAGCTGCTTCAACAAGCTTCACAAAATGCTGTGAAAGGCAAAATCACAGACTAGAGAGAGGGGAGTGATGAAAAGAAAGTAGATTATGTTGAATGAGATATTGTTAGTTTGGGAAGAAAGGGAAGTAAGAGTTATCTCTAGTGAATACATTGTCAATGGAAGCCAAAAATAAATGAAGAGAATATCTTGTTGAAATTGCAGTAGGTGGGAGGCCATCACATCATGTCCCTCTTAAATGAAATGCCTCATACATTAGACCTTTCCTTCAAACTGATTTTCCTCAGAGATTGAGTGAATAATCCATGTACTTTTTAATCCACCTTTTTGCTCATATGGTCAGAGACCATATGGTTGGAGACTTTCTCCAAGTTCCATGCCTAACAAATTATTGTAGCCTCAAGATCAATTGCAATTACTTTATCAGTGTCAAATTAGAAAGGCCTCAAAAGGGCTATTCACTCTACAGCTCTTTGCAGTGACATTTTTATGTTAAAGACATAAAACAATAATCCAACAAATTACTAGCTCCATCCTCCTTTCTTCCTCTGTCTAATCCCACACACACACATCAAAACATATATCTTAGAAGACTGCAATTGCCCCTCTAAATTTCTGATTTATAAATCATTTTTCTTTCAGGCGGTGAAAGCCAAAAAATAATTTAATTTCTGTGGTATTTAAAATTGATTTGTTCTCTTGAGAATGGTGCTGCAATGTATAAAAAATATTTCATAACACAGAGATAGTTAGGAGCTCCATTCGGTATTAAAAGATCTAGTAGTCACATCCGAGAAGAGATGTGCTGAATAGTTGTGGCATATCCCTAAAAATCATGTTTTTATTCATCTCAGTCTGAAGAAAAGTAGACAAAGTAGATCATGAAATTCTTTCCTTTAGCCACAAAACTATATAAAAATATCAACTGTCAGGGTCAAACAAGTTCTTTCACATGGTGTTAATAACACAGTCTTTAAAAAATCAAGTTAAACGAAGGCCCTATATTCACTGTGAAAACATACAGGTATTGGCCTGCTTTAATAGTAGCTGATGAAAACTCCATTTTCATGAAAGTTAGGGTGTTCTGTTAGGTTTCCCTAAACATATATTTCTAGCCAGAATTCATTAATTCTTAGTTGTGGTCTTCAGGGCAGTGTCTTTCATATTGTAGCCCACTGCTATAAATGGTTATTCTGGATGTCTTCATTTCCAGATTCTAGATTCTGAGCCTATGTATACAAAAGAATCCTTAATATATTAATTATTTACAAGACAGCAATGGATTGTGTTCTTTCAAATGTTGAGCATCTGTGATGAAATATCTTTTGGTAATCTCTTAAAATAAGATATTGACATCTTCAAGTATATTAGTAGACATACGAAAATAAGTCCTTGAAAAAATAGAAAATGATAGACTTCACTTTCTGCTCAGTAAAGCTCATTTTTAAAACATTCTTCAGGAATGTATATATTTATGTCAACACTATGTCAATAACATCTCACTTTACTTTACCAAACTATTTAACTTGGTCATGATGGAAACACACATCTAAATCTGATGAAAATGAAATTTAAAAATGAATTTCATCAATTTATCTTTGTAATGTCATATAGCGTCCAACATTATATAAATATCTCCTGCAGAGGCAGGGGGGAAAAAAAGAGAATAAATAAATATAAAAATGAAAAATAAATAAGTAAATAAATTAAAAAAGCTGACACATTACAACATTTATATTCCCTCTCAGGTTAAAGTTATGAGATTACATGACTGGTTTCTTCAAATTGAGTCCAAAGCTTGCTCCCAGAGTGTTTTAGGAGCTACTTTGTCGATTGCATTGAGATGTTTTCTGGCACTGTGCTATCAAATAATCACCAGTGTCCACCTCAGTTCTTGAAAAAATAGTGAAGATTTAAACTTTTATCACAGCCAAAATTACTGCAATTACTTGCATTACCTGTTATACAAGAACCTCTAACTTGAAATATACAGAAACTTCTCACCAAGAGGATATTTATCTGCCTTAAAATTCAATGATGGTATTACTCTACATCACCCAATCAAAAACATTGACTGGGGAGTGATACAAAACAAAACTTTGAAATATAAAAATGTAATAGTGTTTATGGCAATCAACTGAAAAGCCTGAGATAAAACTTAAATAGTGTGTTGGTTTCCTACATATATATATACAGAAGAAAAGAGCATCAATGCACACAAAGAGCATACAATGCAACCAGTCTACAATATAGCTTATATAAGTGAACATAGAGCTGAAGAGTACACAGTGATATTCCTATACAGATTAAATAAATAAAGCCACAGTAGATATTTTTCCATTTTGCCATTTCTCAGTACAACGAATTTGAAGCTTGCAGAGTCATTATCCAGCTTCAAAACTGACAGCATGAACATATCTGTAAATACTATTAGAAACGGTGCTTGGCTACCTCCACATTTCTAAAGTGCCCATGTTAAAATATGTCAGTTAAGCATGAATGATTTACAAAGCTCTTGAAATGTATGCAAAAGAAAAAAGAAATCTCATTACAGAAAAGACTTAGTGACATGTATGAGTTATAAAAACCTTCATTGGAACAGGGCTTCTGTAAGTTCATAAGCAGCAAAAGGAAGATTAGGAAAAATGTGGGTCTGCTGCTAAATGGGACGGGGGCCCTTGTGACACTGGACATAGGCAAGGTTGAGGTGCTGAATGTCCTCTTCATCTCAGCCTTTACTGGTAAGTTTGGCCTTCAGAAACTCAAAATCCTGGAGGGCTGGCACAAGGGAAGGAAGGAAATAATTTATTTTGTTTTTCCAGGTTTCTACAGCTAACTCCAAATGCAGACCTTTCCACAATACTTGTATGCCAAAATAAAATGTAAACTGTCAAAGCCAAGCCTTCCAGCCTTCCCACTCTACCCAGGATACTAAGCAGCAATTTGATGGGAGAAAAAA
>CM021766.1:38587537-38610904 GCA_011076525.1 Nettapus auritus | reverse complement strand
AAAAAAAAAAAAAAAGCCACCCCCCTACAATTTCTGGAGTCCCTTCTGAAATTATCAGTGACTTTAAGCTGTTTATTAGTGTCAGTGTCAGGTTCCAAATCTGTGAAAGCAGACATATCAATCACAAATAGCAATGATGACAGTAGCTGCAAATCAGGGGAAAGTGCATTAACTGCCAAGGCCTCCCACACATGGAAAAACATTTAACAAAGACAGCTGATTAACTCATTCTCACACAGTCATTTATACTCCATTGCTGAGTGCATTTCAAGAGTGATTTCCATCACTATAATAAGCATACTATATGACTTGATAATAGGAACAGTTCACAGTCTCCTTGCAACATTATCATATTAAGCACAAAACGCAAGTACGAGGTTCTGCAAAACATTCCAAGCTCCCTTAGAAAAGCTATAACAGTCATAACAAACTTTCAGAGGTATCCAAACCTTGAGTACCTCCTGGCTGCCAAGACCCTGTAATGGCCATTCACAAGGTTATCAGAGTCCACACCTTGACCCCCTACTCTTTCCCCCATTACATTATAAATCTGCAAGAATTTTCTAATTCGCAGAGCATGAGATCCTTTCCCTGAGCCTTTTGCAGGTTGCTTTTCCACCATTCCTTCTCTGAGGCAAGAACATACGCTAGGTTTTTTCAATTGTAAAATGTTGTCTGTGATGGTTGTTTTAACTTTGAAGGTATTGCAGAGGGATCTTGACAGAGTAGAGAGCTGAGCAATCACCAGCCCTACGAAGTTCAACAAGAGCAAGTGCCAGATTCTGCACCTGGGAAGGGGCAACACTGGATATACATACAGACTCGGGGATGAGAGGCTAGAGAGCAGCACTTCAGAATGGGATCTGGGGGGTTTGGTTGATAGCAAGCTAAATATGAGCCAGCAGTGTCTCTGGCAGTCAGGAGGGCCAGCCATACCCTGGCGTGCAGCAGGGACAGCATTGTTGACCGGTCGAGGGAAGGGATTGTTCTGCTTTGCTCTGTGCTGGTGCGGCCTCTTTTCAAGTTGGACTCCATGATTCTTGTAGGTCCCTACCATATCAGGATAACCTATGATTTTATGATATCTCTTGTTTTTAACTTTCTTCCTTCAGTAGATTTTCTGCTGTATGATTTATGTTACTAGACATGAATATTTATACTTTTCCATATCTCTTTCTTTTTTCCATATCTCTTATTTCTCATCTACTAGAGTTTAAAGTATTCAGAATAAATGAACATGCCTGCTTTCTTCCTGGCAAATGAGAATGTTAGACTGTGTTCCAGAAGCAGTTCTTGAGGAAGAGCACTTGTTTCAGTTCTAGAAAGCTCTAATAAATCAGTTTCTGTAAATGATAGCACACAACTAACCGACCTCTCTCTGCAAGTCTCAGCTAGTTGGAGTGCTCTTCACTGATAGTCTTTTTTGCTGGTAAAGATCATCACATATTTGCCTTCACTTCATCACTGTTAAATTATTCAAGAAAAATAAAGTATAAGTAGCTTGGAAATCTTTTGCCGTCTACCCTATCAAACCATGAAATGGTACTTCATATCTGAGCTTCCTCTAAGAGGAAGAAATACTTATAAGGAATTGAACATGCTGCCACAGAATATCTACTATACTGTTTAAAATTTCTATTGTTACAAGCTGCTTCAGTAGGCTACTGACATGAAGACATACAAGATGGGCAGAGAAGCTAATATTTATACTGTGAGCACAGCCATCTATCAGACCTGAATTCCAGGAAAGGAGAAGAAGGTTGCATAACCCATTGAAATATTTCCATGGAGGTAGAGAAAAACTAATGAAGACAAAAATAAAAATAAAAATAAAAATAAAAATAAAAAAAGTGAACAATTCATAATTCATACACTTTGAGATTCAATACAGAGTTTAGAGTCATAGGAAATCATTGAATCATCTGCTGTGAACTCCTTTATGTCCTATATGTTTCATATTGCACTTAAAACCCACATACTAAGAAAATTTGTTTGACCCAAATTTATGTCCTGCGAGTTGAACTGGAGACCATAACAAGAAGTCACACACAAACACACCCTTCCCCACCCAGTGCCTAATAATTTTCACTTTTAAAAAGTTGTCATTTAATTCCACTGTGAATTTTTTGGCTGTAACTACTAGCTAGGTTCAGGTTGTGAATTCTTTCTCCAGCAGATAATGAAACATTTAGGGATCAGTAGTACTTTTGAAACATTTGAAATGTCTAAGCTTTGTAATCAAGTTGCATCCATCTTCTTTATTGCAATGGGAGGTGAAGACTGCCCCAGAGTCACTGGGCAGTCCTTTTGGTTTATGGGAAAGCTGAGCCATTGTTGCCCATCTTATGAAGATGATGAAGTCACAGATTGTAGTGGGTTTACGTGGCAAGGTTTTGGTAGCAGGGGGGCCATAGGGGTGGCTTCTGTGAAAAGGATCTAGAAGCTGCCCCATGTTTGGTAAGGGCCCCACTGCTGACAAGAGCTGAGCCAATAAGTGATGTTGTTTTGCACCTCTGTGAGAGCATATTTAAGACAGGGGAAAAAATCGCTGCGCCACTCAGCAGCTGGGAGGGTGAGAGGAGTGAGAAACAGCCTTGCAGGCGCCAAGGTCAGTGAAGAAGGAGGGGGAGAGGTGCTCCAGGTGCCGGAGCAGAAGTCCCCTGCAGCCTGTGGTAAGGACCATGGTGAAGCAGGATGTCCCCCTGCAGCCCATGGAGTACCACGGTGGAGCAGGGTTCCACGCTGCAGCCCGTGGAGGAGACCACGCTGGAGCAGGTGGACCTGTCCCGACGGAGACCGCAGCCTGTGGAAGACCCCTGACAGAGCAGATTCCGGACCGGACCTGCAGCCCGTGGAGAGGAGACCACGCAGGAGCAGGTGACCTGGCAGGAGCTGCTGCCTGTGAGGAACCCAGGTTGGAGCAGTTTGTTCCCAAGGGATGGACCCCATGGTACGGACCCATATCTGGAGCAGTTCTTGAAGAGCTGCTGCCTGTGGACAGCCCACACCGGATCAGTTCAGCAAGGACTGCATCCCGTGGGTGGGACCCCACAGCACAGGGGACGAGAGTGACTGAGAAGGAGCGGCAGAGAAGAAGTACTGTAGACTGACCATAACCCCCATTCCCCCGTTGCCCTGCGCCGCTCGGGGGGAGGAGGTGAAAGAGGGTGGATGGGAGGGAAGGTGCTTTTGGTTACTTTCCTTTGTTTCTCACTTCTCTAGCTTGTTAGTAATAAGCAATAAATCTTACTATCTCTCTATGTTGAGTCTGTTTTGCCCGTCACAATAATTATTGCGCGATCTCCTAGTCCTTATTTCAACCCTTGAGCCCCTTTCTTCATATTTTCTCCTCGCTCCTCTTTGAGGAGGGGGAGTGAGAGAGCGGTTGTGGTGGAACTCGGCCACCCACCCGAGTAAAACCATCACACAGATTTATTTCACATAGGTAGGCCATTGACAAGAAAGTTGATTTCAGTAAAGACAGCAATTGAGCTGAAGAAGCAATGAGCTGAACAGGGAAGAAGAGAAAAAGGATGATAGAAACTAAATAGCTAAACTTGCTTATGCCAGAGATGGCTTATATCTGAAATAGGTTTTATCTGTGCAAATGTAGGACTACATAAACGTTGATGTGTGACTATGCCTTAAGGTAAATTAGAGGACATAGAGAAAATGGGACCCAAGGTAAAACATTCAAATAGTACACATAAAGGCACATAAAGAAGGGTATTTGTTTACACGTTTTTCCACATTGAATATCAAATGACACACCTTAATCCTCAAGATTCAGTGCTAGAAAGAAATGTATCTCAGACTGAATATTTAGTTCCTGTAAACACAAAAGTAAAACAAGGAGAGAAAGGAGTTAAAATTGGAAAGAAGTTAGCATTGCCGGGCAAGGGAACACAGGTATTTCTGGAGATGATAAGCTATTTTAAAAGACAAAAATTCCTGAAATACAAGAGAAGTAAAAACCTCAGGGACACCTGAGATTCAGCAAAATGCATGGATTAAAAATATTTGTTCTTGGTGCAATAATGAATAGATATGCAATTAGACAGGACATCTGGAGGTACTTGTTCTCCAAACAGAATACAAGTTTCACCATAAAAAGGCAACTATTCCCACTATGTTTACATTCATTTGGGGCCATAAAGGACCCTGGAGGTAGAGTTCGTTATGTTTCTGTGCTATAAGTTACAAAGCACTTAAAGAGAATGAAATGCCTGAGTCCCACTCAATACCAATTGGAACCCAAGATCCTTAGCCCCTTGGAAATAACCAGTCTTAAAATCTTCATGGTTGAAGAAAGCATTATACCCTGAAGGTAGTTACTGTCAGTTCTTCAAGGTCATTATCATTTGTATTCATTCTAAACCTGAAAGTTAGGAATTTTCTCAAGAGGAAACATGATAGTCATGTTGAAATACAATTTCTGCAGCTGCTTCCCAAGAAGTTTGAATTTTATAATCAATTGAATTAAAAATGCATAAATACCTCACACAACATAGCTACCATCATTTGATATCTAATCTTTTAGAAGATGTTAAATTCTACCTTATGAATATATGTGTAATCTTAGACTAAAGTTGAATGCTTAGGAACTTGGCCTTTTCTCCTTACATACAGTCTCCTACAGCACTAAGGATGTTTTAGAGAACACTTTATTAAAATAAATCTCATATTTGCCACTATCTAGTCATTTACCTCATGGTGGGAGAAAGAAGGTGCCAAATAGCTTACTGAGCTTTAATATATTTGTTCACTGATATTGGCTTAATTTAACATATCCTTTGGTTCTTTTTCTTAACACCATCTTGTAAATTATCCTTCCCAGGCTTTTTTCCTGTACCGTTTTGATTCATAGCGTGAAGACATCCATCATGAGTCGGAAGCAATGTGTCTACTAATGGAAGGCCCACTGCTTCCAGCTCAGCAATCACATCATTCATCTTGAGTGTGTCCCAGCGCAGTGCATCTTCTACTCTTGGCAGCCTCAGGACTGCACCCATCTAGAGCTGCTGTCCAAGGTACCCGTAGCCTTTCCTGGGGAGCAGCCACTTTGTGCGGGGGGGTTTGCTGCCCTGATCATCTGCTGCATGTGAGCTGTTTTTTGTGTTGTTGTTGATGTTGTTCTAGTGTTTTCCATTTTTTCTTACCAGCTCACATTATTTATCACTTTCATGTGCTATTTGAAGTTACAGCTGCTTCTGTAACTATCTGTGTTAACTACCCAGAAAATTCACCACAAACAATTAATGATGATAATAATAATTGAATGTCTGCATAGCTACAACTACATCATTTGTACTTTTGTTTATCTTTTATCAGATGAAAACTTTGTTAACTTTCATGTTGTCTACATTCCCATGAAGCCCTTTACAGAGCTGATTCCAAAAAAGGTGGCCTTCCATTAATTGCAAGCTCAGGTAATGGCAGGTGCAACTGATGGCTTATAGACATTCATCTATCTGACTACACTCACAGGAGTCATTTAGTCTCAACGCTCCCCAGTAATCACAAAATCAATAACCACCTTCTTTTAACAAGTTCCTTTGTATGTGGAAGCCCTTTAATAACTTCCTTCATTTCATATATCATTTCTCTGTGACTATTCAGAGTTTTCCCAAAGGGAGACTCTTCTCAAAAAGAGATCTGATTTAATATATCTACAATAGCTACACTAACAGTGAGTTTGGGATCATTCTGGTGGATCGTAACAGTTTTTTTCTTTTTTTCTGCCAAGAGTCTCAGTGCTTGTTGAAACATACTGAAAAGTCCCATAATATGGAAAATGATGGGTCTGTGGAGATTATTTGGAAAGAAATTTTGCAGAGCAGCTGTTCTTCGGGGTTCCATTTTAATGTTACTGTTAGTGTCCTTGTTAGATACACTATCCTCATCTTCCACTCTTGGTCACAGAGGATGTTAACTGAAATGTTAATACAGTGATGCTGACCTCAGAAATAAATTTTTGAATGCACAATATTTGAGACTTTTCAAAATCAGCCAAGTTCACCCATCCCTTATAAGTGGCAGCAGAATTGGTGTTACTTTTGGATGACAAAGTCAACTACCCTTTAACTTAAACTGACTTTGAAAATTACATTTTTACTCTTTTCATGACCATATTTTTTCATGTCATCTCCTTATTGTGAGATGCTCTGTTTCTCTTTTTTTTTTATTATTATTTTTACAGTTACTCTTTAATCACTGTAATCTTTCACATGAAGTAGAATTCTTCAATATTGCTGTATTAAGGGAAATTATAATAGACTATTGACTACAGTTTAGTCAATGATCCATTCATTATTCTGTCTCAAGGGCTTTTGGAGTTTGTAAAATAATGTATTTGATTATCTCAAAAGTCAATATAAGAATAAATGGGGGACTGCAATGAACCAAACCAGTTAAGATTAATGTATTTCTGAAAACAGGATATAAAGCTGCTCATCCCACCCATTAAACCTAAACCTAAACTTCTTTCTTAGGTTTACAGTCTGTAAAAATAATCGGGTATAATCCCACAATAAGGCAATAATTGTTGCTCCTGAGATTCTTAGCCTTTTATGTGGTGTCAGTGCATATTTTAAACAGCTGGCAGAGGGTAATAGCTTTCTGAAATGCCAATGTTAACATTTAAAATGTGGGACATGGTACCTCACATACTTGATAGGTGAAGAAGCTTTGTTGTATACTTTGTTTTAAATGACAGGCACAGACATTAAGAGACAGTCAAAGAGACAGACTACACACAACAACTTGATATTTCATTGAATTATCTACTCCCATATCATGCTTCTATTAATTCCTGAACCAAATTCTGATTCTAATTTTTGAGTTCAATATAATTTTCTTTCTCAGTAAGAACAAAGAATGTAAAGATAAAAAGAGTTAAACAATCAAACTAATAGAAAAGTAATGGAGCAAATTATCAACCTACAAATCTTAATTTTCTCCTCAGAGCTTGAATCTCCAGCACCAACAACCCATATGAACTACTGAGAGGTCAGTTTGACTAAAATCAGATGGTCTAGTAGATTTATGTGGGAGGCACATGCCATGTTCATTTAAGAGTCTCTAGTAGGTGAGGACTAGCAGGGAAAAACATGTACAACTAACCTTTCACCTTACCTCAGGAACAACATCACTCATGAGCAAGCAGCCACGCATTTCTGTACCTCCTGCAGCCATATCATTCAGAGTAATACATGCAGAAAATACTTGGCTTTCACACAAACAATGTAGAAAGCAAACAGAGTGCTCACACACAGCATGGTCTGAAACCTTCCCCACTGAGGCAGATGCTAAAGCTCTCTTTCATGTTCCTGGTGCCTTTAAAAAGCAGCTTGCAAAGAGCAGTCTTGTTTTGCTTCAAAACTCAGAACTGCATTAGTTCATCCTAAAATATTTCTAACACTCAACTCACTTAAATAGTGTTTCTTTTGTACTTGAAAATATGACTTTTAGCCATCACAAGGTTTTAAAAAGCTATTCACCAAAATTCCTGTCTTCTTTTTCCAACAAGAATGAAATTATATCCTTCCCACTCTTTCACCCTGCTTTCTGGCTAAAGTAAAACTCCATAATCTTTAATATATTTTCACCACTGTAGGCCATTCCAGCAACATTTGGGTTAACTGTATCTTCAGAATAACTTGAATCCAGTTTTCAAATTTAATTTTTTTCAAGGGGAGAAAGACAGTTTTTCAATGAAGTTTTATAAATATGAAGTTATATAAAATCTTGTTTCAAACATGTTCCATTGCTGTTTCTAGGTATCTGAAACTAGTCTCAAAATGTTTCAGTTTCAGGTATTTATCTTCTCTAGCAGCATTATGCATAGTATAATAACTATCCACTAATGCAAGTCAGCATATATGAACACTCATTCAGACTCTACACATACAAAGTAAATATACTTTGATCATATATGGAACCTTTTTAATTTACTCTTCATGAACTTACCTGTTTTTATTGTTGTTTTTCATCTGTGTGCCTAAGACTAAAAAAAGACTAAGAAAGACTAAAGAGTCATAGAGGGTTTTATACATCTTCTTCACACTTGCAACCTATGACCCCTAATTTGAAGGAATTTTTTTTCACCCAGTTTCTTCAGCATCCTACAATGAGCTATAAAAAAATGAAGGTGTTTTTAATCTCCATCATGTTTTTCCATGTTTTTCCGCTTCCTCTCTTCTGATGGCAAACAGCTTCCTCAGATATTTTTTCTCAGAATGTTTTTGAGTGCTATACAGGTAACAAACTTGCACTGATATTTTGGCCCACATATCTGTCATATTTTCAGCCTGACCAAGACTGGCCTGCTCAATCCCACCAAAAGGAGGTTAAGCATCACCAAAGCAATAAAAAAAAACGTATGGAGTCAGCTATTCTGGCTATCTGATGTGTATTTTCACTTGGCTTTTTACTTTATTTTTTTTCTCCTTCTTGGATGTATTCAACATGAATTTAGTTGGGTGAGTACTCTGGAAACACCTACTGGAAGATTTCTATCCTATGGCAAAGGAATATAACCTCAAGTACAAAAATAAATAAATAAATAAATAAAAATAATAATTAAAAAAAGACTAGTACAGTCACCCTCTGGAATTCTAGTAATTGTTAGTCTTCCCCCAGAAACCACTAAAAAATAAGAGCTGAGGTGCAGCTCTCTGTACCCTGGAGAATGTCTAGAAAGCACTTACTCAGGTCACGTAGTCTAAGCCATAGCCTTCAGGTAACACCAATATGATATTATTGTAATCTGGACTTGGGTCTCCACTGTGGAAACAAAATGCTCTATTAGATCATAACAGGGCTTCTACCACAAATGCCTAAGGAAAGCACAAAGTAGGTAATGTAGTGGATAGCAACTGAAAACACATGAACCTGAAACATCCTCCTATTTAAATGCACTACTTTCAGTTGAATTCCTTTTGATCTTTTATGATGAAAAGGGAAAGCCCAGGTTATCATATGAATACATCAGTTTCTGTCACGGTGTCTCATTTTGGTCTTTTTTGTTGTTGTTGTTATTATTATTATAGTACATAGTGTATAGTAAATATATATACAGTATATACATATATACACTGTATCTATACAGTATAATATATAGTAAATATCTTTCAATCTATAACTTTTTTTTTACTTTTTTTTCTTTTTTTTTTGTACAAAGCTTTTTTCCCTATGTCTCAATTACTTTTATCTCCTATATATAAATCACTTCTCTTTCCATAACTCCTGCTAGGAATAGTTACCAGACTTGACCACAGTATTAAAAACTGTATTTTTCCTCAAATATGTGTAATGATGTAGAGTATTTCAGGGTTTCTTCCTACCCTGTTCACAGTTCCTCTGTATTGTTGTTATACCTACTACTGAACAAAAACATTTTTTTTGGCAAAATTTAGTGGAACCTCATGGTTTTTCCTTAGTTCTTAATGCAAAATCTGCAATTCTGCTTACCCAAAGGCCTCTCCTTCTTAAATCCAAACTTTCCTTGCCTGTTTGGCCCTTTCAGAGCCTGTTCACAGTCCTTAATTCATTAAAATTCAGTCCATCATCTTCTCAGCCTCACATGAAGATCTTAAAATTCTAACTTCTCCTATTCAGAAATATTTCAGTTCATTCATCCGTATTTTATTTCTGACAAACTAAATTTAACTATACTCCTGTTTCTCTCTTAACTCAGTAGCTATTATATATAAAGTTCAGTTTACATTCTCCTCAGCAGTTTCCTGGAGGAACACTTAAAGGGCTCATGAGACAGTACTTTTACATTCAACTAGTAAAATTAATCACCACACACTGTGTGGTACTGATACTTTTCCTGATTATTGGAACAGTGAGACTGCACCTGTACCTACAAGCTAATCTAGAATAGCTTTGTTGGTTTTGCCTCCTTTACTTTTTTATGGAATCTAGAATTTTTATCCTACTTTTTTTTTTTTTTTTTTTTTTTTTTCCCTTCTTCCTGGCAGAATAATACAAGAAATCAGTTGAGAGACAATTCCTTAGATACTACTGCAACAAATGCTATCAAACTAAAGGTAAACTATAATAAATAAACAGAGCTACACTATGTTCAGTCCCTGTAAAATTAGAGCCATATATAATTTCATCAGTGCTTCTCTTCATCAACACAAAATTATTTTGGCTTCTTAGATGTAGGTTCATCCTGTCTCATTTGAAGCACCTCAGTCAGGAATCTCTACATCACAGAGGAGACAGTGGGGTAATACCAAGGAGACAGTCCAGATGTTAAGTAAACTGAATTGCCTTCAAAATGCCTATCAATCTCCTGCAATTATAGAGGTGTTTAAAGTAATTTGATTCTCAGGCATTATAATTAAATGTCTGAAGTTAACTGTATTTAATATATGTTTTCAATTCTGATTTAAATCTGTGAAAAGCCCAAAGTTCTATTTTTTTTACTGACAGTAGCTCATCTCTCTCCTCTCTCTCAATGCTTCTCACTTTGCTTGAGTAGTAGCCTTCTCTCTACCCCATTTTGAAATGACCATGTCAAATTAATAAATATTTTTGATATTTCACTTCTTTTCTGTTGCAAGAACTTTAGTTTGCTACAATACTTCAATTCCTTTTTCCACCCAACTTATATCCTCTCCTCTAGTTACAGCATGATGAATTCTGTTTACCATTACCTGAAAAACCATGAGTTTATCCAGCTAATGTCATCTTTTCAGCATATGGTGCACATTATTCAGACAGCTCTCTCCCTAGCCTATTTTCACCTGTGGTCTTCACAATTCTATTACTTCTAATTTCTACCTGGGATGCCAGAAACTTTCAAAGAGGGAAAAAAACATCCCCAGGTTATTCCTTTGAAGAATATTTTTCTGGAAATAACTAATGCAGAATATGAAAATGCAATAATTTGTTTTGCAGTGGAAATGTTCTTTCTTCTAAGATCCAAAATAAATCACCAAAAGCTTTCAAAGCTGACATTTAATCCATGAATTCAAATCTTTTCTTAGATTTATGATCCATTAGAAAGACAGTTTCAATTCCCCATGCTCTTGCAAGATTTTAATGTATAGCTAGCAGAAAATGCATTTACTCAGTATGCTTTTCATAGCAACAATATCATTTATTGATAGGTCTTTTTCATATATATATATTTTTTAAGATATGGGCGGTTATGTTCTCTTTTATTTGTTTATCTACAAATAATAAAGAGAGGCTGAGTCAAGTCAACACTTGCATAAGTGTTGGATAGTATTTTTCTAAAGAATGGAGAAGCAGGAACTATTAGAAAAATAAAAGGGATACTTCAGAAGGCAATCCATTCTATCTTAAATATAATGCTTGGTATACGTACAAGTAAATTGAAGTCAAATTAAGATTAGTTAAGCACCCACTTCATATTTAGATAGATAGCTTCCTATGTGTCCTCTTGTTAATACTCAAGTATTATCTTGAGTCTATGGCATGGTGAGCATGTATTTCAAATATCTTGAGAACTGAGTCTAGAAATGAAGGGTAGAGAATATCTGACAAGCCGTGGCATTGTAATACTAATAAGTCAAAACATTATTCCCGTACAGATCTTGCTAAGCATAACAGCTAAATCAAGGACAGGAAATAGCTGTTTTCCCTTCTGGAATCTCTCTAAGTAGTCACACAAAATATATATTGTCGCATTTTTCCCACTGGAAGAGAACTCCTTTCACTTCAGCATTTCTATTCTTTAATGTGAAATATTTGTATGTAGGATAATAAATTTAAATAAATAAATTAGTTTGCTATCTTAGAAGTATAGTGGATACAAATAAGAAATTTAAGAGATTGGACAAGAGATTTCATTATATTGAATTACCATCAAATAATCATACGCTTGGACAGACCCTGTCTTTCCTAACAGTCAGCTGATGATTAGACTTTTTTCCTTTTGAAGACCACTTAATTTCCATAAAGATGTACCTTTACTTTTGTCAAGTAAAGAATAGAATAGAATTCAGTCCCCAGAAATCTTGTTAGACTTTTAGGCTGACAATGAAATGTATATTGCCCTTTTCTAGGTGCCAAGGTAGGGTCCACAGACTCTTTGTTATAACCCAGAGTGAAGTCCTTTGGTTACGCATCCAAATCTTGTAGCTGTCTATAGATTCTTCTTTATGGAAATATAAAATAAAATAAAATAAAAAATACAATATTATTTTATTTTTAAACCAATGGGAGAAAAAAAAAGTTACCAGTTTTAGCCATGTTAAATTACCTTTCTGTCTCAAATCAAAGTATGCACTCAGTATTCAAGAGACTGAGTAATCTCTATTCCCCAATCAATAATGCTTAGACATTCACTTACCTAAGACTGCACTTCACCTCATAATTATTAAATTATGCATTCTGATGATTTTTATCTGACTAGATTAAAAAAATTTAAAAAAAAACAAAAAAATAAAAAAAATCTTTACTTGGATCCTACCTCTATCTTAAAACAAGCCTGAGCAAACAGGAGCAAAATATTTTTATCCAAACAGTTTGGCCAAAAGCTGTGTTACTAGATTATGTGCATTAAACTAACATACAAAAAACTTTCTGGTCCATGAGGTAAAAGTCATAAAATCCAGAAAGAACTCCAGTGGGAAGCATCAACCCCTTCTTCTACCTCATCATCTGTTGGCAACTTCAGTCAGGGTTAAATATCATGCTTGCAGTCTTCAGATACATAGCTTATATGCATATTATCCCCTGCAGTCTTTTTGTTTTTTAATGGTTCCAGGTTTGCGAAGTATAGTATGAAAACTCCTAGTACAGGGATATGCTACTGGGATAAACAGATTCATTTGTGTGAAGCTGTAATAAAAAATATTATTCAAATATAATAATTAATCATTGCGTATAGTAATTTTTGTTAATGTCTCAGACATTAGTTTAGAATAACATTTTTCTCTTAGTTTAGCCTTTTGCCATTCCAAGACAGTGCTGTAATTTACATCGGAGAACAACTGTTCTTCCTGAAATAATGGGAATTTTTACATAGGACTTGGATATTGGGATTAGATTTGGTATTCTAGATTTAAATCACAGCATTCTGCATCAAAAAGTAAAAAAACGGTGCCTCCAGGGGAGATTAATCTGGCATGCTGGATGTGCAATTTTTACTAACCATGTAGTAGGCTTTGTAATATATCCTCTGTGTGTTTTTCAATGAGGGCAGAAGGATCTTTCATCAATCAAATATATATATATATATATGTTGTTTTTTAAAATCATTTCTATTTGAGGCGTAAGCACTAATCTCACAAGTCTGCTGGAAAACTACAGGTCTGGAAGTAGGTGTTCTTTTTTTCGCTCTCTCATTTTCTTCCAGTTAAAAGCTTTCCATCATTGCCTCAGAACAAGTTTCCCAGCCTTTATGTGATACCACAAGCTTTTTAAAACAATTTATTCTCAACCAGTTCCAGATGCAGGCCCTTAAAGGTGCCAAATTGGTTGCTTTTCCTTTCCTTCCTTTCCCTCCCACCCTCCTTCCCTTCCTCCTGGTTCCCCTGAGAGTTTTGTCTCCATTTCCTTTTTCCTTTTTTTTTTTGGAATATTCAGTGAGTGTTCTGAAGACTAAAGTCTTCGTTGTCTTGTTGATTAGTGTAGCCATAGCTAAAAAGGTAAGAAGTTAAAACATTTTTTTCAAACACAACTAAACTGAATAGAAATTCCAGATTTTGATTCACATTTCTGAGGGAGTAACAAAAGAAATCATTGCAAAACTGAACCTTTTAAAAACATGCATTTGCAGGTCAGAGCCAGAGGCTGTCAAATCAGATATTACTCATCCTTCAGGAAAAAATTCCAACCACTTCTGTGTAAAGAATGCACCTATACTTCATTGACATGTTAGGCATTGATCAATGCATTTAAAAGCTTTCTTGTTAGCCTTCTCTACCTGACACGAATTATCCATTCCCTTAAAATAGTTCCAAAAAACAAATGGTATTTGACAACTTTAAATAAAGGGGATGAGGCAGCTAATCAGTAGGTGGTCAGACGTAGAAAGACTATTTGAAAGTCTCTTAGACTTGTCAGACAAATCTGTTTTATTTGACCAAGTCTGAGGTTGATCCAAATAGCTAGGGTGTTACACTGAATAACTAGATTGCAAAGACTACAGTCTAGGTTGCCAAGATCCTCACTCACAAGCAAGACAACTTCTATATATTAAGGTCTAAAAATCAGAAGATAAGTTTAGGGTAAAAAGAAATCAGGCAAGTCTTAAGATTTGCCCTATGGAATTGTTTCAGCTGACATTTTAGAATCACATAAATATCTTCCATTCAGAATTTTTGATAAAAAATATTCCTTCTATAGCACTAAGAAAAGGAATAGACTCCCATTTCATTAAGGAGCCTTCTTACCTAGGACTTCAGTTTCTAATTAGAATAGAGCAACAAAATTTACATAATTTCCTGCAAAAACATATTCTGTTTCAATATTTCTCCTACATAAAAGATTGAAAATTATACAATGTTAATCCTTCAATATTCATTTTTTTTAAAATACATGGGGTAAGTGGAGAGAGACAGATAACCTCTGACTACAGCATATACATAACCAGTGAGAAACAAATGAGATTATGTGAGGGGTTTATTTTGTTTCTTTTTGTTGTTGTTGTTCTGTTTCATTTCTTTTGCTGTTTTAGTGTTAAATATCTGAACTGCATTATTATTTTTGTTGTAAAACCAATATTTTAAAGAGCCAAACTGGTATTCTGGAAAGCACTGTAATATACTCATTAAATCAAAGTTTCTATACAGTCTTTACTTTGTGAGTGATTCTGAAAACTGGCACTCATTTGCAAGGAGACCTTAGCCTTGTTGCCAACATTTGCTCTGTGAGGGGACAGCAACTGTCAATATCTGGAACCTTTTTTTGTTCTGCAACTGTGCAGCATCTAAGGAACACTTATCCAAAATCTGCATGCCCTAAACCAATCATGCTTCATCCAGACTTGAAGGAAGCCAAAAAAAAAAAAAAAAAAAAAAAAAAAGATAATCATAAAGACCTAAAGACTGCTTGCTTTACTGAGTAAATATATCTTTTGGTATGATCATTACTAATCCAACTGCACCATTATCCTTTTCAGCACACTGCTTTGGAGCATAGGTGTTGAAAAACCTCCTGATTAGTTATTTATCAGATATGTCTACAACTAGTGGAATAAAAAGTCACTTATCTAATCTAAGGTTTTAATTTAGAAGAATATTTCCCATTAAAAGTAGCTATAACCACAACCATTGCTCTGGAGATGGCTAAATTAGAGGGGATAGTGCCGAAAAACAAGAAAGGAACAATTTATTTAAGCAACATAGAAAACCTGTCTGCTTGCAAAATGATAAATAGAAGAAGCAGAAATAATTTGATGGAACTTTAAAACCTTGATTTTATTTTCATGCCCAAATAATATATTTTTTTTCTGTGTCTGCAACAAGAATTCTGAAAATTCACTAGAGATGCAACTAAAGCATCAGAAACATCAGAAATAACTGCTGATTTTTGTTTGGTTTTGTTTGGTTTTGTTTTTCCAATAATATTGTAGTCTGGAATATAAATATTCTAGCCACAATATCCAAAATCTTCAGTCAACCACAGTTCTCATAATATTCTTAGGAGAGAGGAAAGAGCTAAAACAAAATAAATCTGTAAGACCTCAGAGAGACAGATCCCTAACCTCTTCACATCCCTCTGAAGTATCACTCACTCTCTGTCCAAAAAGTTAAATTGGTACTTTGGAGAATTTCAGTATCTTCAAAGATTCAAATGGAACCACCTGTGACTGGATTGTACTCAAACTGCTCATCTAAAAAGGTCATATGCAGCTTCCTCTGTGACTTGAATGAAAAGTAAAGTCAAGACTGAATAGTCCATCTTGACTGGAAGGACTGTTAAAATATCACAGAGAAACAGGTTAGAAGAGAAGTCTTGTGTTGCCAGTGTAGCTGTCACTGCAGATACAACACACAAACAGCAGATGACAGTTTCCTAGCTCAAAAGGTGTTGCCTACAACTCAAAAAAAAAAAAAAAAAAAAAAAGAAAACAAAAATATATAATTTATGTCATCTTGATAGAACTGGGGATTCACTCCAGAAGTAAAAAGAGATTGCTTGAGAAAAGTGTTCACAATTTCATCATAATTTTTATGTGAAAAACCACATTAGTAATATGTTTTTGGTACTTTCAAAAAAACTGATAAAAATTGAAACAAATAGTTAGATCATCTGTGGGGAAAAAAAAAAAAAAAAAAAAAAAAAAAGGAAAACAAAGAGTGGATTGTGATTTGGAATGTATTTCTAGAGGCCACAAAATTTACAAATCTATGGCCAAGAAAAGAGGATATATTAATTAAGAAACTAGATGAAACATAGGAAAACCAATAAAACCCTTGAAAAATGTCATTTAAAAAATGAGATGTTAATAGTAGGCAGTAGGAAGTACAGCCACTAATGAGTCATAGATTCATAAAGTTGAAAGTCATAAGAAGAATCTGTGACCAGCGAAGTTAATGCCAGAGGAAGAGTCTTTACATTACACTAAAAATTAACATTATTTTAACAGTTGTATTGGGACATGGTTCAATAAGCAAGAGGAAAACATTAATAACACAGAGACAGAAATTTTGAGAGTAAATATTTCTGCAGTGTGTTTTGTTTGCAAAAAGTAAATGTATTAGTGGTTATTATGCATACGTTCTGTTAGTAACAAATCAGAATGTTAAAACAGAAGTTATTTCAAATTCATTTCATTTATAAATATTTTTAACTCAGCAAATACAGATCACTCACAACTTATAGCTAAAAATTAATATAGATGTATAGACGGTATCCAAACTTATAACATGGATTTTCAATGAGACCAAAGGCTTATTTCCAATACCTAATAATAATTTCCAAAGGTCTAAGCTAAGAAAATAATCTGCCAAGAATTAGAAAAGGGTAAGCGGGGCAATAAAGTAAATATAGATTTTGCTATCCTATGTTGATCCCAGAGAAAATAATGGAATAGCTGATATGGTACTCAACGAAAAGACAGTAGTACAATGAAGTACTAATCTAAATGGTCTTGTATATAATAGGTCTTCTCAGCCTAACTCAATATTTTTATGAGATTACATGTTTGATTGATAAAGGTTAATAGCGTTATAAAATATACTTAGAACTCTGTAAGGCACAACTATCTGTGTGCAGCACAATATCCTGATTAATATACTAGATCACAAAATCAGCATTATCAGTTTATCTAACTGGAAATCACCACACTGTAGCCATATCTCCAAGGCGGTTACCACAGAGGGCAGTGGTTGTCCCCTAGGTGTTTAATATTTCTTATAAATTGACTGGGAAAGGAATCAAACTGAAACCAGAATCAAGGTAGTGATAAATACCAAAAATAACATCATTGAGACAGAGCAATGTAGGTCACATCATCAATGAGAAACAACATGTCGCTCAGGATGGTCCAAGTATAGTCAAATTTACCAGAGCATCCAGGTAGGCCAGATTATCTCAAGTAAAATGTTGTTGCATTTTACACCATGTTCTGAACCAATCATTAAGTAAGTTTAATTCAGCAAACAAATGAAAACTAAACTTTCAGGGAAATTTCTAAGATAGTATAATTCATACAGACACGTCCTGAAGCCAGGGAGGAAAAATTATACCAGAAGTCATCAGACACCCAGAAATGCACTTCTGAGTAGCAGTCTACTTAATCTGGAAAATCAGCAAACACACATGAAAAACATAGACTTGAGGATTTCCAGAAAATAAAAACAATATAAAGATTAAAAGGCAAATTTTAAAATCTCAAATATCCCCATATCATAACGGTGTGGTAGGAAAATAAGACCAAATAACTTAGGGAAAAAAAAAAAAAAAAAAAAAAAACCCACTAAAAACACTTTTCACATCTGCCTTAGGTATTCAATATCACTGGTGAACATGATAGAACCAAAAGAGACAAGTCAGACACATGCTGCTGTTGAGGGGTAATAAAAATAAATAAATACAAGGAATTGATTTCAAATCCCATCAAAATCAACCTCCAAGTCTGCAGAAACATTTTCATTGATGAAAGACCTGAGAAGAGCCTGAGAATACCTATGTGGACAATCAACTAGGCATGCTTTCCTCAACACTGAAGTAAAAGCATAACCACTATGCAATGCACATGATTTCTGTATTAACACAGTGTAGTTATAGAAAAAAAAAAAAAAAAAAAAAAAACTTTATTTACACCCCAAAACAAATATGAGTGCCTATGCCTCTGAGCTCTTTAGAAAACTCAGAAACATTTAACAGTGATTTAACAGGTCTCACACAAAACACCCAGGATTTACAGATATGCCATGGATGATCAAAAACCACTTCCCCATCTTACTGCAAGATTCTGATCTCAGACAAAATGTTTCCTCATGAAATGGCATTACAGTTATAAGAGAAACAAATATTAAATGAGAATTTAATACAATGCATTTTGATTACTCCACTAGAATTTGTCTTGGCTCGTTTTATAAACGAGCAGTCCTGTGAACAGCATGAAAATACAATCATGATAAGATATAAATGTTTTTTCAGGCACAGACCATTCCTGGAGACATTTCTTCATGTATTTATTTTTAACTTGCAGCTTTTGTTTCCACAGGAATCAATATTTTCTTGCAAAGTTAATGACTACTAGAACACATTAATGAGCTCTGTTAACAGGCAGTAATGACACTATTAATGTTTGTCACCCCTGTATCTGTGAACAAGATTCAACAGAGAGCAATAAAGTAGCATTACACTGATATGTGAACTACAGATGAGTTATGAAATCCAGTGATTTCCCAACTCAGAACTCTTTTGAATTGTTGTATCAAACAAAGCAGGGGATAAAAAAAAAAAAAAAAAAAAAAAGTTCCTTCCATCTCTGTGGTAAATATGCTGTATTAAAATCATAATCATACAGACACAAAATTTTGTAAGTCCACCTATTATTTGTTTTAAACATTATCAGTTATGTGGGTAACATCCCTCCTTAATTAAAAGCCTATGGAATAAATAAATAAATAAGCCACTGGGAGCCTAATTTTCAGTGTTACAGTACCTTCACTGGACAAAATAACCCAAAGAAGATAGAAACTTACCTCAGGCATGGTAGAAATCTAACTTTTTCTGTATCAGGGTAAAAAGCTAAGCAATCTCCAGAACACTTAGTCTTGATGTTATAAACAGATGTTATAAAAAATTTCCTATAGATATGAACTTATCTTGGTTTGTTTCACTGCTGAGGTAAAATAAACTTCAATAAAGCAAAAGTTGGTTCAACCTCCTTCCTTTCCAATTGGTAGAAATCCCAGGATTCCAAATTATTGTAAAACTAAAAATGTTCATGCTAATCTATGGTACGAACTCTTGCGTATGATGACTTTGAAATTATTAAGTATAGGGTAGGCAGCATTGTTATGAGATGTAATATTTCTTTGAGGTGACTTCAGGCAGTAGCTTTTCTGCCACTTTAATGGACAGCAGTGAAAATTAATTTTGCACACATTCCAGTGTGAATTTAGGGCTTATCTGCATAGGAATGTTACTGCACCATGAACTTTGTGCCAATGGAGATGTCCTGATATAGTAGTAAGAGGTAAAAACAGTCCAGTATTTTGCTTTCTCCAGCTATCTGTATTAGTGAGAGGTGAACAGAGAGGTTTGGTTCAGATGCTAGAAAATGGTTCAAGGTGAATGTCAGTGCACTGCATTCCTACAAATGTGCCAGTGATTCTACAGACTGGTAAGGTATGTTAAACTGTTACCTTCCAGTCTGATCATACCAATATCATTCTTGTCTCCAAGCCTTCATTTTCTGAAGGACAGAAAAGGCAGCATTGGCAGGTTTTCAATGCATGGTGGAATATTTTGCTCAAAGGTTCTAGGAATTTGGTTGGTAGTGAACAAAAATATGATATGTTTTTCCAAAACTCTTAGGCAGAAAGGTCTGAAGCATGTCAAACATTCTGAAGCTGAGCCTCAAGTTTGAAGTTTTATGGATTCATAAAAGTCCATACATGCTTGCAGGAGTTTTGCAAACTCCAGCTGACTTTATCTGAACATGAGGCAGCCAGAAAACCACATTCCTTCAGCAAATGTGCCCATCTTTTTCTGAAACAATCCAGAAACTGTCTTCCAACTTTCAGCATGTATAAGAGTTATGTATAAAAAAGTACTGGTTTCAAAAGCTTTCATATCTTATGGGATCAAGAGTCATATTCCTTCTTAGAACCTATGTGTGGAAATATATTATAAATTTTGCTATTCATGATTTTGTTAATTACTTGTATGAAAACTAAATAGAGATTTCAGGAGAGTATTGTAATGGCACATTATCATATCTAGTTATAAATCTTTTAAAATCATTTAGAGCTTTAAGATGGAAAATTCCATTGCCTTCTCATGCTGAAAATTTCGTTTATCATCAGTTACTTTTCTTCTGGGGGTAAATCATGGGATTTCTGCAATGTAAAATTAGAGATCAGGATACATTTCAACAGAGATCAGGATCATTTCAACACAGTCAGATTTCTTAGATTTCTCCATATCTGAATATAAAGTAATTAGACAAATTAAAATACATCAGAAAATATGGAGGCTAAATGTATATTAAAGGATTTTTTTACCCTTTTTAGGTATCCTTGTATATTTGTCTGTATCAAAATGTAATTGAATCTGTTCAATTTCAAGTTATTATCTTGATGCAGGAGAGTTAAGATCATGCATGCTTAATGGAAGCTGAGGTTTAAGTCTTCACAAGAATTTACAAGAACTATTAGAAGACCTTACTTTTAGCTGGAGGCATAACCAATATGAGAATGACTATTTTCTTTCAATATTGGTTAGCATTACTGATTTTAAGATCGGTATTTCTCTTTCCTCCAAAACTGACATGGCAGTGGAATTCTGTTTGTTGTTTCCACCTAACCACACCATGCTATTATTTTCTACAGCTTATCTCACATCCATAACTCATCTGTAGTTTACTTCCAAATGCAATGAAAAGCCAGAAGGAAATTGTATTTGTTCTTTGTTGTAGTCCATTTAATGACAGTAAAACATTAGAGAGCTACTGTCAGAATAATCTTTAAAGTTACATTTGTCTGCTTGGCAAACTCACTTTTGGTTTAGTGAGTCATTTGAGGTTTTAATGCATCTGGAGATGTGTAGAATTCAAAATTCAGTGCACAATGATGGAAAGCAGCTCTGAGGAGAATGTCTTGGGGTTGTTGGTTGACAAGAACCTCAACATGAGACAGTAATGTGTGCTTGCAGCCCAGAAAGACAACTGTAGAAAAAAACAATTAATATATTGATTGCATAGTATCAAATGCTAGGAAGAAGTGCTAATGCACTCTTTAAACAAAGGACTCTAATTTTCAAAAAAGACAACAAAACTTACAATACAGATTTTTAAACATTTATAGCATAAATTAGCAAAATCATAATCTTTCATCTAGCCTATTTAAATTTCTTTATTAGACAGTGCAAGAGCATACAGAACAGTAAAAAAGAAGTTGTATATGATATTGAAATGTCATAAAAATGCAAAGCAAATGACCTAGTCAGGATTACACAGCATAGTATTTTTCCAGTATTCATTATTTAACTCTAGAAGTTCTCTGAAATTCATATAGCCAAGATCTTTATTTGTCATGTTGTTTGAAGCCCATCCAGAATCTAAACTTTTCAAAAAATGTTTCATTCATTTTTTACAGTTTTTTGTAGCATTAACTGTTTTTCTGCTGGTGGCATTAGTTCTTTAGTTGGTCTGGTAGTAGTCTTTATTTTTCTTCTTCTTCTTTTTCCACTGGTTTTGCTTTGGTTTGGGGATTTTTTTTTAATGCATAGTAGAGAAACAGTTATAAGCACAGATAAGATCATTTTCGTATAATAACTTTTTTGCGTGTAGAGCATAGTGGTATGAAATAAGAACTTTTTGTGGTAAAGTCAGATTAAACTTGAAAATGTAACACTCAATTATGAAACAGGTTCCTGTGATGTTCTAAAACTAACTGGAAAGTACAGACCTCTGAATAGTGATTGCAAAAGAGAAATAATTCAGGAAAAAAAAAAAAAATAAAAAAAAAAAATAAAAATAACCTTCCATTCCATCTGGCTTTATAAAATAAGTTCTTGGTCCCTATTAAATCAGGGAAGCTCAGGCTGCCACTGTATGTCTTGCAAATTTGAAAGGAAACCATTTAGCATTTTTCTGACATTGAAAAATTTTGATGTTAAAAATAGTTTCATATGTGAAGCGACAAACATAGGCATACATATGAACAGGAAATTAAAACCTAACTGACAGAGTAAATGACTTCCAGGACCACTTTCCCCATGTGATCTGAAAAGACTTATATCTACCTTGGTGACTGACCTTACTTTTGCCACATTTGAGTTCAAACTGTGTAGTGGTATGTTAGAATAAGAGATTAAAACAAATAATTGAGAGCCAGATTCCTTGTTTTGCTAGTGACAAGCAAGTCACAAAAGCCAACATTTTCAAGAGTGGCACAAGACTGAGAAAAAACTGGAAATCAAATCAATTTTTCTTTTGGGTCTGATGTTAAACAGCCTCAGAGACCAACAAAGATTTGTGAACTAAATCCAGGTGTAGAAGGACTCTGAGGAAAAGACACATCTAATTGGAACTATTTATGCAATGGACTGACAGTAGTTAAAGCAGACTGTTTGATCATGAGCTGCAGAAATCAACAACTTATCTCCCATTTGGGAGTCATGCAACTATAAAATTACCTAATTACTCTAGAGGGTAAAAATTTCTACTGAATATCCCACTGTCCCATTTAAGAGACTTCTTACAAGTGCATGTGAAGCACTAGATCACCTCCAAGTACAAACCACAATCTTCAGAGAGCCTTATGCTTTGACAAGTGGATCGCTATTGTTATTTATTAGCATTTAGCAACATGCTATTGAAAAATATAACACTGGCTAAATTAACAGAGGACTAAAAATGTGTGATATTAACAGATATATGTCTGCACACATTAGCTTGCAAAGGACAATCGTCTGCAGCACTGTTATAAGAAGTCTCCACTATATATTGGCATTTCTTAATGGCTCATATCAAGTACAGAAATAGAAAAACAACATAAAATTTTGTTGTAAGTCTGTCTCCTTGGACAAGTTCCTGGACCAAAACCTGTACATCTTTATCTCAGATGAAAGACCTTTAGCTGTTACTTATTCTCCAGTATACATCATTTAAACATATTTATTTATACTCTGCAGATTTTCTTTTTCTTTTTCTTTTCTTTTCTTTTCTTTTCTTTTCTTTTCTTTTCTTTTCTT
>CM021766.1:38535894-38587527 GCA_011076525.1 Nettapus auritus | reverse complement strand
TTCTTTTCTTTTCTTTTCTTTTCTTTTCTTTTCTTTTCTTTTCTTTTTCTTTTCTCCATCAGTGTTAATGCCAGATCTTCATGCTAGCACAGTAGTACATAACTTCGGGCTTTAGGCATGTCCTTATATTTGACATGCCTAAATTCTAATTGCCAAATTCTGTCAAATAAGCTAGCGCACACAATATATAGCTTATGTCAGCTTTATAGCAGATTTGAACTCAGTAAGGAAAAAGCAGATGGTGCCAATCTGGTGGAAGACAGGAGTTGCAAAAATAAAGCTAGTCTGCCATAAAGCCACAGGTTCACAAGCCAATGTTTTCTAAATGCACTTGAACCAGGAGAGTGGCACAGATAAGGATTCTGTGCCACAGGACCAGAGTGTTTTTCACCTAGTGTTAATATCTGCAAGGACAGATTTACATTATCATGCGACCACAACTTTAGCCAAAATCTCTGCTGCCTGTATTCTGAAGTGATGTATTGATAAGATAAATGGAAGTTAGAGAGAAGAAGATTACAGAACAGCCCATCAGGGAGGATTCAGCACATAAGACAGCACAGGTTTGAATTGAAATACATAGTGTCTTATAGTTGGAGCAACAGAATCTATTTTTCATGCTTGTTCTTTTCCTGCACTGTGCTGAACATCATATTTCTTCTCTGCCTTTGGCACCTTCCATAAATGTAAACCATCCTCTCTGTTCCTGCAATGGCACTTTATGAGAGAAAATGAAGAAATATGAAATTAAATTTCCACAGAAAGCTATTAAAATGTCTTTGTACCACTTAAGCATCTCTGCCTTAACTTCCTGTTTGAGTAGGACATAAACTATGTAAATTTTGGTAGGAGCACAGGAGAGGGTGGTGTCGTTTTATTCTCAAGGCATTACTTGTCTTTTCTATTTATTGTTGTGGTTTAACCTGGCCGGCAGCTAAACACCACACAGCCGTTTGCTCACCCTCCCCCCTCCCTCTCTGGCATGGGGGAGAGAAATGGAAAAGTGAAGTGAGAGGTGAGATAAAGACAGTTTATTAAGATAGAAAACAACAACAACAACAACAACAATAATAATAATAATAATAGTGTGTATGAAACAAGTGATGCACAATGCAATTGCTCACCACCCGCTGACCGATGCCCAGTCTATCCCCGAGCAGCCAGCCCCCCCATCCCAGATAGCCACCCCTATATATTGTTTAGCATGATGTCAGATGGTATGGAATACTCCTTTGGCCAGACTGGGTCAGCTGTCCTGGGTTTGTCCTCTCCCAGCTCTTGCTGCACCCCCAGCCTGCCCACTGGCAAGACAGAGCGAGGAGCTGAAAAGTCCTTGGCTTGGTACAAGCACTGCTTTGCAACAACCAAAACATCAGCATGTTATCAGCACTCTTCTCATCCTAATCCAAAACACAGCACTCTACCAGCTACTAGAAGGAAAATTAACCTTGTCCTAACTGAAACCAGGACAGTTCAATTTCATCTATTTATGTTCAATTTCAAGCCAACCTTGCAGTGACCCACTTGGTTAAAGAGGACACTACTATTCTGTGTTCGTCCAGATGGGTGACAACTGCAAAGCAGTAAGATGGCAAATTCCTGTTCATTCACCCTAAAACCAAGTCCGTGAAGGTTAACACACTCCCTTCAGCTAAACTTCCTGGTACTACTGCCCAGGGCTAGCTGTTAGCCTTGGTGTCATGGCTCATCTCTGCCACCAGCACACAGAAAATGCAGTGAAAGCACACTCAAAACAGTGAAACGTTATGGAAAGGAGATGGTGCCCTCCATCCTGATCAGGATACCACCACTCTTAGACGCCAGGCCACTGAGGGTAAGGTCATATAATTATTTCTGGTGTTGGTCCCTCATGTGGAGTGGCTCAGCTATCAGCTGGGTGATGAAACCTCCCACTATGCCCTCTTCAGTAGGATTGGTCTTCTGAGTGAGTCAGGCTACAATATTAATGCTTTAGGGAATGAAAAAGGGGATGAGGGGATGAAGAGAGGGGATGAAAAAGGGTGATGGCAAGGGATGGCTAAACATATAAACATCATTTAAGTATGGACTAATGGCCAAATTCCCAGAGACCAATCCCATTGAGCTTTTCTCTCTCCTTTTGACTTTATTGAAAGCTGAAATGCACTTAGCATCTGACAAAACTATGTCCCAAGCTTATTTTCCCCCATGATCTGGGATGTCACTAAATCAAATGAATACCTTTAATCTTTTATTCTATTCTTGATTTCTGGGATGTCTGCCACAGATATATCTGTGCCATCCTTTCTTCTTTAATGTCAGAGAATGCATTTTTACTTAGTTGCAGGGAAGAAACAAGACAAAAAATAATGCATGTAAATTGTTTTCTAAAATTTCAATGTCATTCCAAGTAAGAGTTAATGGATAGTCTTATCTCCCCCCAAACAGCAAGCTCAGCAGAATTGCTGTAGACAACTGCCTGCAGATCAGGAGACTTGATATTATTTAATTAGCATGGGTTCTTTGTTACCTTGAAGCAGATAAGTTTGCCTATTTAAAATGTTGAAAATCAGCTTTGTCTCCGGTCATGAGAGTATATGTCATTTCCAAGCCCTTCAGAAATGCTCACTAGTACCTGTCTATTCAACCATGTATCTCCTTGTCAGGCCATCTGGACCCAAAAGAAACTCTGGAGCTGCTCAGTCCTACCTTCATCCTAATTATTAAAAAAAAAATTAAAAAAAAAAAAAATCAGGATTTGAATGCAGAGTTTTGATTTGTTCTTCTTAATTTTTACAGAGAAGTGTTCTGTAGAGGCTGGTGCTGTTGGTGTTTTTCTGACAGTGAGCAGAAAGCTTAATTTCTGTTCCCTGCATTTCATCCAAGAGAGTCACTTGTCCTAATCATGGTACTATTATGTTATCCCTGCCAGCAAGTACTTATTTTTGAGATTACAGCTTTCTGAAGTTATTTTTTTTTTTTTTTCTGAAGATAAGTTATTTGCTTTTGAAAAGCACAGGGTAGCATCCTGTGATAGTTATGAGAGAGAAGCTTTAGCTGTATGAGTCAGCAAATTCCCTGTCTTTCTACTACCTAAAGAACCCTTTGAAAAGACAATCCAAAGGAAAATAAGCTTCCGGAAATCAAAGTAGTCAACAGCAAAGGATTTTTGTTCAGAATGTTAGAAACCACTGACTGACTTATTACCTGCTCAGTTATTAGTAACAGACACTGGATGGCAGGTGACCTGGATCCTCTAGTGCCAGGCAGAGTGAAGCCCTGCAGCCCTTCTGCCCAGAACTGAGGATGCGTGCCCCCCAACAGAGCCTGCTGATTTTCTGCATCTCACAGAGACCTTTCCCTCTACAGCCTGAATGCCCTTTCACAAGCAGTAAAGCATCAACTGCAATTAAAACACTCCTTTTTTTTGCACAGGGCTGCACTGAGATAATGTGAAGGGAGATGAATGAGGCCTGAACCCAAGAGATATTTCTGTTTCTGCATGACATCAGAGCAGTATTCACTTATAACCCTGAACAAAGTATTCAGTCTCCTAAGGCATAACATGATGTACTGTCTTTGAAAGTCACTAGTTAGATACAAGCACTGGTGAATTATGAAGTATTCAACAAGACAAAAACTTATACTGTGGCATTGTGTATTAGCAGTCCTGAGGCCGCTATATTTTAATGTACCCAAACGAACAACAATAGCTCAAGAAAAGCTTGAGTGCACACAGCCTGAGATAAAGAAACAAACTGCAAAGCTCAGCTTACTAACCACTAAGGTGGTGGATGGCAGCCAGCCAGTAAACTCCATATGAAATCTTCAGAATAACTTCTGTCAGACTGGAATTAGTATTAACTCCATCCCAGGTGTGGGTTCACACAAAAGATCTCTTCACACAATGGTTTCAGTCCACCAACATTTATTTTCAAGGTTATCAATACCACAAGCAAACCAGCAGAGTTAACCTTTTATGTGGAGCTGACCCCAAAAGAACAAGTGGCCTTTTTTTACCTTGCCTCTCCCATTCACTCCTGTTTTCCTTATTACATTTTCTTGGATGGTGATCTTGCAAGATGTCACAAGCTAACTGAGGTTATCTTGGGTCATTGGCTAGATGCAAGATCCAAGCCACTACCATCAGGGTCTTTCCTTTGAGTTGCTGTTAAAGGTGGGTCTGCAACAGTCATTCAGCTGAGGTCTGAACTTCCAATAATTTGGGAGTGTTGTGACTGAGGGCTTTGGTGTGGACTCATCACCAGGTGAGAGCTAAATTGGTATAAGGGCATGAGGTTAAGTACAATGTGATACATAAAAGTCTCAGCTACTCAGATTCATTAAAGCTCTCATGAGACTCTTGGAAGGACATTTTTTTCCATTAATACACAGAATCCTGTCATATCCAATGCTATAGAAATCACTGAAGTTCTCTAATTACTTCCCAAAATTGAGTGATGAATGTTATAATCCTATTCTCTTATTTATACATATTAGAACTTTTAAACTTCCATCAAGAACATTCTTAGTGCGTATTTCTAGACAAAAATAAAATATTTTTATTTTCAAAAGGTCCAAGTTCTCATTAAATTAAAAAAAAAAAAAAAAAAAAAAAAAAAAGTGAGAGTGATTTGTTGTTTAAAAACACCATTAAAACTGTATTTGAATCTTACAGATTTAAAGACCCTGCTGGTTTTAATTCTACCAAAATAATACTGCAATGAAGTATAGAAATAATTTTTGGTAGTTCAAGGGCTTGATGAAACAATTAATGAGATTAATCACAACTTATATTATCAGAAGAAGTTTAGCTATTTTTCACGTCAGATGAAGTAGAAATGTTTATATTCCGTATTAAAATAAAATGAAGTTGCAAATGCAAAGAGAATGCCAAGGGGCTAATTATTCATAAGCACTTGGCTAGTGTTACACCTATAACTGATATACTTGGTACTCTATTTTAAAGTCTGTAATTGAAACTTATTTACTTTTTAAGGACCATTTGCCTAAAATTAAAACCAATATTTAAAATCAGTCATTGTGAAACCGATACTCCATTAGAAAATAGAAAATATTTATTTAAAGTATAGTTTTCACATTCTCACAGACTTCCTGAAACCAACTCAGTCTGACAGCATATGAGAGAAAAACAAAGGCTGAAACAATGTGGTAGATCCTTTGTGCTTTCTGGGAAAAATAAATAAATAAATAAATAAATAAATATTTAGGGGGAAAAAAAAAGCAGAAGAAGCAGAAGCTGAGATTCTGCTGTCCATGACTTCTCTGCCTTTTTAGTGCCAGAAAGTTTAACGAGTGAAAAAAAGATTAATTTAAACACTAGAGAATGTCACTGTCTTGGAAGTTCGGATTTAGTAGCCTGGTTCAAATGAACAGGAAAGATATTTCACATTATTCTAAGCTGTGAAAGAGCTGCTTTCTTGTCTGTGTTATCTCCCTGAAGAAAAAGTAATGGAATAACCTCAACTCTCTGTAAGTTATAGACTGTCCTGTCCTTTAACTGAATACCCTAGGTGTGCCAAAAATTGGGTCATGACATGAGATACATTCAAATAGCCTCCACTGTTAGGACTGTCAGAGTGAAACTGAAAGTGTACAACACCAGCCAGAGTACCACAGTATTGGTGCATGCATTTTTGAAAAGCTTGCCCCTTGCATGGACACTTTTCAGTTAATGTGTGGGCTTGTTCCACATGAGATAGACCTTATGTATGTAGCGTGATGCACTAAGCACACAGAGTATGAAAGCTTATATTGAGATAAAGCAAGCTGCAGTCTAGTGAGGAGGTTTATTAAAAACACAGTGAGGATAAGGAGTGTCTCACTTAACACATAATATGTGTTTAGGAAAATGGATTCAAAGCCTTTAAAAATATTGTTATTACAGTAGAAATGCAGAGCAATCTAACTGAAGTGCCTTCTTCAGAAATGCATTTTTTAATATGTAAAGGGTCTACCAGAGAAAATAGATATATTTTGCTTCCTGTCAAACTCTTGCATTTTGGGAAGTAAGACCCAAAGGCAGAAAATACCAGGGGAGGGGCCACCATAAGCTTTCCAGCCATGTCACCATTGTTCCTGTTCATCTGGCCTCCAAGACGGGTATTACTGGATAGCATACAAAGCATGAAAAACTGCCAGGCTTAAGACTCATAGTAGTTAACCAGTGAGCAGCTGAAGACATCATAAAATATGGCAGAAAGTTTAGCATCTTCCCAGTTTTTAAATTTTCATCACAATTAAATCCAATATTGTATCCTGGACCAGCTGACTTACAGCTGAAGCCACGGTAGAGCTGAAGAAAATCCCTTGCATAGCTGGTGAAAGAGGATAAAAAAGACAGAAGGGTCTGATGGCAGACTCCATTAAGGCTTGAATTTTCTTATTTAGAAGTAACCTAAAGAGGAGGCCACTACACTCCTGAAGTAGATGGGATTTTTATTATCAACTTCAAAATAATGCAGGTATTCATTTTTGGCATGTGTTTTTTGTGCGGTCACTGACCTATTTAAGTCTATTTAAGCTCCATAGTTTAACATTTGCCAAATCCTGTAGTATAAATGAAACATGGGAGTGGATTTTTTTTAATTATGAGACAGAAGTACTGTATTTTTAGAAACAGTTATTTCTCTGTCTGCCAACTTATAAATACATTGTTAATTCATGGAAAGTGTGTTCCTTATCTCATTACCATAACATTGCTCTTTTAACTCTATTTAATATGCAGAGAGAAGAAGAAATTGGTTAATATTACTTCCTTGACACAATACTGCATCAGAGCAGGTGCAACCAGAGAAGAGTTATGAATACAAAGTAGAACAGCACTAAGTTAGTAGGGACATGTCATTTAAGACTGTGCTTTTGAATTCTACTGCATTACTGGAAACAGGAAAGGAAAATACTTGCTACTGGTCCGGTTAATATTTATATCCTACTATACAAATCATTGGTATGAAGGGATCTCAGTATTCAAAATACTAGATGCTAAGGGATCAGTGCTAGCGGGTAAACAAATTGACTCTAAGATCACATCGTTCACATATAATATCACATGCACAAAGCTTGGAAAAGTAGAATTTTCCATACATCTCTGTCCTAAATGAATTACTTATTACCATCGTCACACATCTCTGAGTGACTGCCTGTTTAGACATGGGATCCATGTGAGAGGAAGGAAGGCTGATTTTCTGCTATGCTCTAATCAAGAATGCAAAAATCTTATGTAGCCAGGAGAGTTGATTTAGCAAAGTCAGTATCATATTCTAATGCACAAAATGCCTCGTCTCTCCTGTAAAATCTTTACATTTCACAGGTTGCCAATGAAATCTTCAAAATAAGTTGTGACTAACAGAATACCTGCAGCAGAAAGCCTAAAACAGTATCTATGAGTCCTTATCGGTCTCTCTGGAACATTAATTTGCATAACCATGGATGGTAGATTAAACATCAGCTTTGTTAACTACAGCGTTGACAGAAAAGGAAGTGTGGAAGAACTGCAGTGGTATATCCTGTGGAATTAGTTCATTTCATGAAGAACAGTCCTACATTTCTTTAGCTCTCTTCAGGCTGGAGCTCTGAAGTACATGGTTTTGCTCATCTGACATCTCTTCTGTGATGAGAGTTCTGCAGGAGCTGCTGGCTTTTGTGCTCATCTTGATGGGTAGTTTAGGAAGTTACATTTCTCCTGTTCTATGCCTCAGGATTGTTCAAGCCCAGGAAATATTTTAACTCCTTTTGTGTCGGAGGTAAGTAGGGGAGAACATAAAATTTAGAAATTACTCTATAGCACCCTGCAGTGCTTTCAGGAAAACAGAATTAACTGACAGAACACTGTGTGACCACCCACAGATCCTCCATGAAAGTGTTTTGTTTCAGGTTTTTCACTGCAGAAATTCCCCGTTGCATGCAGAGATCAAGCTATAAGAGCCCAAGGCTGCCAGTATTTCTACCACATTTCTACTTCATTTCTACCACAAGCACTTCCAAAGGTTTTACTCTTCCTACTTCCCTGTACTTACTTTCCTCTACTCATTTCCAAAGTCAAAGCAAAGTAAATCCATCCATGCCATGTAAAGACATATGATCTGACACATTATTTCAGAAGCTGAATGTATGATAAGATCATACTGTAGTCATGTTACAGGCGAAGGTTTTCTTTAGAAAAGTGACTTTCTTTTGAAAGAAAAGTGAAGAGGAATCATTCTTCAGCTAACTTCAAAAAGTACATGAAACGCCAAAAGGAATAAAAACCTCCACCTTGAACCAATAGTCACTGATAAAATCAAATATCAGTAATAAATACAATAAATTCTCAAAAATGGTTTATGAACTCTCTTAATGGTTTATGAACTTTACCTCTCTAAGCTGATGGCTTTCATTCAGCTCAGGTTGGTAGAAAATAAAAGTCATTAGCAACAGAATACCGTTGGTAATATATATGATCCTTGTTTGAACAACCCAAAATTCAATCAAGGTTCAGCACCTTCCCAGACAAAAAATGAACATGCTGAAATATCAGTGAAGGATTTATTGCTTTCACTCAGTCCTATATGAAATTTGACCATTGTGCTTTGATTCTGAAGTCTTTGGAAATAGAAACAGTCACATAAGAATAACAGTTAAGTTTATTTTTTCTCTCTTCTCAGAGAGAAAAATAAATTTTCTATTTCTAAAGTTGATGTTATTCATATGGGCTCAACACAACCTATAGATTTGTATTTTCTAGAGACCAGATAATTTGAAATGGTAGCCAAATTTCTGTTGTCAACAGGTGACAAGGCCACATTATACATACTCAGAACTAGCAGAATCTGACAATCTGAAAAAAATAAAATTAAAAAAAAAAAAAAAAAAATCAAGGTCACTGTGAGAAGAGAGGTCCATAAAATTCCTCAGGCACTTAAAAAGTGACCATCCATCTTCAGAGGCTGAGCACACTGATACTACTTTAAAGAGAAACTTATCTATACCCCCAGACTTCACTAAATACATAGAATCCAATACTTGCTGTCAATGATGTGCCTTAACTATATATAAAAATGAAAAAATCTTTATACTCAATTGCCAATTACCAGTCCAAACTGTATCTTTCATCCACATTTAAAACCTTTAGAAGGGAGGCCAATAACAAAAGTAGTGAGAGGCTTATAACTGCAATGATACTACTGGATATAGAATAACTGTGCAGATTAATTCCTAAATACCTTTAGGTAAACTAAATTTTTGGCCTAAGTACACAAAAATATCCCTAGTTGCATCTAGTAACTAAGAATAGATCTATTTTTATTGTAGTTTTTGCCTTTCCTCACCTTTGCCTACCTGAAACCTGTGCAGTGCAAACCTCAGAAATTCATTGTCATTCAGTTTACCAGTTTCAGATAAATTTTGGAAGCTTGCCTACCAATATGTACCACAAGGCTGGAGATTGACCTGTGGTCATTAGGCAGAGGTGGCAAAAGACTTTGTTGGAACCCACTGCATATTTCTGATTCATTTTACATTAGATCGGCTTCTTTCAGTGTACATTCTGTGGATCCCAATGACCACTTTCCACTTCTACAGAGTCAGTGAAAAACAAACAAGAAAAGCAAAATTGTTATCACCAGGACTGAATTTTCTATGTAAGGGCTGAAACTTGCTTCAGAAAATGTCTAGAGCTCTGAAGATGAAGAGAGACTCACAACAAATGTATTAAAATAAAATGAATGTAGGCTTTTGAGTCTCACCCAGACCTTGACACCAGTGTCTCATCTCCACAGACTTCTGCTGTTGAAATGCTGCCCAGCTGGTGACTCTTTTCAAACCTGTCGGTCTGTTGATATGAATTTGATTTCAACAATATCCTTGCAGAGAAGATGGAAAGTGTGTGTATTTTCCTTCATTGTGGATAAAGAATATGAAAGCATTCTTTACATTTCCTGTTTTCTTAAATTGCTAGATCTATGCAGATGTGAGTTTCCAAATTTCTTCAGAAATTTTCCAAGATGTTTTCATCCATAAAATTTCTAATTTTGTTTGGAACACCTTGGGTTCGGCAATGATTTTTGAATCCACAGTGTCGTTCTGAGGTAACAATGCCTGGGGTCCTTCTGAACTCATGTATGGGCCAATGGCTCCTGCCACTCTGGTACAAGGACAATATTTCCATCAAGTCCATTTGGAATAAACACATGGATGGCTTCTGCATGTCCTCTGTGCCACTGATATCCTCCTCAACTTCACTACCACTCTCAGTTTTGAAAGTGACAAGACTCTTTCTCTCTGCAGATGCTGGAATTTTATAATCTGTGAAATTATATATACATAAATGTGTGTATGTATAATATATATGTATTATTATTATATTGTATTTACATTTTATTTAATAAATATGACATGTGTGTGCAGGGATATATCTTCAATTAAAAAAATAAAAATAAAATAAAAAATAATAATAGGGCAGAGGAGGGAAAGTGTTTCTTTTTTTATTATTATTTTGATAGCAACATACCTGTAGTGGCATTTTACCTGGCCTCACTTCAGGACACTACTATAAGTACTGGGCACAACTCACCATGGCTGGCTACAAGTACTCCATAGAAACACAGGCTACACACTCTCTGGAATGTGATAGAGTCTTAAATAAACATGCTTGCACTTTTAGTAATCCAAGATTCCACTCCTGTGACAGAAATAGGCACAGGAATGCCTGTTATACAGTGACTCTTAACACTTGTCCTCAGGTTTATAGCAAAAAATATTGGACCCTGTGGTCTCTGTTCATTCCCTCTTTTTGCAGCACCATGTAGGTAATGGAGTCCTAATGGAGGTAATGCAGTGGGTAGCTACATGTCCTATCAACATGCTTAAGCAAAGGAAAATGGGCACAACAGACACAATAGGTTATTTATAAGAATCTCACAAAACTTTCACAGTATCCTGGTTATCAGGGATAGATTACGCAACAGCAGCTGTGCTGTACTGTACCTCCAGTTTGGGGTGTAAACAGCTGGGGACATTCAACAAAGAGGGACGTCTATATGAGTCTGCATATATATGTGGCATGGCCATGGGCCATGGCTGTCAAAGCTGCTATGTTTTAAGCATCACCCTTGGTTCTGTTAGGAAACTGCTTTCAGTTGGTATGTGTGCTGTTCTATGACTTCTCTGGATGATTGTTTGCTACAAGAAATAGATCTGTAAACATCTTAAGAGGTGTCATTCTTTCATTACATAGTGCTACAATGAATGCACTTTCCATTCCAAATATTTGACCCTTGAATATTTCCATCCTGGCCCCAAGTTATGCTCCATAAAATCCTATATTCACTTTCCTGAAAAAGGCATTCCTTCGCTGTTTTGCTCACACAGGTGTTTGACACATTAAGTGATTATGATGGGCTCTTCATTACTGACAATTTGTGGGGTTTAGCTGTTCATGGTTGAAGTCTGAGTCTTAGATGTTAGGGACAGCAGATGGGCTGCAGATGGCATAGCTGCTGCCCTGAATTTAATAGTTACTGTAGAAGAAATTGCTGTGCTAGTTTGCAGCATGAAGGGAGTTTCAACTGTGATATCAGTCCTAAAAAACTAACAAAAGTTGCTGTGATGTAGGAAGTTAAAGAAGCCTTGTTTTAGTAAAACTGTAGACTGTTTTAAAGTGAGAGCCTCCCTCAATATTTTTTTTCACTGTTCACTGTTCCATTACGTATCACATATACAGCACAATCAAATAAAGTATGCCTATAATGACTAGTCCTCACACTTCAGGTACTGATGCTTTCTCTTCCCTTAAATCAATTGACAATGTGGAGAGACAGCCAGCCAACACAGGAAAGTCCTTAGAAGTGAATAAAGAAAGGTAGGGAAAGATGGAAGGAACTGTCAACTTCAGTTTGGAAATTGCATTTCTCCAAAGTGAGCATTATCCAAAAAACCTTCCCTTATACCTCAGAACCAATTGGAAAAGGAAAGGTGGCTGGAAGGAGGAACTTTTTCAATTGTGTTGTGAAAGAGCTGTGTGAAGCATCCTGATCTACTTTGTCTTGCTAACAGTTGCAAGTCTTGGTTTTGCCACCACAGTTCACTTTGTGCTTTGTTAGGCTTTATCACATCTGGACTCCTTCCAAAGGAGAAGAGGGGAGGCAAGACCACAAGATTTCCAAGCACAATTCACAGTGCCAGTGAAATCAAGACCTCCCACAGGCCTGTTGAAATCCCTTCTGCACAAAGACAACCCTTCCTTGCCATCCCTCAGAGTATGTTTCAAGTTGTATTTTCCATTTCCAGCTTGTCTCCAATCAGAAAAAGCAATTCTCATCCACCTGTCTATTTAATGTGGATTTCCATGTATTATAAAAACCTCCTGAAAACAATAAAAACTCCTAGGCATGCTGAAAACAATTAGACCACCCCTAGCAGATTCATGAGTGCATGGTGAAGTGAATATGCTTCTGGGTATAGACCTATGACCAGTTCATGTTACTAGCTGCATCTATTTGAGGTATTCATGTGGTAAACAGATGTGAATCCTCAGCAGTGGAATTGCTAGAAGGGTGAAACATTGCCACATAAAAAGTGTTTCTCTCCCACAGGGGCTTTCTCTCCTGGTCTGGAGGGCAGTTGTACCCTGCCATCTTAATTATGTGACAGAAGCTTCCTATCTCTGATCTCTCTCTGTACAATTCAGTCACCAGAAATAGAAGCTCATACGAAGCAATATTTGCATGACCTATATCTCTTCTACAGACTTCAAGCCACGTCATGTGCTTTAGTAACAAAGAAGGAAAAGGATGCAAAATTTGTTTTAAGAATCTCATTAACAGATGTTTCCCCTTCCGCCATATTGAATGTTGAGCACTACACAATTAAGAGAGAAAGCTGTCAGCCCTACACTTCATTTTCAAACACTCTGAAATGAGGGTACTAGGTCTTTGGTAAAAGCACTGTTGTCTGCGTTTAACTTGCCTAGGAAAATTCCCTTTGTAGACAGCATCTGGTATCTAACCAGGTCTTTCCTTTCATGCAGTTTTCCTGTTGGACCAAGGAGCAGGGAGATTTAACTAGCTGCCTCTCATGACATAGGAGCCTATAGCTCCATCCAAACTAGAAGCCAGAACTCCTGCTCGCCTCTGACTTCCACAGTGTTCTGCAAACCTGGACATGCCAGACCCTCCATGTTAAAACACTTACCCATACAGCTCACAGGTTGGATAAACCTTTTATTCTCTTCTGTTCTTTCTAAATCTGTGGCAGACATGACTCTTTGTTTCAAAGCAGGTTATTTTAATAAAGAGAACAATGGTCTTTTCAAGGCCATAAATTTAAAACTTGGGAAAAGCCACATCAAAGCCAATTAGGAACCAGATGTTGTTGATATGGATTGCCAACAAAATCAACCAGAAGTGAGAGTGCTGTGTGCTTTCATAGAACCATGCACCATAATGCTAAATCTATAGCTTTAGACTCTCTGTGGCCTGGCAAAGCAAAAATGTGAGGGTGAGATCTCTAGTACTGTTAACATATTTTGTCCAAGGTATACATACCTCTTGTGTGTGCAATGGTTAAACCCATATGTGTGTAACACATACATACATTTATTTTCTCGAGTAAATTTTGAATATATTCCAGAATACCAACACAAAAATGGGAAAATAAAGCAAAGTATTCATACCATGAAATGCAGCAATGTGATCCTCCAATATGGCCACTGTTTATAAAATCATTAGGCAGTGAGCTTGTAGGGGAGTACATTATACAAATGTGTATACAGCCTTCAAGTTTAAACAGATCATTATATTTTAACTGTAGCTAATGTAATCATAACTAGTAGATTTCAAGTTTTATAAAGAATAACAAGAATCTCCTGCTTTGGGATTCATACTTAATTCCTTTTCACTCTTCTATAGCTATAATCACAGGGTTTTGTGTTTGTTGTGTTTGGGTTTTTTTGTTGTTGTTTTTTTTGTTGTTGTTGTTGTTTTGCATAAACACATGCCTATACAGCAGACCTTCAGCAAACTTTAAATTCTCTTTCTGCTCAAAACAAAGTACCAAAGAGAATGAAATAAAACTTGCTTTTATATGACACATTTCCTATTCAAGTTATCCTACAGCACTTTCAAATAATGAGTTGGAAGCTGTAAGTGGAGTCATGCAGCAGTTGTTAGTTCAAACACAGGCCTGAATGTCAGAACTTATTTCAGTAAAAAGAAGAAAGTGCTAGTCAAAACCAGAGTTTCCTTCTCATTCTTTCCATAATGTCCATTAGCTCTTTAAATCTCACCTGGCAAAAGCAGAAGAGTTCAGCTGGTAACTTATGTTGCCAGATGTTCACTGTCGGTTTAAAAACTCTTTAAAACCATGTGTACAGAGATGCTCACAGACACTTCTATGCACACAAATGTCTAAAAAGTAAATCAGAGGAAACCCTAACTTTTAATCAAGGACCAGACAATTTACTCCCCTTCTCAGTAATACAATGCTCACTTAGGGAAGAAGAATTCAAGGAAATCCCTGCATATCCAGCTAGTGGAAATTCCATTTTACTTTCACAGTCACCAAAATTTGCGCCAGTCTGTTAGGCTTCTCCTGTCTGCAGTATTAGCCCACATTAAGAAATACTCATTCCTCAGGCACTTATGCCTGAAGGAACTATTTGCAATTCCCAGTGATTTCCACAGGAGTTACATCTGTGTATATAAAACCAGTTCTGGAGTCTGGCTGTTTTGCTAATAATTTCCTCTAGATGTGTAAAACGTAGCACTGCTGTTTGTAAGTCAGAACTCTTACATAAAATAATAGGACAAGCAACCACTAAATCTAGACATATTTCAGAAAGTGGCAGGTTTTCCCAGGAAGCTGAAAGGCCAAACAAAAGAACAGAGGGTCTTCTTCACCTGCCTCCACAAGCCACAATTTGAACTACAACAGGGTTCTAATGGCCTGTCTGTTTTCTTTTCCATTCTTACAGAATTTATATCCTTCATTAGACCAAATAACACTCTGCTAAAAGAAAGATGGATTTAAAAATGCCTCCTGGGAACAAAAGACCAGAACAACTGTCAAACCCTGTCCATACAGTGGACTCTAACAAAAATCCTGACATCAGATCAACAGCAGGCAGATGGTGGAAAGCAAAAACAGAGGAGGACATGCTTCAGAAAGAAAAAAAAAAAAAAAAAGATGGAAATGATAATTCACTGACTTTGAAGCAAATGCTCCAAGGTAAGTGGGAGGCTACACCTGAAGTCTGATTCTTTTGTCAGTTTAGTATTATTCTCTTGTAAGTAGCTGTAAAACAGACACTGGTGACAAATAATTTTTAAAAACTGGGGGGTTGGCAGTATTTCAGTGTTCAAGAAACAGGGGCAATGGCCTAGACAAGTTAAAAGTAGCTGAGGTAACTGTTTTTCATCACTGAAACAACAGTCTGCTGCATGGAACTGGGGAATAGACAGGGAGACGTGCTGATGACATGAGGAATATCCAAAGACTGGAGAAGTAGGATAAGTCTTTCTTCTTATTGCAGTGGTAAAAACTGCTGCAATTTCTGTGCTACTGTGGCAGGTTAAAAGGATTTTTCAGTAAGGCCACCAGCAGAGGAGCATTTCACAGCATTTGACCCCATCACATGATAGAAAGATGTTACTTGTTTGCTTAAAAGTCATGTCCTGTTGCAATTCAGACAAGAAATATGAGCAATCAAGAAAGCAGTCAAACCAGGGCATGCAGGCAGAAGGACCAAGCACAAAGGAGGTGGAACAATGGGGGATTATTGTCTGCCTCTCTCTTCACCCCCCTCCACCTGACTTCCTTCTGCTGTGGGGCTGTAGGCAGCACTGTTTTGACTCATGTGACCCTTTGCAAAGCAGCACCTTCAAGAATTCAGACAGATCGATGAAAACCACGACCTTTTCTTCCAGTCTTTATTTTTAGCCATCCTTGTGCCCTTCACCCAATCACTGCATGAATAACAACAGCTGAAGAGTCACGCTAAATGGCAGGCTGCTATCTATCTGAAATGTGGCAGAATTGCTCTTCACCTTGCCAAAAGGAAAAAATATATATTTGAATAATTCATTGAAAGGTTTGACCAACTGACCAGTGTCCCTGCTCTCTCTTGCATCTCCCCTGCCTGCATTTGAGGAAGGAAAGTGAATTCTCTGTGTACTTTCTTCTCACATCCTGCCAGCAGAAAGCCCAACTTGCAAGCTGAATTGACTTGACTGTAGTAATATTGTTCTGCTGAGACAAGAGCAATGATCAGCACAACAGCACTGTTAAAAATGTTATAGGCTTCATAAAAACAATCACATCAGCTATAAAACGGTAGGTGATCATGACTGCTACACCGCTCCCATCATAACTTAGCTTGACTTGTCTGGATGGAGAAACAAATTATAGACAATTCCCTTTTCTTTCCCCATTACAGTGCAAAGTGATACAATGTCCCTATTCCCTGCTAGACCTCTGATGCTATAAAGATAGAACAACGATTTTAGAAGATAGGAGATGAGATTTGGGGTTGGAAAATGGCTGTTTGGTGTTACAAGGTCTGTTAAAAAGTAGAACTAAGTAATAGCCAGCATATTTTTAAGGTTCATGAGAACCAGCAATTGTACTGTGGATAGCTCATCAGTAAGGAATGGATTGAGCAACGCCATTTATGACTCAACGTCTGCATTTTTTCTAGGTAAGGCTCCCTCTGTTTAAAATCACCAGTAGTTCACAATCAGGTCCTGTACAAATGTTGTCTGAAAGGCTTACACTGGTATATAACTACCACTGCAATCCTCTCTCATACTCTACATCTTTATACACTGCATAAGGCATTAGATCTTCGTAATTAGAATATCAGTCATTCAAGCAAGACTATGCTTGACTTAGGTCAGAAAAAAAATGAGTGATGTTGTCACTCAGAGAGCTGAGGGAGCTTTCAGTTCAGAGTGATGCAGGACTCTCCAGCAAGGTGTGTTCAGGTAAGAGAATTTGTCAGCTACAATGACAGCTCTGCAAATAACTGATATTCCAGAGGGTTATCCAAAAGAAAAAGAGACGAAGCAGTTTAGTCTTTCTCAAAACAAACTTCCTTTGCTTGCTTTTTTGTTTTCCTTGCCAAAATTAAAAGCCCAGAAAAAAAATGCTGTTTATTAAATGGAGCAGCCCAAGAGGTCCCATTCTAAATGTGCTGATTGAGTTGAACTGCGTAAAAGGCAAATAAAGTGCACAGCAGTGTTTACAAAATAAGAGCAAGAAAACAGCTTTCCCTTCCACCCATAGTGAAGGAGAACTTTGCTAGGTTTTTCTCCTGCCTGAAGAGACTTGAGTGAACGTTGCTGCTGCTGAGAGTGTGGGTTAGCCATCAGGCTACAGCACAGGGTGGGGAAGGGGAAGCAAGGAAGGGAAATGGGTATTGATCCTCCCTTATTCTACTTCTTTTCAATAATTTAATAAGCACTGGAGTAGCAACAGCTACTCAGTGTCCCCAGCCTCACATATCCCTTGCTTGGCCTCCCTTTTAATTAAAGTAGCTTTAGCATGATTTTTTCTTCCCCCTAAATTATCCAGAACATTAATGCATTTTTTCTATTTCTTACACTTGCTCTTCTGACTTTTGAGTTACCTCAAACCCCAAATATTACAGATTTATTGATCTCACAACTGCATGAGATGCACACCAAATTTACAAGAAAACAGTTAAAGGTGTGACACAGGAAAGACAACACAGGAAAAGATAACACACAGGATAGCACAGGAAAGATAACATTATCCAGAAATTAAAAATTTACATGTAAATATCATCTGTGTCAGTGGGAGAAACACAATCTAAATATAAGATACCATTCAGATTAGTTATGTGTCTTATCAAAAGAGTAGGATTTTTTCCTCCTTAAATTCTCGATGTGTAAAGTCATGCACTATTATTACAGTAAGAAATAAATATAAAGGCCTCAGATGGAGAGAGACAACAATTAATACACTTTAGAAGTTTCTAAAATAGATATTCCTCATACAGTAATTCAGGTAAGTTGGTTCACATTTCCTGAATATCAGGACTTTGAAACCAAAGCCTTATCTTCTTGATAAGTAGTGACTCATGATTTTGAATGACAGCAAGCTGCAGTGTCTAGCCCTGATGGCTCCTAAGACAGTAAGTTTTAGACTTGTCACTGATCTGAAGGAGGGTATTTTTAGTCCTAGGCCTTTGGGAGGAGAAAACCAGACATGCTGACATCACTGTGAACGACGCTATAGAAGAAACCAGGTAAAACTGAAATTCCACTTTTGGGAGAAAGTGAGAAACATTTTTTGTGGTCTGGTATTTTAAGAGGTATTTATTGCAATGACACCTATTTGAAAAAGACACTTCTTTGATGGAAATATATTAGTAAAGAGATTTACATTTTTATAAGATAGATTTATATCTTTATATCTTTAAAGGCTCATCATTAGATGATATAGGTTTCTCAAAGCCATGTAACCAGCTATTATGCCATATGCTGCTATAACAATTATTTTTATAAAACATTAGCTTTGTGCTGAGAAACATAAAAATCCAAAATACTTTGGAAAATAACTAGGAGAGTTTCAGACACAGTGCTCAACAGCGCTTATCATTCACTACTGTATACAGCCTTACAGTTGAAAGCCTTGGGGTTTGGTGTAAAATGTTACAACGTGATTTGAAACATTACCCTATTTGTAGAACTGAGGTGGATGAGCCCTCACAAGAGGAGTTGTTTTAACATGATTTGCTGTATTCTTTTACAGAATGAATCCTTTGTAATAGTATTTTCACAGTTTGCTGCCCCTGAATTGATCCTCCCTAAGCTCACCCTGATTGTTTGAATGTGAAAATCTGTAACACCGTGCCATAGCCTTTTTGTCAGTGGTCCACAATACATGGACAGGGAAGAGAGCATGCTCAGAAGACCTCAAATGTCTGGAACGCAGACCGCTACAATATGAATGTGAACTGGAGGATTGTTTTTCAAAGACAAATATCCACCTCCCTTTTCAATGTTTTGAAAAGTTAAAATTTTATTCTGCATCAGCTTAAGATTATATTGAAAAAAAAAGTTTTCATTGCAAAATGCGGAAGCACGGTTTTCCAGAGAACTCTCCTCCTATTAATGCCTCTAAATTGGGATGAGGAAAGATTTGAACCTTCTTTGCCTCTTATCATATTATCTTTTTTAAAAAATATGCCTAAAATAAAACATTCTAACTGCACAAAAATGGGTTCAGGCCTAGGACACCCATAATGACTGTGGAAGCTTTTCTTTCTAAGCCCACCTTAACAGGAACACAACAGCAGATGATGAGTTAGTCCCAAATGCAAATTCCAGTCCTGTCATAGTGAAATCCATCTGGCTTCTTGTATTTTAAACTTACACCACTGGAAAGGCCAAGGATGGGGTTGCTGTACTACCTGTACAGCCTGAGCACGTAGCTCCACCACCCCACAAGATGACATGACAAGCACATCCCTACCCCTCTGCCGTGAGTGTGCTTGGGCTGTGTCTGGAAATGGGCAATGTACAATGGGGGCTGGCACTGCCAGAGCTCACTCAAGACCTCTGCCAATTGTGGACATCAACTTAGAGCCAGGCAACAGATCTTCCTCATCCTACTGTTACAGGGAAAGACTCATTGTCTTTCAACTGAAGTCCCTGGAATTAACAAAGCAAGCACTTTTTTTTTTTTTTTTTCTCCCTTCACATAAAATCTGTGTGGTTTTAATTTGAAAATTCAGCTCTGATTAAGAATTTTCTTCTCTCCTCTTCCTCCCATCTGGCTGTTTATTGCTGACTCTCCTTCCAGCTGAGAACAGTAACTGGCACATCACCACCCACAGAGACTCTTTAATGATCCAAGGGAAATCTAATCACATCGTACCATCACATAAATAACAGCAGTTGGTCTGTGACTTACTAAGTCCTAGTGAGGGCCAAAATCTGAACTCCCAATTTTCAGCATTAGTTGTTTGGGGTTTCCATTTGTTTGTTTCTTTTTTAGTAATAGAACTATTTTCATTCCTCCATTTCACCTGCTGAGTCAGTCTGAGACATCATAATGGCCCATAAAACTACCATCTGGGACATAAAATCTCAGGTTTCTGCACATGAACATATTCTGCCACCTTTTGTGGCAGAACTTCCCCTGCTATGCTGTGCTCTGTTTAGCCCAGAGTGTTACAGAGAACGACTGTGTCTGTAGACAAGCTACTCTCTTCTGGTAGCACAGCAGCATAGAGGTTAAAGCATATGCTGATTTTTCTCTGCCAACATTTTAATTTAATGTAAATTAATTGATTTATTGGAAAAAAAAAAAAATCCTATTCAATGCATATGTGAGAACAAGCAAACACACACACAAAAAAATCCTACTTATATATGCTCTGCTTACGTATCCATGTCTGAAATGTTGTGCTGTTGTGATATACAAAAAATATGAAAGGAAATCAGGCACTCAAATAGCACCAGCGAAGTAGAAGGGTGATTCTTCTTTTTCCCAGGAGGCTATTGTTGACATCAAGCTGTGCTGAATCAGGAGAATAATGGTACTCAGAAACCAATAGATCCTGCACTTCAAAAATGCCCATCCTTCTGAGAAGCCATGACATCCCTTAGCTATACGGAAAATTGAGGATTCAGTTCTCCTCAGGATGAGGCAATGAAAGCATTAACCCTAAGCAAAAAGAAAACTTACAGTACGGAATGACAGAAAAGAAAAATTCTGCTGTAGATATCTTTTTGTGGCATCAGAAACTACATGAGGTTTATGATAGCTACATGAAAATAAAACAAAAACATCTTCACAGTGCTTGTGTCATTCAACTCCTCCCTTTCCTCCTTGCTTTCATTTTAGACAAATGGAAGCTTTGGTTTAAAACCTTAGGGGATACATTTAACCAATTCTGCCTTACTTCCTCTACTTATAGCAGTTACTCCATCTGAAAACTAAAATCCTCCCTAACACTGGTTATCAAATTGGTTATCAGATATGTAACTAACATCTAAATTATTCATAGATTTTTGTTTATCAAAATATCATAAATATGCATTCAATAGTTGTGTTAAAATATTTAAAGATATATTAAAACAAACCTTTGACTAATTTCATTCCCTGACTGGAGGGCACAGGAAGCAGCAAATTGTCTTGTGTAAGATTACAGATTTGTATGAGACTACCAATGCCAAAACCAAGAGTGAGATCAACAAATACAAACCACTAAAAAAAAAATAAAAATAAAAAATAAAAAACGAAAAAAAAACTCTAATAATTATGACTTGAAATAAGCAACAACAAAAAAATGGTTACCAATTGCCAATTCAAACTGAACATGATCTAATTAATATCTCCCTCTCCCTCACTTTCTTTTTTTTCCTTGAATAGGAAGAAGAAAATTCTAATATAGCTCCTGGTGCAGCATTTCATGGATACTGCTGAATTTTAAGAACTGAAATGGGTCACTATTGCCCTTAAGAGGAAGCTAATGTAAGTAGAGCATAACTGAGAGGGTCAAAGGACACAGAGACAATTTTTTGTAGAAATAGATAATGTATTTGATGAGGAACAGCTGATATGCTTGGGAAAAAAAAAAAAAAAAAAAAAAAAAAAAAGCTCAGAGTCCCATAAGCAAGCACTAGTATGGTGTATGAAAGAAAGAAGCAAGTGCAAGTTATGTTGGTTAAGCTGGCAGGGAAGATGGGAAGATTCTCTTGTAAGAAGATGAAAAAGATCACAGGAGAAAAACATGAAGTTGCAGATCAGCTCAAGTCTGGTCAAGGCACAGGAGCTTCTGAATATGTTCTATTTGCACAGCTTTTATGCCTCTTGTTTCACATTGAGGGATCTGGTGCAGGCAGGTGCAGCATCAGGTGCAGCTCACCAATGGGTTTTAAAAGGGCAAGCATAGTCAGGAGATATTGGGGTTCATTCTGTTGAGGTGCTGTGACATTCTGAGGTTTGCTTTTCTCTGTCTGCACTTAACCATACAGAAGCCACCGGTTTGAGCAGAAGTTAACTGCTTCCAAAACTTGACAAAGAGTGACATTGTTTTGGTCCCTGGTCCTTGCACAGGTGAGGCAGATAAGGTTGCGAAAACACATCCCACAGAGGGAATTCTTGCATGGACTTGTGGATTTACTGCTAGGCTTAAAAATGAATCAAAGCTATGATTTCTGCTTTAAAGATTTGTGTCAGGCTTTTATGTATTTTGGAAAACATGGGATACAAGAAAGTGAACTGTAAAGCATGATTCTAAACCAAAATTAAAAAAAAAAAAAAAAGTGGGGGGGGGGGGAGGTAGTTTTATTGCTGGTTAGTACTTCTTACCCAGGACACCTAACACACATCCTGGATGAGAGATGAGGATTCAACATTCACAGCAAGGTCACATTTTCACAGTCCTGGATGTAATGTTGACCTTAAAATGCACTCTCCCTCTCTGAGCCACTTCTGAGCTAATAGTTTACGCTAAGTCTGGATGTGTTGATTTAGTGTTTTGTTTTAGTTAGTTTTTAGTTTTTAATACAGGTGCATCCTGAATGACCAGCAACTTAATTACCTCAGGGTATACAAACACAAGTGTTGTAAATGGTTTTCTCTGGAGACAAGTGTTTGGGAATCTCAAAGTGACCTGCTATCCCCACTCCTGATCCATCAAGATTTGGGGAAAGTAAAACAGCAAGGTAACATTGGAACTGAAAACCATCTCTTCCTCTTTCTTATTCAGCCTGCTGGCTGTTTCATTGCTACCTAGTGCAAACAGGTCCCCTTACACAGGGCTCTTAAACTTTAGATGAGATATTGGTAATACAAACACTATGTTAACATAGGATTTCTGGTAGTTTGAGTTCTGCAGGGATTGCAACCTGTTCATTATTAATGCTGATGACAAATTTGGAAGTGAGATGTTTTGCTCAGACATATCTATGAAAAGACATGTTCCTTCCTTACTTTCCTCCCACCATAAAAGATAGCAGGATGTTGTAACATATCCCGTCATCGGAGGTCTTTAAAAACAGGTTGAAGAAACATTTGTTCAGAATGATAAGGAGACAGACAGATTCAGCCTTGCAGAAAGGTGATGGATTTGACTTTGCTGCCCCTGGGCTATATTGAAGTTCCTATGAAGTCAGTGTCAAATACACTATAATGGTCTGTCTACTTTAACAGTTAAAATATTAATTAGCACAAAATCTAATTGACAAGCTGGAGCTGAATGGAGGAATTAGCTAATAATGTATGATTAAACAACAGTAAGCAAGGTCAGTGCTTGACTAAATATTCAGTAATCAGTGATTAGATTTTGTTGGTCGATCTCTTAAAAAGACCTGATTGGAGATGACCTCTTTCTTTTAGATTAAGTGTCTGCTCAGGCTGAGTTACTATTGATCAAGAAGCTGACCTTACTACCAACACTGGTGTTCCTACATTACTAATCTCTTTGCATATTGTGTGCACATAGTCACTGGAAAACTTCAAAGAGATTCGATCAAGTCAATGATTGCTTAGTTAATTAACAAGGTGCCATTTTTTGGTGTTCCAGACTGGATTGCTCTCTGCATTCATTCTTAGAGCAACAATTCCTAGCATTCAGTGTAAAAAAGCAGTCAGAGATGGGGCAAGTCTTTCCCTGTTTCCCCAGACAAGGGAGTGAAGGCCTTTTTCCCCTCCTGTAAGTGGAGGAAGAAGAGTGTAATGAAAAAGGAGGTGTTTTTACTTCTTTGCATCCTGCAATGTTGGCTTAAGATATGGAGTAGGAAAAGGTGCTATGCAAATAGTCAAAGCACAAGAATGACATTAGAGAGGCTTTTATCTAGCTCGGAGCTCCAACTGCCTTCTCCACATCACATATGACCATGTGATAATGGGCAAAAATTTGTCTTTACGGCTTAAGTTCATATATCCTTATGTCTACTCATTTCGCAGCAGTTATACTCCTCTTAGGCTGCACAATACCCAGAAGTAGTTAATAGAAGTCTTCAAGCACATCCTCCAAAATTTTGCTGGAACTCTTCCTGTAGAAGGTAAAACACTAATTCTTTTTTTTTTAAAAAAAAAAAAATTAAATGGTCCAGAGAGAGTATTCTTCTTAATGGTTATAATATGGTTGTTATTCTTAAGCAACCTGAAATACAAGGGGAAAAAAAATAGGAAAGCTACAATCTTGAGAAGCAGAGTGCTGCAGTTCAAATTCAGTTTCATGCTCAGGCTCTGGATCAGCTAGCTGTCTGCTCTTCTTTTGTGTATCTCTAGATTCAGTCTTTTTTAAAAATTACTGTGGAGCTTACCAGCATCAAGCAGTCATAAAAAGTGTGCTTCTCTTTGACAGAAAAGTAACGATAACAAGTTTAAATTAATTTTTCAGAACTGAAATGATCGATACTCATGGCATGTTTAAGATAAAAATTAGATGGATATTTGCTGACATCAGTATACAACTTTCCCAGTGAGTAATGTGGTGATCAAAATGAAGGAAGAAAAAACAGATTAGGGCTCTTTTCAAAACAGTTCTTCTCAGATTACTGAAGTTACTGGCTTTGTTGACAGATAACTCTCACAACATCATTTAGGGACAATGGCAAAGTTTACAAGGTCACAGCAACCTCTGCTTTAACAATGCATGGTTACAAAAGGTCAAAAGTAATAATAGTTTGTCTTTAAAGTGCCAGTTTCTCTGCAATTTGCATCTCAACAAACAGACGCCCATATTTCTCTAGGTATAGGTTTACTAAGACCAGTGGGGATTGTGGTCTATCCATTGCCAAGAAGAGTGTACATGCCCACTGGAGCTATGTGAAGACATCTGCAGAGCACTTTCTCTGTGCTCTTGTACAGATATCCTGGCTGTAGCTGTATAACCTCTAGTAAGAAGCCAGCATTGCCTCCCTGAGAATCAGCTAGATGGCATAAGGATGAACATTACAGCACATAGCATATTTTCTCCAGGCAATGCGAGACATGGTGAAGATGTCATTAACTCTTGCTTCTGGATCATTTGGTTGCAATAATTTCTAAACCAGAGCATGCGCCTCATTACAAATGAGTGTGGAAGCTCTGAAAGGAAATTTCATTTTTCCTAGCCAAAGCAGCATGGTTTGCAACTGCATACTTTACATGCTGTGTGCTCCTTAGAAGGAAATAATCATGAAAAATTATACAGATATTTTAATATAGTCCAGGGAATGTATTCATCTAAATTCTATCACCACACAATGGGATGTGTGTGTACATCTCTAGAAATATTTAGTCTTGTTAAACAAAGAAAGGCAGAGTTTACAAGCACAATAAACAAACCCATTAATTCAACAGACCGCGCTGAGAATCAAGATCCTAATTCTTCAGCGCTCTTCATCTAGTACTCACCTAGTCACCTGTTATACCACGTACACTTATATGTTAGCCCTAATTTCAAGTGACATTATCAATTGTTCCATACTAGACACCTCCTGTACATTAAATAAAAATTTTGGATACCTCTTTTGCTTACTCTTGTATTTGCTCTCATAAAATATCAGGTTTGTTTGTTTGTTTGTTATTTCTTTTTTAATTGAAGCAAATTTCCAAATAAGGCTAGATTTGAAATTTCTCATTCAATTTTCAAATTCATAATCTTGCAAATAGCAATTGATCTCAGATAAAGAACTTAAATGTGCTGTTTGGACCCTCACTTTACAGAAGAACCACCATAGAAAGAAGGAAAGCTGAGTTCCTCTTAATTTTGTTTGTTTTGTATGGAGGAAAAAAAAAAAAATAACCACTGTGGGTCAACCCTTAAAATTAGAGAAACATTAAGTTTTTGTCTTTTTTTTCATGAGTCCTTTTAGAATTGTTAGGAAGAGGAGAAAAACAATTTTGGTGGTAACAGGAAGTGTCTAAATTAATTCCAGTGTTTGTATTGCTTTATTAATAATAATAATAATAAAAATCCTAACAGAGGCATTGTTTCAAAACCAAAATTCTCAGTGAAAATGTTTAAATGAAATATTCAAATCCTTCTTTTTTCTGCAACTCAAATTAGTTGCAGAAAACCCTTCCCTTAAATTTTTGATAAATGCTTTTTGGTGAAAAAAATGTTTTGGCTCAAAAAATGCCACCTGCATTTGGAATTCTGTCTCCACTATATCTGCCCTCACCCCAAAGCACACAACAGAAGTGTAAAAGCCTAGGCACGGTGTATAAAGTGGCTTTATCATTTTTGTTTAGACAAAGAGAGACCGAGGGGAAGAAGTTACATCGCAGGGCTCCATTTGGCAAATGTGTTTGCACTGAAAATTGGCTGCTGCCTCCTCCTGCTGAAGATGCAGGCTGTGGTGAGCTAGCACATGAACCCCACAGCTCACAAGCAAGATGGGGCATCTCACCTCAGTCTCTCTCACTGTTTTATATTCCATTTAGCACCACAGGAAACAATGGAGGCCATGAGATTATTTTTATTCTTAGCCTAAATAGAGACAGCAGATACTCAAAGGTAAGTGCACCTTGGAATAAGGTTGCCTCCACAAGTCAATCTGTGGAGACAAAACTACCTGTCCAACAACAGGAGAGTCTTCTGAAAATCTGATGTTCAAATAGGAAGTAAAATCAAAACCTTCTCTTACGCCCTCCCACTCCACACCCCACCCCACCCCAAAAAAAAAAAAAAAAAAAAAAAAAAAGGAGGTAAAACTGTTAAGCAAATTTTCGTTGAACATTTATTACCTAAGACACAGCTCTGGCTGGTAATTGCTGCTAGATATAATTTTTAAACAATAAAAAGATGCTTCAAAATAATAAAACTGGCCTGGAGAGAAGTATCTATTTGATTATTTTATTCCTTTAGGAGTAACCTGGGTTTAATCTACCAATGCTCTGGTATAGACATTTTTAATGCATTTATTTTTAGATATGTTAACACAGAAAATATCATTTTTAAAATGATACCTCTGTGGGAAATATGTATAATAGGAATAAAAAATAAAAGACTGTATAACATTCTCTAAAATAATTTTCAATGCTGTGAGATAGATATCTTCCTCTAAATTCAGTGTCATATGAAGACTACAAAGGACACTAACAGTGACTTATCTCCAAATCTAGAAGCAAAGTTCTACCCAAAGTAAGGGGTTAAACATGTGAAGTATGAAGAGACTGGTGCTCATCTGAAAAAGATGCTGAATAAATATGTGGCAAGCTGTAGCTTTCTGCTGACCTCCTAAGTGGTGGGGACTGGGAAAGGAAACAACAGGAAGGAATTTAAACAAAATTAAGTCCTATAAAATAGCAAATTTATTCAGAAGATGTGGAATGTTAATGCTTTCAAATGCATCCACCTTTCACGCTATCCTTGAACAACTAAGCAAAGGTCATGCACCATACAGGCAACCATCTGGAGTCTGCTTCCGTGTAGAGCCTCTGTCTGCTCATCCCATACTAGCTGGAATCCATTCTTATGAGCTTCTTCCTGCTAATACCAAAAGCACCATGTGACGTAAAAAGCGTGTTACCCCCATCTCCAGTATTCCCTTGGGAATCGGAAAGAGTCCTACAGAGGAGTCCAAATCTAAAGGCAACCCTAGGAAAAAAAAAAAAAAAAAAAAGGAGGGAAGCAATCCAAACAGTAATTAGGAAAGCTCTGTAGATCGGAGCACTGGGAAACTCATCTGGCTTCCTGTACTAACCAAGAGGGATAATATCACAGATTCTCAGATGTCATGAGCTCTGGGGAACTGGCCCAAGTTCAGGGAATTGTTCTAACTGCAGCTTTGGGATCCTTCCTGAGTCACCGGTTGCAGCTCACATTTCTAAGCATGGACACCCTCAGCCATTGTGTAAAGGATGTCTTCAGTCCTACGTGGATTGAATGGCAGCTCAAGGCCATAAGCACGTAACATGGCAGGATCGGGAAGGTATTAGCCTGTTGAGCAACTGCACAATACTTTATCAGCCTTTGTAGCAAAAGGCAGCTGTTCAGGCAAAAGTATCCCACAGATTATGTGAATCACACTGCCAACTGAAGCATGCTGTGTGGTCAGGCATACATGTGTCTACTTGCAGAGCATATGAGGGGGTAGGGAAAAAGCAAATTTATAGCCACCTTCTCTGAATGTCTTACTGAGGGCTCTGTACCAACCGCCCATGAAGGAAGTGGTAGCGAAATTACTTTTCACAGCCAGCTCAAGAATTTCACAAAGACGCCTGTAAGTGCTATAGTTAACTCCCAGCCTTTCTGATACTAATTCCACATGTGGGATGAGGAAGATGAGCCTTACCTTCACCTCCCTTTTTATGTTTCACAAACTCTTTTAAAATATGCTGTTAATGAAACATGCATTCACTATGGGGAGAGAAGCAGGGAAAACACAGCTGAATGTCAGATTAATTTATTTTCTTTGAGGGTTAGAAATTCATCATGGCCCATCACAAAAGGTGTTTTCCAGTCACACTAACCTTTGGTTTCTGATATCATCCAAGACCTTGTCAATGTCTTACGGGGTGCTCTTAGCTAGATGTCTGATTGCTTTTTCATTTTCCCTCAGCTTTTCTTTTAGTTCTGCTGAAAGTGGTGCCTCTGTTGGCTTATGATTGAAGGAAAGCTTTTAGCTCTTTTCTTTATAAATTCCATTCTCAATTTCTATTTAAATAAGCTGAACTATGGCAATAAAGTTGTCAAGTGCTGCTTAAGAAGCAGTACTTTATGAGCATAGACTATGGTAGAAGAGACCTACATAAGACTAAGATACAGACCTATATCATCAACTAGGTTCCTCTGACAGGCAGCATAAGAAGTAGGCGCGTTTCTAGCAGCAACTGCAGGAAGCAGTGCGGGGGACGCGCCTGGGGCAATAGCAAGACGCCAGAAGAGGCTGCAACCCTGACTTAGACTGGAAGTGGACAACACCCTGGGCCCTTCTGCACTGCTGAGGGCTTTGCGGGAGGCGGAGGCCCGGCGCTAGGCCGCTGCGAGCGGGCCAGGCAGCGCCGCCCAGCGAGGCTGAGGCCGGGCCGGGGCCCCCCCGCCGCCGGCTGCCGCCACACCGGGCACTGGCCCGGGGCTCCCGGCACTGGCCGAGCCGTTTCTGGGGGGTGACAGCCACCTGCTGGCCGCCAGCCCGCCCTGCTCCCCGGAAAGCACATGGTTAATAATAATAATAAAAAAAAATTGAAACACACCCGACCCCCCCAAGGTATCTGGTGACCCCACAAATGTGGCGGTTGCGTCAGAGAACAGCCAGTCCCGGGCTGCAGGAGTCATTTTTGCTGCATTCAGGTCTGGCCAGGCTGGTAGCCGCAGTCCCTTTGCAAGGAACTGCATATCCTCTTAATAAAATGAGGAAGCAGTGCATTGTGTTCTGGCTTTTTTAAGAACTTCCCTGGTGTATGTATATATATTTAAGTCCTTGACAAATTCGGACTCCACTGGAGCAGTAAAGAAAGCTAGTCAAATTAATCAGAATAGATTCCCTAGATGAGACAGACGTTGCTGCTGAGCAAACCTGTAGGGAGAAAAGTTGTCCTTGAAAAATATTTGATGAAGCTGCTGCATTAGGAAAGGGGCTAAAGCTATGAACAGCCACAGCGAGCTCTGGGGCCCCATAGCGTCAGTTAAATAGAGAGAGGAAGGGGCAGAAAGGGAGGAAGGAAGAGGCTGATACGAAGAATTTCATTACGTACAGAAACGCTGAACACCTCCAGACACAGAGAAATTTGGAGGTCTGTGCCACCAAGTCCAAGAATCAGAAACAATGTTTTGCCCCAGGGTATCTTTTGAGCCAGGCAGAGCATTTAGATTCCTTGGGTAGGCAGCAAGGAAGCTGAAGGGAATTTTCTTCCTAGTCATATTCCAAAATGCTGGTTTGTCAGAATCCTCCGTCTTTTAATTTTCTTCTGTATGAAGCATACAAACAAATCTCTCTCCTTTTCAGTTTTTTCCCTTACTTTTAACATTTCTGGGAAGTCCTGGAGTTTTTCATACAACATGAGCCTGCAAATTTGACAGGCTGGAATGGTTTGTCTGGGCAAGTTGAAATCCAGTGACTGAGGAACAATGCCCTTGGCCACACTAAGGGAAGAGGCCAAGAGTAGTGTAAATTTGTAGTGATAACCCTTCATAGTGCTCCCTCAACCCCCAGTCATTTTGTAGCTCAGGGACCTCATGAACTACAGACACCATTTGATTTCTTACCCCCCTGAGCTTGTTTATCTACTTTAGGGACCCACATTAACTTTTAGTTTATGCAACACCCTGTGGCAAGGAGTTCCACTACTCTAACCTGTTTTCCTCTGTATCACTTAGAATTTTATAGACTTATCTTATCCCTTCTCAGCCATCACTTTTCCAGATTGAAGTCTTCTCATGCACTTCCCTATTTTCCACTATCCAACCAACTAAGTGAAACAATCCCATACAACTCAGGAGCTAAGTGCATGCCTATGCTAACAAATATTGAGATGAAGACAGGGTTGGAGGAAAAAAAAATATCTTTCAGGTGTTTAAGTAAAGCAGTGCTTAGTAACTGTAGATTATAGGCACTTTTTTCTTTGAGCAAATTAGTCACAAGAATGAAACGCTTATTACAAAGGGTTCCCTTGGTCCTAGAAGTAAAATATGAAATATGAGGGGGAAAAAAAAAAAAAAAAAAAAAAAAAAATTTTTATTTTTGGCGGAATTTTTGGGGTAACCTGTTATTTAAACAGTCAGTTTGTTCTCAGCCTGTTATTACAACATTTTGCACTTTAACAGTAAAAATACTAGGCTTTATCAGGGGCATTTGTCAGCCCTCCTCTCACATAAGACAAATTATGTCCTTGGGGGAACGTTATTTTTATGTCATCATTATGGGCATTAATAGTTCCATTTTCTTCAGGATCAGCCTTTAAAGTCAGCTCTGCCATTTACACAGTTCTTCAGTGTGCAGTTCCCCACAGAAACGTTGGTCCTCACCTTTATGAGTGCCACAGCAAAGACTGCAGTGATTAATAATCACTGCTGGGGTGGCCTGGACAGCACTACACACAGACGAGGTGAGCCCCCTCAACTCCTAATGTAGACAACAGACAGTCACAGATCTGCTTGAGGACTGTGGGAAAAGCAACACTTAGAGCTGATCCAGATGTCCAAAAGATGCTATACAACTGCCAGTTTCACTGAGTGCTGTAGAGTACAGCCATTTTTCTGACTCAAGCCATGTATTAACAGTGTGCCTGTTCCCTAATAAGAGTTATAAGTCCAGTACTTGGGAAAAACAAATTAAATTGCATATTTAGTATGCTATGTTCATCTCTAAATTAAATTTTTCCTGTGACTCAGTGGAAAAAAAAAAGAAAAAAAAAAGAAAAAAGAAAAAAAAAAAAAAAGTAACCTCAGGCTCACCTTAGAAAATGCTGAGACAAGTCTCCAGATAGTACAAAGACTATCATTGTATCCTTTGTTATGTCACTACAAGGCACTTCCACAGGACGATGTGGTGATGTATAGAACTTACTTTTCACTAACTGAAGTGATTAATTTAGTCATGAGATGAACATACACACTTTTATCTGATTAAGTCAAACCCACTGAATTTCCTTCATTAATTCACAAGCTTCAGTTAGATATCATTTTCATCTCACTCTGTACTAATAAAGGAGCTTTATCTCTTCTCTCTAAACAAGTAGAATATACACAAGCTTGATTGTGGGATTTTTGGAGGTCTAGAAGGCTCTTTGTAGCCACAAAACTGCATACTAATATTGTCAGATTGAAGCAGGGACAGCCTCACATGATACTTGGACAGAAATACCACCACATCTAGTTTATTAACAAACATCTAAGCCAGTATATATAATGATTCTGGAGAGTGTGAGCAATAAGTATACAAATCTGTTCACTCTGAGCCAGCACGAGTTGCACTGTCAGATGTGTCCTGCAGAAAGGCACAAAACCAGAGCTCTGATCATCAGTGATCTTGAAATTTCTTACTGTGTGTCTGTAGGGATAGCGTCAGCTCAAAGTCAATTCAAGACAAATTTTCTGATATGCAGTTTGACTGTTTTCCCTTCATCTACCAGTTTCATCTGATAAGAAACAGTAACTTCTCAGTGCCTTTCTCTGTGGCCTGCGCAGCAATGCTCAACTGCTTGCTGCTAGATAAGAGCTTCACAGTACCCCACAGTCTGAGGGATTTCAAGGGGGATTTTTAACAGTCATTTCAGTGAAGTTATTCCCACACATGGTTTATATACTCTGAGATCCTAAGGGATGGAAGGTGCTATATAAATGCAAATTGTTGCTGTTGTTATGCATGAACCATTGCCAGGTTTTAAACTAGACTGACTATGAAAAATGTCATTCCTCCTGACCTTTCCTGATTGAGAACCAGTGTGATTAGAAAACCTCTAAACTGTTTGGACATAAAGACAAACTCCAGTTCAACTTCTCTGGAAGGTAATAGCTATACTCAAAGTGAGCATGAGTTAAGGGAATAAAAAAATTACTCCCTGACTTAAGGCAATACTGATAAGTCACTGGCCTCCAGGCCATGGAATTTGGACTCTCATTTTGACCTTATCCTAGTTGTACTAGACTTGGACAACTGGGAGGAAATCTGCTCACTGTTCTGTGCTTCTGTTCCTACTCTCCTCCTCCCTCACACACCATCTGTTTTGTCTATCCATATGCTATGTGTCTGTCTACATTGCAAATTGTCTCTAGCTCACTGTTTGTACAGCACTTACTGAAACCTCATCCTCGCAGTTCCCAAGTGAAATAAGTGGGCTAAGCAGCTGCGTCAGGTGCTCAGGAAAAGGTATACAAACTGGATGGTGTGTCAGTGGGAGGAGAAAAGTGGGGCTATGGCCCTTCAGTCTCCCAGCTTCTTCCTTCCAAGTAAATATACAGATTTACTGTGCTACTTTGAGAACCGTGAGCTAGCTCAGAGTTAATTAGCTCGGGCAGAGTACTGCATTAGTATAGCTGTATTGCCTCAGGTGTAAGCTAGATTGTGCAGAACCAGCCTGGGAATCACAGCATGACTGCATTGGCCTTTGATCAGTTATCCTCAGTACTCACTAAGAAAAAAAAAATAAATAAATAAAAAAATAAAAATATGCAGAACAAGAAGACTAAGGAAAAAAATCAATATTCACCTTCACTTATAATTGTGGAAGAGTATTCTGCACTGTCATTCCTTAAATTTTCTTGCCATTAGTATGTTCTCTCCACTTGATGTCGGCTGATTGTCTTTTCCAGGAACCCACTCACAGAGAAATACAGTCATGCTCATCTTGCTGCATGGATACCTTGGGCCAGACTTTGAAAACAGAAAAATCTTTGGACTCCATTGCACCACTCTCTGCTCCTTACTCCAGTAGTCTCCTTAATGGCTGATTCAGGCACACTTTCAAAACCTGTTTTATCTATTGCCCTCCTGCTCTACTATCCAGGCAAAGAGAGACTAGCCTTTTGATGTGACCGTTGCTGTCAGAAGTTGAATATGGTCATCAAGAAGCACCGGATTAATTGTGTCAGACCTTTTTGCCAAATAGTTCCTGGTCTCTCCCCATGATTAATCTTCTAACAGAAATCACAGCTTTAGCCAGGTGTGCTAGCTATGAAAACCATGGCAAAATGATAGTGGGGGAGGAGGGTGGGAGGGCGTGAATGGTGGATCAGATTATCAAGCTGGTAATAAAAGGAATGCAAATGTCTTTTGTGCAGTTTTAATATTGAAAATACTTTACTCCTGTGTTAGTGCACAAGGTACTACCATTTTTTTAGAAGAGGTTTTATTTTGAAATAAGGTAATAACCAGTCAATGCCAAGGGTTCAGCTGGTAGACTCGTGCCCATTTTTTTAAAATATGAGAAGCTGCAAAACTTCTAAACAAAAACCCCACAGGGTCAGCTTTGGCCCAGTTTAATTTCATGGGAAGTTACACACACCATTACAGAATTCAGCAAGACTACAGCAAAGTGAATGCTGGTTTGTTTGGGTCCAGAGTAAGAACAGAGTTCCTATTCAAGCTAACAGCCTATTCCCACTGCATTGATTCAACCTTTTCTGGACAACTCTTCCACAAGAAATTATGAAGTGTGAAATTAATCTTGGAACGACTGCAGAAACTAGTCACTCCTTACTGGGCATAAATTCCTCTCATTCACAGATCTGTATTTTGGTATTGGCACAAAGTGTCTCTCAGTGTCCCAGGCTTGCATGAAAATTGCAAGTCAGACACTGAGAAAGCCAAATATATTGTGACCTTATGTTCCATCCAGCTTCAAACTAGTCAGAGATTTCACTTATTTATTTATTCCAGAAAAACAAATTCTCTTACTTCTTTGGACAGTCCTAGAATTTCTCACATACAGTGACAGTTACTCTCTGACTAACTGTAAAAATCATCTACAAGCCTACTTTTAGCTTGAGAAATTGTCTGGTAAAGTGATTTTTACTGGAAACTCAGAGGCATCAAGAAAAACAACATGCACCATTTTAATCAGAAATCACATTTCCTTGGAAGGTAACACAGCAAAGGTACTTCTGGACTCCAACCCTCAGCCAGTCTTCCAGTGAGATCATACTGCCATAAAATAATTAAAAAATAAAATACAATGAAATAAAATACAATGAAATAAAATACAATGAAATAAAATAAAATAAAATAAAATAAAATAAAAGAGAGAGAGAGAGAAAGAAAAGAGAGAGAAAAGGAACACCTGCTCCCTAGATGCTAAATGGAAAAACAGATCCACCTGACTTAGAAAGAAAGCAACTAGAGAAGATAGTTCTGTTAGAGTCCAGAATAAGACCAGGATTAAAACATTGAAATTAGCTTTGGTATTCAGCTTGACAATAGTTTGAACATTCTCATTTATAAAAGTGGCCAACAGTATAGTTTCACACTGTTTTTACAAGCCTTTATCTAATTTCAAAGCAAGTCCAGCAACATTTAAGATTACTCATTTGATAATTTGGAAACTGTGTTGAAAAATATATATATATAGCAATTCTGTTCCTGAGTGAAACGCTGCATAATTATATCTCCAAAATGAATTTGAAGCTTGTTTAGCTTCTGATTAACTCTCAGGTGTTTGAGAAATTTTCCCACCCATTAGAAGCTTATGTATTTTACCCACAGATATGGGCAAAAATCTAGAATAGGGTGTTAGGACACTAAGAAAGAAGAACAGCCTCATCACCAAACCAGTTTCTTGTCTTTTCCATCATGATGAAAAAAAATAAAATAAAAAATTCTCTGAAGACATGTCCTACACTTACTGGAGAGCATTTCAGCTACTCTACTGACAGCAGCTGAGGAAACATTCACAATTTACTGTCTTGATTTTTTTATTTTTATTTTTTTAAACCAAACATCATCCATTGTGTGCACTTTAATTACATTGGATACCATGATAATCCACATAAACAAAATAAATGATAATATGGAACTAACTCTGTTAAGTCTCTTACAATATGTTTGTATTGGGTTTACATGGCAAGGCTTTGGTAGCAGGAGGGCTGCAGGGGTGGTCTCTGTGAGAGGAGTCCAGAACATCAGATCCCCCATGTCAGATCAGAGCCAGGCCCATCTAGCTCCAGCGGGACCTGCCCCTGGCCCGAGCTGAGCCAGGGAGCTGCACTGGTTGGGCTTCTGGGACAGCAGAGTTAAGAAAGGGAAGAATTGTTGTGCAACAGCAGCTGGGAGAGAGGAGTGAGAAGCAGCTTTGCAGCCCCCAAGGTCAGTGCAGAAAGAGAGCAGAGATGCTCCAGGCACGCAGCAGAAGTTCCCCTGCAGCCTGAGGAGAGGTCCCTGGTGGAGCAGGCTGTCCCCTTGCAGCCCATGGGTCCCACATGGCGCAGATCTCCATGCTGCAGCCCATGGAGGAGGCCCTGGTGGAGCAGGTGGATGTGGTCTGGAGGAGTCTGCGGCCCATGGAGAGCCCCTGCAGGAGCAGGCCCCGGGCCAGAGTTGCAGCCCGTGGAGAGGAGCCCATGCAGGAGCAGGTCTGGTGGGAGCTGAGTCTGTTTTGCCCACGATGATAATTTTTGAGTGATCTCCCTGTCCTTATCTCCATCCCTGAGCCCCTTTCATCATATTTTCTCCCCCTCTTCCTTTGAGGAGGGGAAGTGAGAGAGCGTTTATGGTGAAGCTCAGCTGCCCAGCTGAGTAAAACTACCACATTGTTACTGCATGAACAGGTACACAGCAGCATATCTCACATGAAAACAACAAGTTGTTTTACCCCTTTTCAGAAGTTACACACCACTCTGTAGAGAATGTTGTTCATTTAGTCACAAAGTGCATACAGCTGAGATAGAAACAATTCTTCCAGGAATTTCCAAAACTAAACATTTCCCTTATACAATTTTTTTCCTTTTTTTTTTTTTTTTTTTTCCTTTTTGTTGCTGTTTTAATTATTGGAAAAATAAGGAAAACCTTGTGCCATTAAAAGAAAAGAAGGCATAACACAGAAAAGTCAGAGGAAAACATGAGTAAAACAGAATTGTGAGGATAGTTTTTTTTCAGATGGTCAGCCCACCTGTCAGCCCTTACTTTTCAGAGCAAAGAACTCTTGTGTTCCCACATGTGACGTAAGTGTATTGATCACCAGTTAATGCTGGCCTTACCAAAGGTGCAAGCATAATTTATATTGCTTCAAGTTGAAGTTGTTGAAGTTACTGTCAGAAGCAAACTACTAAATACCTCCTGTTTCTCCTGTTTCCATAAAAGCATTATATAAAAGTGAAAATAGTATTTGTCCAGTCTAGGTGAAAATTGCTTCCTTTATTCTTCCACTGTATACGCATTCTTTATTTTCTTTACTGGCATATAAGCTTTCCTAATATATAGGTTATTTAAATTTAAAACACAGTTTCCAGTAGAGAGTCCTTAATTTTAACCTAAATAAATGAAGATATTTTTATTCTTCTTTGCTGTTTCAACCGCTGAGTGAAATATTTATACTTCTTCAAAGTTATTGATCACATGAAACTGCATGGTATTTTTAGAATCCTGTAATCCAAAAGATGGATTCACCACTCCAGCGTCTAAAAACCAAGTGCATGACTGTGGCCAACAACCGAAACTCAGCTGTTGCAGCAGTACTGGATGAATTGAAGTACAGCTCATCAGTCTGAGTCCTCAAACTCCTTCCTCCTTTATTAATTCTCCTGGATCTTCCTCATCTTTCACATATAATTGCATAATTATTTTCAGATCTACAAAAGAAGACCTCCCTTTTTTCACAAAAGCTTAATATTTATGCCTTCAGCCAATGTCTGTTCTTTTAGCAAAGACAGATACAGAAATAATAATGTTAACTGTCGCAGTAGCATGTATATGACCCAAACAAAATCAGGAACACACTGTGCTAGGTTCTCAGCATATAATAGAAGATGGCTACAGGTTAGTGGGATATTGAGGGATGACCCAACTACATGGCTGTAGACTTCTGAACATTGAGAAATAGAATGAGTTGCTGAAAGACGAGGACTAAGTCAGGTGCAAAATCAAGGATAAAACTAGCTCTACAGAACCCTATTCCTAATATTTAAGGAAGATCTATTTTCCATGAGAAAGAGGTTCACAACAAATAGGATTTGTACTTCTGTTGTGTATAGAGTGTACCTTGTGTTGTTACCTATACAATGAGGTAACCTAACTTGGAAGGTGGGGCAGGTTGGAAATATGCTACTTCTTTTATGAGAGTACTCTGACATCCTCTGAAAATATTCTTCAATCTATTCTGCAAAGGTCACAGGAACATATGTTGCAAAAACATATGATTATTCAACATCTGTAATGACTGAGGAATTGATGTTTTTCATCAGCTATCTTTCTCTTCTTTGCTCATGGTTAGTGAACAGTTATAGTTAGGTGATGAATCTGATTGCATGAGCACTTTTTAATTTCTTGAACTGCTCTAGCTGACAAACAGCTGTTTGTAATGTAGGATTTAGAGACAAGCTTATTCTACAACAGAATGTAAATGATTCACTTTTTCTTCCCCTTTCCCTAAATAATCTTTTCACTGCCACCCCTTTCACCATCCCACAATCTCTTCTTGCAAAAGGCATTCATGTAGAATGAAGATCTTGCAGCCCAGAATGCTGGGTCTTTTTGCTCCAGCACTGAGCAGATTTGTAATATTTCCATAAGGTTATTAGCAACAGCATCCATTCACATGTTAAGAGAAAAAGAATTTATTTTTCCTCCCTAAATACCATATCTTACAAGTTACTCCATACATCAAGTTGTGTGAATGTTACGCTGTTTCCCTTTAGAAGATTTATGTGTTTGTGGCAAGAAGTAAAAATTATGTATTTTTTCATTTTATTACTCTTGCCATGTAATCCTTGCTGAAACGTGCTGGCTATTACCATGGTCTGTAATGTTATATATGACTGATACTCCCCAGCTTGGTAAAGATTGATTGCAGATATTGAACTAGATGACCTAAGCACTTGCCTTACATGCTTTATTTAGGCTATGTAACACATGGAGCCACAGCTGGGTTTGCTAAAGCACCACAATACATTATGTTGTTTGACCTATAAAAAAAATCCCTGCTCAGAGGAAGTGGGGAAGAGCAAAAAGGACAAGTGAAAGCTTACTGAAAATGATATCCAGGCGGTAGGAGGCACAAAAAAGAAGCTGCAAAGAAAAGAGCCAAGCTTTGAAGTATAGTAGCATGAAGTATTTAAGGATGTCCATATCAGTCAACATCTGCCAGCCCAAATGGAGAAGGTAGTGGTGTTTGCATTGCCAAAACCTCCTCCCTTCTCTCCCCCAAGATTTGTTTTCATTATGAGCCAGAAATAAACAGTCCTTTTATAATGCACAGCTTAAATTTCACTACTGAAACAGTTCTGCCTAATTTAAACCATAGTTGCCCAGATCCTAGCCCATTTTGTCCATTTTGCCTTTGAGTATGATAAGCCTGCCTACATTGTGCTAGTAATAAGCTATTAGATGACAGCCTGATTAATACATGCCTTTATTTACTGATTTTGAGAAAATCTGGCTTCCCATTATTTCCTGAGGAGCGTCTTGAGCAGGGAAACATTAGAGGGAGAGTCAAGATCTGTAGGTCTTTTCTGTGGTTGACTGGTTATCAGCAGTACACCAGAACTGTTCAAGTGCCACATAAAAGCCCTAGTATAACAGATCACCTTTCTTCCTCATAAATTTTTGATACGATTCTATATAGCCATATCACAGCGCATGAAGACCTTATTATCTGGAAAGCATTCCAGAAACTAAATTTAATTTTAAAGAAATATTTCTTTTCTATCAATTAGCTATAAAATTTCTCATTGCTTGTCTCTTAAAAAAAAATAAATAAATAATTTAAAAAAATAAAATAAAATAAAAAATAAAATAAATAAAAATTGCAATTCAACCCAATTCAACAAATCTGATTGTATCTGTGTTCATAAGCACTGGGGGAAAGCAGACATCTGTGCTGATTTTTTTTTTTTTTAACTAATCTAACAAAGATATTCAAGGTCTATTTTTCATTGTATGCAGTATAAAAATTAGTCACAAATTAAAATGGTAAAATGTACTTTTGTGTGAAGAGGAGTGCATGTGACCTAATATGTGGTAACCATTTCTGCTGGTGCTTTGGAACTCAACCAGTGTGTCCATGAATCCATGAAAATACAAGTTTATGGAAGAAATGTGTCTGGGCTTGATCCCTAAGAGCAAAGTAGGACAGAACCACAGGATGCACTGAAGAATGCATCTTCAGTGCAAAGCAGGAGCAATCATGGAGAGCTCTTTTCCAGCGTATCTAAACAGAAAGTTTTCTATAGACATACATTGTGCCATGTTCTATCTTCCCCAAAGCCAACAGTGAAACTCTGTAAGGGATGTTGTTTAGCTAATACATATTTTTGATATATTAAATCTTATTTGTTAATCACTTAAAATCTATTCTGCTATTAGTGTTTTGTAACTATAATTTTAACTTACTTTTGTCATCTATTTGTTATATATGAGAAGTTATATATAAGAAGTCTAGGACGAGCAAAAGTAAGTGAAGGTCACCCTTCTAATTGCCATTCTGGGAAGACCACTTCTGATGACCACTAGAAAAACTTGTCAGTGTACATTTTCAGAAATACCTTTTCAGAAAACCTTACCATTAAGTAAATATTCACAGCCTACCTTTAAGAAAAAAAAAAAAAAAAAGGGAGGGGGGGGGGGGGGGGAAGAAGGGCAGATGATAATTAAAGCCCAAGCCACCTGGTTTGTTTTTAAGCCACAGTTTCTTTTACTACATTTAAACAGAAAAAGTAGCATTTTGACAAGTGTCTTATTTGACATTTTATATCATTCATGTCAGTCACGCTGTATTTCCTAATGCAAAGTGACATGGGCAGCACTAAGCCAGAGTCACTTGTCATGCTGTTGTGTCTGCAAGAATAATCTCTATGAACTAGAATTTTTCTTAAATTCAGAGATGGAAGCAAGTGTTACTTACAATGAACTTTTCTCTCTGGAAAGCAGATGCTGCAGTGGAGCACATCTTTCTGCTTGCTGGAAGTTTTGCTGGAAGTTTTACTCCCTACCACAGGAAATTAATTATTCCCATATATAGTGAGGGGTCACTAACTCTCCCCTCTATTTAATAGTTTTGTTTTTAGTGAACAATGCAATCTTTAATAATCTGTTCTATTTAGATTAAATTAAAATATGCTAGATGTTTAAACAAAATGTAAAAAGCCAACAGCTGAAATGGGACTTGAGCAGTACCAGCATGAACTAGCCTTCATTTACCTAAAAGGAAGAGGAGATAGAGGTACTCTCTCTAGGAGGAAGAACAGTGATAGAGCAAGAAGCAACAGACACAACCTGGGAAATTCAATAAAATTTGTTTACTATGAGAACAGTTAATCACTGGAATAGGTTTCCCAGAGAAAAGGTGGAATCTCCCTTGCTGAAAATATTCAAGGCTTGCCTTGACAGGGCCCTGGATAACCAAGTCCAATGGCCTGCTTTTAACAGGAACTTGTACAGGTGATCTCCAGAAGGCCCTTCCAACCTAGATTTTCCATCATTCCAAGATTCTTAATTGTGAAAAAAAAAAAAAAAAAAAAAAAAAAAAAAAGTATATGTGAAAAAGTTACTGTATGTTACCATTATTTCTAATTTCTTTTTCACATATAGCATCACAATGTACATTAGCATATTTCAAGCACAATTAAATATAAAGCTGGAACCTAAAAATGTAAATGTCACACTTCCATTATGACTGAAGACAAAGATCACTCACTAAAAAAGAAGACAAAAATCACTCACTAAAGGTCTGTACAGAACCTTACACAATGCTGTTCAAATCTGCATAACTATGGGCACAGTCAACAAATGTTCCATAAATCATCCATCATTTCACTCCGGTTTTGCACAAATGTCTTGTACACTATTCCAAAAGACTATTTTTAAAAATATAGAAAGCAGCAAGAGATCAAAGCCTCTGGTTCTGAGGCTTTTGTTAAGGATGATGACCTTTCCTAATTCTTTCTGATCTGCTTACTGACACTTAACTAAAAGCCATAATATTTGGTGTTTAGTTTTGGAGACTTATCATGAGGTGCTTAAAATGCTTCCCTATTATAACGATAACCACACACATAAGATATAAAACAGGGAGATCAGTTGAGAGAGTGGGTATAAACTTGCTTAATAATTTCTGAAAAGGCAGCTTTATATATAGAACAAGACCAGTCTGGTGACAGTGCTGTAATCTAACTTGAAGTCTGTTTTGTGCACTGGAGCATTTTTTTTTTTTTTAGTAATTTTTTTTCCAGAAGTGCTTATTCAGTTGACCTGACATTATTCATAAACTTGCATAGGTGCTAGCAAATGCTTTCAGATAAGTTATATATTTACATGGTGAATATATTTATCCATCTTCCTCCCCCTCCTATTGCTCCTGTCCTCCCCACAAGATCCTAAACTTAGTTATTGGAATGGTTTTTTGCTCAGAGATTAAATTCTCATTTCTCCTCTGCCCAAATCACAGCAAGTATCTGATTCAAGACACCCATATGTACAAGTGGAGTGGCCTACTTACCAAACCATGAAAACAATCTGACCCAGGGTGTCCATTCTCTCCTGTTGAACGCGTTAAACTTAACATTAGCTAATAGCAAATGTAAATAGAACAGCAATATTCATATCTCCGCTGAAAGAATATGCTACCCATCACCCTCACTGTTCCTGACACAGTGAGTGTTCAATAACTCATGCAGAGCAGAACAGTATTACATGGACATGGTGAAATCAAATTCAGGTGAACAATTATAATAGTTGGTTCAAATACTTAAACAAGAAATTAGGAAAAGGGGAGAGCTGAAGCCAAAGCTCCTGAAAACCTGTCTTCATACCCAGCCCCAAAGAATGATAACAATCTGCAGTGTCATATATAAACGGTTCTTTTCCTGTTTTGTGAGCTTTTGATTTATTTCTGTATGCCTTTCTAAAGTAAGACCATCCAAGTGCAAAGTAAAACAGAGTAAAAGATTTAGAAGAGTGGTCACGAGAGAGTATAAACTGAGTAATTCAAAGTCCACATATTTTTGTGTTGATCAGACTTGTATCAAATGATCTGCTGTGGTTTTAGCTGTTTCTGGTGGAAACCAATATTTGCTATCTCCTAACTTGTAAGGAAGTCCACTAGCCAGCCATGCATAGATGCCTAATTATATCTGCTCGAGACAAAAGTCTCACCTGGCTGTTTAGAAGTTTGAGGACCTTTCTTAAGGAAACACCAAATCAGACAACAATATTTACATGGTTTCTGGCTACGTTAGGAAAACGAAACTCTGGGTTTGCTAAAACAGCAGGCAAAGTTCAGCAAAGCCAAGGGGAGTCCTTGCCAGAATGGGCTATGCCTGCTTCAGACTAACAAGAAAGACAGTATTATCTCAGGTATAAAGGAAGAGTTTTCTTGGAGGAATCAGTAGTTATAAGTATTTAGAGTAGTATATAGCATATATATAATAGTTATAAGTATCAGTATAAGGCATTAATCAGCCAACTACTGTTTCATCAAGTTTCTCTCAAGAGATTTTTTTTGAGATGTCTCACTTCAAAGATATTGAAGATGCTATGAACATAAGATCCAGACCCACTAATGAAATCTAGCAGGTCATAGATCCTCTGGGGCATTTCACCACACCTGCCTTCCCAAACAATTGTTTTCCTAACTTTAAAGAAAAAAGAGAGTATGACCTTCATGCATGTTATATCTTTTTATAGGTAGGAGGTAGGTATCTTTCATTCCCTTAACATTCTTAGAGGCCTTCCTCCCCAACTCATACCAATCTGCTCATCAGATCCTCATTACTCAATCATTTCCCCTCTTTTTTTGTGGTGCTTTGTCAAATACTTCTCAGTGATAATATTCTGAGGACAGTTCTCAGCCTGAAAAAATAGCAAGATTTCTGTAAGCAAATATTACCAACCATTATTGGGGGTGGGGTGTCAGCCACAAGTGTCAAGAAATAACAGAATCCTATCCATGGTACTGGATTAGTCCTTGGCTCTTTCTCTGGCTATAATTCTTTCTTTGGATAACTGCACTACCAAATTAACAGGTTGAATAACCATGCCATTGAATTAACATGCTTAACTTATTAAATATATTGTTATAAATATGTATAAATAGAACAGTTTAAGTGTTCAAGGAGGATTTAAAGGAAAGGAAATTGCAACTAGTTCTTGAAATTACAGGAGGAAAATTTGAGCAATTTAAGTATCAGAGTCACACTACCCTTTTCAATAAGATGAACAGCCACATAACATATCTATTTTAAAGAAGAGACAAGATGTAGGAAAGTCACAGTAAATGTCTTCAGTAGTCTTGCACTGAAGATCTTATTAACACTTTTGGCATTGAAATGCATGGGTAAAGTGTGTACAGCTATATTTAGAGACACAAAAATGATGGATAAGAAAGAAAGCTCAAGACCAAATTACATGTCCAAATTAGAATAAAGCCAAGACAACATTTCTTAGAATGATGGAAAAGAGGGCTTGCACAGAAATCTTCTGTTCAGAGAGATCGACTGTACTGACACAGAAACCCAAAGATAATCCTGAGCCTACAGACCAGTCTGAAACCTCTATTAAAAAAAATAAAAAATAAAATAAATAAATAAATAAAAGTTCCTAAACTGTACGAGATGTTATTCAGTCCTGACATTAACAATATTTTATAGACTTTTCTTAAGGATTGTTTTGTAATGATAGATCAGGAAATCAGAGAAAGTTGTAAACTAGTCTCACATGACTGCATCACAAATTCCTCATCACAAAAATACCATGGCTTCCTTTAACCATGTGCAACACAAACACCCTAACAGGTCTTCCCCCAGAGATTACTACACGTGGTTGGCAAGTATAATGACCTTTAAGTTTTCCTTAGGTGTGGTAAATGAGAATAGTGATTTGGCTCTCGAAAACTTTACAGCCCCCACTGGTATTACAGTCATACCTCCCTCATTTGTATCACTTAGTCTTAGGCACCATACTTGTTCGATGGATACCATATGCACTCTATAAGCCAAGGGGAAGGACAAGATCCTGTAAAGAGAGAAATCCACAACATACAAAATGATCTCACAATTTGAATTACCATTTGGTGCAATCCTGTGGTAACCCTGTTTCTCAGAACCAGAGACTGCAGCAGAAGAGCAGCAGTGTTCCTGACCTGCCTGTAATCCTCCAGCAGTGGGCTCTAGAAACACAGCTTCCTGCCCCAGGCCCCTCATGAATCACCAGTCCAACAGATCTAGACATACTTCCATTTATCATGCTGTCATTTAAGATTCTGCTGCATACTCTTAACTTCTTATCATCAACAGAAAGATGTAAAGAACTCTCTACAGCCCAAAAAGGTATAAGAATGTCATTAAAGTGAACATAGCATTAGATGCTTTACTGGAATAGCAGATGGAAAAATGAGTTCTACTGCTTAATCACCCAACTTAATTGTTTGGATTTGTTTTATTATCCTAATTGTAACATTCTAACTTTATTAACGTTTTCTCTAACCTTCAGTATGTTCAGATTCCTCCTCAAGTTCTAATTCATAACTGTTTGCCTAATACTTGAGGAATTAAGCCAGCAAGACAAACAATTTACTGCAGCTCTTTAAAAGGTTACTTTTTAGTTTTACTAGAGCCTTACTCACTTGACACATTAGGAAGCACTTGCCTCAACAACTTGCCCCAGGTCCTGATACATTACTGCAGCAGCCAAGTTAATTTATCCAAAAGAGGTCTTACTGAACTCAAATCACATACTGCAGCATTTGCAGGATCAAGGTTTAAGGTCCATTACAATTTCATTGCAGTGACAGGTTTTCAAATATCTTCTGTCATAGAAGAGGAAAGATGAACAGTTGGTCTGAAAGACACAAGAATGAGACTGAAAATTGAGGCTATGTAAACGGAAGACAAGTTCAGATATCCTGCTTTAGATGTTTAAAGTTCCCCTGACCCGGTGGGGAGTTTGAGCTGGAAAAAAAAAAAAAGGCTGAGTACTGTGTACACGGCTGTGACACAGAGCATGACACTTGGGCCCTATTCTGTATTCAAGTCTCTAAAGCCATTAATACCCATGAGATAAGAGTGTAAAATTATACTGATATGATGTAGTGTCTTCATGCACACTCTGTTTTGATATAGGTAGCAATGTGATATAAAATTTAGTCGAGAATCACAGCCTCTGATTTTTATCTGTCTCCGTGATCACATATGATTCATTAACCAGAGCTCAGGTAACTGAAAGAAATGAAAGCAAATCAGATCAACTCCTAGCCTGCATTCTCCTAACCTGCCAGTCATACAGATAGGTGTAAATGCAAACTTGTTAAAATGACTTAAACTGAGATGAAAAAAAATCAGAGATGACACTAGTATATTTTGAGCAAAACCTCAGGCTTGCATTTGTTCTGTTTTCTCATTTTCCTGCATTGAAAATTTATGTTTTGCTTCATGTATGGGAAATGTAATGAAAGCAGTTAACAACATGATGTTAAGCTTCATTTGAACTGTTTGAGAAAAATCAGAATCTGTCCAGCCCATTAGTAAAATGAAAATTGTACAGGCAGAATTCCAGCACTTCTGAATAATTGAATCTAGATTTGTTCGTTACAGTAACCTTCAGGGAACTATAATGCAGATCCATGACACTGACAGCTTTAATAGGGACAAGAATGTGAATTTGACAGATATTCTCAGAATTTTTCAACACTAAATTGCATTTTGCTTACAGAAACTAAGTATGTGCTCTTTATATCTCTTTTCACATAAAGTTATTGTCTTTTTGTCATGCTGGAGACTGTGACAAATATATATATATGTATATATATATGTATATATGTTAGCAGGCTGGGATGGAAGACTCTTCTGTACACATCTCCAGGGACAGGGTTCTGAAGAGGTGACTGTGGCAACAGAAAAATAATTCAGATGCTGACCTATACCTACAAGTATAAGTCACACTTTGCTACTGCAGGACAAATTTCTTCTCTTCCTGAGGCTACCTGCACCTCATGCCCAGTCCTCTGGCCCGTTTTCTCTACTAATGATGTTTGTGTCAAAAAAAAAAATGAGTATCTGTTTACCAGACGTGCATACTTGCAAGAGACTTTTGACATCTTGAAGTAAGAGTTGGAACTTGACAGCATTTAAGCTCTTTCTAAAAATTTGGCATGAAATTGGATGGAAAAGGAGTTCCTACGTGTAGAAATATTTGGATCTCATGTTGAATTATGCCTGAACCGAAGGACTGCTTATCTTAATCCCTCTCTATCTTGACGCCTTTCATACTTTTCTTCCAGTATAGAAAGAGACCTCTTTGAAATGGATAGTGCCATTTCCTTTGATGTGGGAGGAGGGTGGCAGGGGAAGAACACCACTGATATCACATCTCTTGCATCCTCTCTTGCTTTTCCTGTCCATTATTAGTATAGAATGAGATTTGAGAAATGGCTTTGCCTATGTGTTCTGTGAGAAAACTGCAAAAACTGCAGAATACCATCCCACATTTGTAAGCAAGTGACTTTACAGTTATGGATAAATTCCATCTATTGAAAGACTATACAATATTCCCCAATCAGAAAACTGCCTGAGTTCCAGTACTTTGAAACTATTACGTAACAGAAATGACTGAGCAATCAAAATACAAACAGTTTTTACTGGTTACAGCTTTCCATTATTTATAGCTTCATCTCCCTTTTGGGAAATGCCATCCCCAAATTAAACTTAATTTTAGTCTCCAAAATTAGGCAAGTCCTATGACTCAGTAGAGGAGAGAATGTTACACATGCGAACTTCTAAATGGGGCGGGCAGTTTAGTCTATTAGAATTCATTAGAATCTGAGTCATGGTTGTGAAACTGAATTTACTTAGGACAATAACCTTCAAGTAAAAATAAGTATGACTGTGAGCCAGTTCTCATCTCAGCACAAAGTCAGGCAGCCTCCAAGCTTTAATAACTGTGGTAATTCCTTAAAGTTTCTGCCTGGCAGGATTTAGGCTGCCTCTTCTACTTTCATATATAAGAACTTTACCACACATGATACCTGCAGAAATGTAACGTGAAATTGGTATTTGGCTGCCTGGCATGTTTAGTCTGTGTGATGTCAGTACCAAGACACTAAGAATTAATTCCCAGTCTAGTTAAGGAGTAAAATTAGAAAGAGACCACATGCAAAAATAACATGAATAAGTAGAAACAGCTGAAGTAATTCCCTTTGCACACAGCAAATAAAGTCTAATAATAATTTATTAAAACAAAATGTTAAATGTCAGTTGAAGATCCAAGGCTAAAGTACATTGTGCTTGATCACAAGGTTATTGATTGTTGCTGAAATAAAAATAATTCTGAAAGAATTAAAGTGCTCTCTGTCAACAGCTTCTCAGTTTGGCAGGAGATAGCCCTGCCCCACTATGCAATGGCGTGATTTGAGTACTTTCTTCTCATGGGCTGAGCATGACAGAGGCTGATTTTCTCAGTTCTGACTTTGGAAAGTACTGCGAGAAAATAATAACTTTAATGGTAGAGGATTTACTTCAATTTGTATTCTGTTATGGGGTCATAGAAGTAATAATGCTGGAGACAGTTTAGTGCATTTTCAGACTTTGATACTGATTGGAGAATGGCAAGTTCTTGGTTTTATTCTTTCCTGGTTGAGTGGTGTGCAATATTCGTGTACACTCAGGTGGTTCCGAATTTAATTTTGTCCCTAATGTACATAATTAACAATTAATACTGATTCTTCACAATTCATTTAAGCATACAGCAGTCCTCTATTTTTCACAGTGGCAGTTGTGTTCCAACTCAATCGGGACCCCTCTACATCTATCCTTTAATAGCTTGCTTAATTTTATTTTTGTATTCCACAGTCCTTGATAACAACAAACTAATTTCTATAACTCTGTTTGATGAAAATGTGCTGATGGAACTCATATTTCACTTCATTGACTGTAATGAGCTATTTCATCAAACTGTCCATGTGACACTCTTATAGAGAAAATGATAAATTTACTAATTTATTCACTAGAAATTCCATTGGAAATTTAAAAAGGAAAAGAAAAGAGCCATGAAGTGAGTTACATTAGACTTCTACGAAATGATATGTCAGGGTCTACACGAAACAAAAGCACTGACTACTGCTACACTTAATGGAGTGTAAACATTAAGTATGTGTTGATTAATTACTAGGCTTGCTGAAAGTCGACAGAACAAAAACATGCTCTGTGATTCAGGTTTTCCCTTGTAAATATTTTCCCCACTCATCACATGTGGCACTGGTACCATAAGAAATCAGTTTCATTCATATACTTCCTCCCTGCCTGTGAGACCTCTTATCCACATTAAGGCACATGGATTTGGATAAAATCAGCAGCTGGCAAACAAGCTTTGTGAGGGTACTGAGTCTTCTTAATCGAGCTGTGCAGCATGCTAAGTGGCAAGGCAATGATTCCTCCAGAGATCATTTTTTTTCCAAAGATTATTTGTATTTACCTCTTTTAAAAAGGAGTTATCTGCAACTACACTGTTGTGTAGGATGGCACAGTATTTTTGGAGGACAGTACGGAGCATGTAATTAGACTATTCATCTAGTGTTAATAGTAGGCCTGAAAATAGAGACTATCAGATGGCCTGCCTGGCTTATTTTAATTAGATGTCCTCCACCTGCTATTACAGTTATGATCTATATATTTGATTGTTCTGCCAGAGACTATACTGAAACCCAGACACCAGCTTGGAGAGCATACCAAGTGGAAAACCACAAAACCAAGCAGGGACAATGGCTTACATTCTTCTTTGCTTCCCATTTCATGCCTGCTCAAACCTGTAAATGCACACTCCCTACAAACTTCCTGCATTTGTTTATTGTGGAAAAAGATTTTGCAAGAGGTTTACAAAACAAACAAAGCAAAACAAACAAACAAACAAAAAAGCAATTTTAATTACCTTAAAATAAGTCTAAAAGCAGCAAAGATGGAAATACCATAATATTTTGTGTCATAGAAGATAAATTTGAACTTTCTCTTCTGCAAGGTTTGGAGGAAGCCATATTACATAGGGAGTTTCTGTTATATTTTAAATCTACTTAGCTAAGATTATTGCTTTCAAAAGCTACTTTATTTGCTCATCTAGTCTCCTTGGAGGAGAAGATGATCTGGAAGACTAAAATCCCAAACAAGACAATTGCATAACGAGCCCAAACAAAAATTTGTATGGAATGTCTTGTATTCTGCTCACAGGTAAATAGAAAACTGCTAACAAGGAGACAGCAAAAGGTCTTGTCTTTTTCTTCAGAACATGAATATGAACATATGAAAATATGGACATATGAACATATGAAAATATGAACATATTAAGATACCCCACTCCATGCTCTAACCTGGCAACAGCCTGCTGAAGGCAGTGAGTAAGGAGCACCTTTCTCCCAGTTGCACAGTAGATTTCTTCTTAGGGTGTGTTACATGGAGAAACTGATCAATTTGCATGGTTTAAATCAAACCAGGAAGAAAGCAGTCCATTGATTTATTAATGACCTAACATCAGTCAACTGAACAGTCAAGATCAGCAATACAGCACATAAACCACAATATTAGACACTTCCAGAATTTTGACGAATAACTTCAAGTTTCTAACCACATACATTTATTAGTAATCTCAGATTACACCCCCCAACACTCTTGCACACACACACGCAGTTGCATACACCACCCTCTTACAGGGCGTGAGGGTTACAAGCCCTCACCACCCTCTGGGAGTACAAATTCTCCGTGCACCCATATCTTGCTGGAAATGTGGGTGCTATAGCTTTTTGTGAATCTATGCTGCCATCTACAAATGTCTTTGTGGTTGAGAAACAATCCTATGTGTTCACATTCACGTCTTTACTTTTGTACCCTGTCCTGTGAGTCCGATGCACAGACCACAGGCTGTTCATGACCTCTGACAAGGAGGATGCTCTGTTAGGCCTGGACAATGGTCATGATGCTAGTCAGTGACTTGTGACACTATCAAACTAGGTTTTGTCTGCTGCTCTGCTCTCAGTTCACTCCTCTCACCCCTCTAATGCTTTCTTTTTTCATACTTCTTTTATACTTCTTTTCAGTCTGATTCCTCCATTTATTTCAAGTTTCCTGGTTAGAGATGGATCTGTGTGGGTATCCCCACAAGGGTATATCAATTGGTCCAGGTGGAGAAGGATGCTGAAGGCAGTGATGAAGCTGTTCATTTGAGAAAGTATTTGACATGTTTCTACCTCATGTATTTAAACAGCATCTAGTCAGAGAGAGCTCAAACTGCATCAGTGCAAAGTATGCAGCAAGCTCACCACTGATGGTACCCAACTGAGGAGATTCTGGCTTGTATTGCTACCAAACTGTGCCTCATGGATTCCATTCTCCCTTCTTGGACTGGGCGTCTGGGGAAGTGCCATTTATCCTGCTCTGGCTCTAGCTTTAATTACTCCTCAAATTGCCTTAATATTTAGACATCCAAATTACAAGGAACTTGTTGTGCTAAGGCAGCTAACCCTTAGGAATATAACCTCCATATATCCTCTAGAAGTACAAACTTTGCTTTAGAAGTAGGTAAACACTGAGGAATGGAACCTGCTCTGCTTTTGTGAGAGCAAGTATGCCACTCTCTAATTAAGATATAATTATATAAGTCCTGAGCACATTAAGTGCCATCAGAGCCCTCCTAAGAAATTTCTGTGTAATAGGCCAATTAGTAGTCCCTAGATCCTTATCTCAGAATTTGAAAAAAAAGTGAGAGGATCCAAGAAAGATTGATTCTGATGCTATTAGTAAAACAGACCACATACTCATCTTCATGCATGATCATCAGTAACCACTATGCAGATGATACTTGTACAATATCTGTCTGAGAAGTTCAATTTCATCAGGCTTTTCATAAAGCATAATTAGATGAATTAAACTGTTCCTGGTAAGTCTGCAGGCTTCAGAATGCCACTGTACGGTTAATTTTAATGTCTTAGTTCTAGTTCCATTTTCATCATTTTTCTATTTTCTAATTCAATCTGTATAATTGTCTATAAACGTGAATACAGTCCTGGCATAATTAAGGGGGGGAAGCATCAAAAAAAAAAAAAAAAAAAAAAAAAAAAAAAAAAAAA
>CM021766.1:38513846-38535794 GCA_011076525.1 Nettapus auritus | reverse complement strand
GGTCCTCTTCACCAAAGATTTAAATCTGGAGACTATTACTATAAAGTGGTACTGCAGGTTTTTTTGGTTGGTTGGTTGGTTGTCCACCCACCCATCAGAGCCATGGTCCTCATGTCACTGAAACAGAGTGGGAACACAGCAAAGATCATAAGCCTCACAGCTCAGTATAATTAAATTTTATCAAGACAATTAAAATGGCTATTGGTGCAAGTCTTCAGGCATAAGAGGAAGAAAAATCATTTAAGAGAATTGTAAAATAGTCTTCAGAATCTGATTTTGTAAACAGAGTAACCAGGCATCAGAGACTAGCCAACCCTTTGTTTCCCCACATTCTCTTCAGGTATGTTTCTACTCACATTCAAGATTAGCACAAACCCTTCTATACCAATACAAAATCACCTATTTTTCACCTTCTCAGACAACATTCTGCCCCCAGTCCCCCACAGGCATTAACACACTACCTCTGATTTACATCCTGTTCCTTACAATAGCAAGGCGTGTGATCCCAGAATCACTTTGTGAAATAATGGACTACTAATACTGGTAAAAACTAATTGAAGAAAAGCTTGCATTAAAAAAAATAAACTACCTAGCTAGTCGATCAGCTATCTAAAACAAGTATTTACCATAACTAAAAAGAGCATAAGACACTTGAAATTGAAGGACTATAAGTAGAAGCATACAGAAGTGCAGAATTACTAACAAATCTCATAAAGAAGAATCACATGCAGATACTGAAATGCCAAGTTGTTGTCAGTGGAGCTGAAAGAGCCATTCCATGACCAAAGGGCCCTAATAAAAAATAAATAAATATACAGTATGCTTAAGAAAGAAGTGACCAGACAGAACAGAATGATGCTTAGGAATCACCTGAGTACAGTTCAGCCTCACAGAAATTATCAGCATTTGATTCTGTATTGAAATATCTTGCTTTGCACCAATTAAAACACAATTTACACAGTGCAGAAATTATTTAAAGTTACAAGTCATCATAAAACTCGTTCTTTCTGTGAGGTGATGAATTCTATAAACACTGAAATCTGCCTAGTTCTTCAAGCATGTGATTCAGCTGGAATTTCAAACTTAAGCTCCAGTTTCTAACATGTTGCCAAAAACTCCTGGCCAGCAACCTTGAAAATAAAACATGCTATGCACTGATTCAATTGCACTCTTACTGTGAGTTGGCATAAACCACTCATTGGTAGTTCAGGCAGAGTTTGTGAGCCTAACCCAACAGGCTATTTCATCGTCTCAGAAGAAAGTGTTGTTAACATAGCAGTCCATGTGGCAGCATAACTTGTTTTGATCCTGTTTGCATAGACAAGATCAAAACACTCAGCTTGTTGTGGTGTTTGGAAGCCAACCAAAGCTTGCATGTCTGATTACTGTGTGCAAAACATGAACAAATAATGTTTTAAGAATGTTTCTGAAAATGCCAGATTTTCTTTCAGAGCAGAGAGGAAAATATATAAACAATGTTGTGGACATCTAATCTGAGTCATATTAACCACATAATTGGGCTTTCTGAGCCCAATTTATAGGGCTCTGAAAGAATAAAAATTAATAGCATTTAATAATTAATAGCATTTAATAAAAGCACAATTTATATCTTACCAATATAATCTCAACAACATTTGAGTTTCTAACTGCATTCAGGTGACGCTTACTGAAAGAGAAGGCACTTTCTTGTACTCTGTCATTATTTAGTGATGGACATTTAACAACCTAGCTAATCTGAAGTGCATTAATGAGGTACTAAAATGTTTTAAGGAATAAAGTAGATTTTAAGATTTCTTTGATACATTGTATTCATTTAAAGGTAATTCATTTAAAGTTTGCTGGTCGTCTTGATAGGCATATAAAAAGGTTTGCTATACAGAGATTTTACTCATTATTCATTTTCAGAGTTCATTTACCTTTGATTCATTTATTAATTCAAGCAGGCTTCACTGTTCTCAGAAAAGGAAAAAAGGGTGTTTTATATAGCTTTGCACATTTATGGTGGATTAGCAAAGAAAAAGACAGGATATAGAAGAACAATCCATAACCCCAGAATAACAATGTACTTTATCTATATTGCTCATTTTTCAGTTTCCTCTAATTTTTCTATCCCATAACAATGATATATCTAAGGGCTGAATCCAGAATTCTTCAGAAAATAGAGCTTCCACTCCATTCAGTGTCCAAGGTGACTTCTTAGAACTGGCCATATCTTTTCCAGTGATAATTTTGTTTCAGTGAACGGTGAACAGTTTTCAATGAATCAGTTCATTAACTGAAATTCAGAGAGATTTTTCTGTAGCACAAAATAGCAAGAGGGTTGCTTTATTTCCTAAACAAACAAGCAGAAGTTATGAAACTGAATTAACTGCTCTTAAAGAAGATAAAAAAGAATTAAGCAAAGCTCTGAACACTTATCAGCTGGAGAAAGAAAGAAGCATTAAGAGTTGGTAAGCAACAACAACAACAAAGTCTGAGTTGCAACTGCTTGCCTTACCTATATTTAGAAAAATATTATAAAGGGAGGTAGAAAATTAGGGAGGTTTTCTGGAAGGAATCCTTAAAGTCCAGATGCTTAGACTCATATGATAGTATGATGATAGTATCATACAATTTCTTTTTTAGACCTCAGAAGTTTCACTTCAAGGCCCCTATAGAGTTGTGCTTGCCCCGCTGTCATAGGCATTCTGTTTTAAAACCCACTTGTAGCAACAGTCTTTACAAGCTTCATCTCTACTTTTCTTTCTGGGCAGATTTTATTCATTTGCCTTTATGTTAATGTTAGCATTTACCATTCTTTTTCCTTTTATTTATTTATGTATTTCTGTTATGTATCTAAGCTCAAAAGTTTTATCTCCACTCATTTTTTATTCTATTGAACTACAATACAAAGTTTATTGAGATGCAGAAATCACTATCTTGGCAACAGCTGACCACAAACAATATAACTGTATCAAGATTGTATTGCTGCTGAGGCAATTAGCCCTGCTGAGAAACACTGCTCATTAGCCCAGGAATTCAGCTAACATACTCATGCTGCTTCAAGACAAACTCTGATCCTCGGCTAAGTAGGCAGATATTGAGAGTTACAGAGCAGGTGTAATACTATGCCTACTTTTTTTATGTCAGGCATCTGGAAAACCAAGCTAATAACTTTTTCTGAGGGAAATATTGGAATATGTAGACGGTTGGACTAGTAAGTTGGATGAGCCTGGCTGTTCCTCTGCTTTTCCCTCCTCTGGCCAGCCTTTCTGTAGTGACAGCAACTTAGCCATTTCCTCTCAGCCTTCAGGTGACAGAATTAAATTTAGCCTGCAATGATGAGAACCCTTGAGCTAGCACTAACACTGCCTTTAAGTTCAGTACTGTTCTGTCTGCACACCACTGTGATGGACTGTTGTGTTCTGGCTATTTCTGGGATCTGCTGACATATCCCTAGTTTCTTTGTGTATAACAAACTTTCCACAGAACATGCCAAAATCTGACTTGGCTAACTGATCCAGCAGGAAAACCATCACACCTCTGTCAAAATATACAAAGGATAGAACAAGAGCAGACATTAAACCTAGATAGGCCAAGAATATTTCTTTCCTTTAAATATGAGTTATTGATGTATTGGGTTGTATACTGTTTCAGGGTAGAGTTGCATGACTGAATTCTGTCCAGAAATGAATCACCTATTGTTTTACTTGCTTGACTTTTAATGGTTGCAATTTTCTATTTGTAGTTTATTACACTGGAACAAAAAGCAGAAGAGGGCATGGGCATTGGTTAGTTTTTCATTGTTGTTACCTTTATTTGGTAGGGATCGTCAGAGGCTTTTTTTTCAAATAATAATTGTTGCTTTGAGAAGATAGTCAAATAATAATCCCCTGGTCATGTCATAAATCTTATTTGTTAGGCTAAGTTCTACCATTAGCATTTGGCCTTCCTATGCAATTACAGTTCATCAGGCATAAAAAAGCATTTGTCAGTCTATTAATTTTCCACTGGAATTCTCCATTATTGCTCACTTGAGTGTGGAGTGTGAGCTTCCTTGAATCCAGCTGGTAGTTGACCACTGTCAGTAAAGAGGAATTCCAACCCCTGGTCAACCCTCCCCTTCTTCAGCGGCTCCTAACTTTCTCAGAAAAATCTATCAAGCCAAAAATGTCTGTGATTGTTTTTCGCCCAGTGCTGAATTATTTTGGAAAGCATGAGTAATACCAATTCAATCACTTGAGTTAAACTAGCATGAAAAATAAACTGCACTTGCACCATATGTCCTGATTGAAATTTTCAAGCATGGAAATCTTAAAAATGGCTAATTCTCCACACATCAGTCCAGGTTGTTTTATAAATCCTCTTAAAGGAAGGAAAAATTATTCATGGCTAATGAAAAATGGTTCAGTAATTGTAAACTTATGAGCATTTAAAGTCACACATTTGTTTAAATTTTTGCTGAAATAAGGAGTGAGTTAACATTGCTTGAGTTTAGAACTAATCAATTACAAGTAATGCTTCCTTGGTTAAGTCTGTTCTAGCATACAATTAAAGTGTGGTTGCATCACATTTTTAAAATATTTTTCTTTAAAAAAAAATAATACAATAAATAACACTGACACAACATTAACGAAGCAAGGTTTTTCCCAAAATATGGCTCCTCCTCCAGTATCAACTCTGTTATTCAAAACATACAGTACTTACACTCATTTTCCTGCACTGTGTGAATCTCAAAGTTCTACCTTTTTGTGTTGTTTAAATTGTTAGCTTGCATACAATATACAGAAATAATACAGTGGCCAAAACAACAAAATGAGATTACTTATCACATATCAGGTATGGTTATAGGCCTCATCTTCACAGGGAGAGAGGAAGAAAGGCTGGACATTTACACGAAAGGACTGTCTCACCTACAAGTCAGGGTACACCAAGCTCAGGAGTCACTGACTAGGGAGGAAGGAAGAGAAAGCTTTAGACCCCCCTTCCTTTCACAGTAAGTTGACATTTGCGTATACAATGCAGGAGCCAAAGATTTCCTAGGACTCCATGAAAACAAATGGAAGAAGACAAATCTTGCTTTGAGACTTTTCATCTTTGAAGATAACTGCAAGCAAGGGAAAATGACTTATCACATAAGTGGATCGTTAAATGTGTGACAGTGCCCATCTTGTCCTCCTGGATGTATTTTATTTAAAGCCTGGGGAGGTAAAGTCAAGAGTTACAGCAGGTATCGTGTTAAAGCAGCCAAAGAAGTATAAAAATAAAAGTATGTTAAAAAATAGAGGAAAAAAAAACTGAAAATAGGTATGGTGGAGTATATAATAGGAGGTTAGAAGATCAACACTCTTTCAAGGAAATACTGCTACGTAAAATACAAATCAGTGGAGAGTATTGAGCTAAAGGTCATTTTTCTCTCCAATTTCCTAACCAATCTTTCTGATGAAAGCTTGATCCATCTGATATCAATGAGCAAAAGGAATCTAGATTCAAAAGGAGCAAAAAAAAAAAATAATTATAAAAATGAAATATATATCTCTGGATTTGGCCTCTAGCATTTTCATGTGACCTATTTTTCACATTATCACCAAGAAGCTACAGAAAGGTAAAGCATCTGGGTAGTAGTAGTCAATAGTGTTCTCATTAAGTCTAATTAACGTTCTTAGAATTTCTTGAAACACTTTATTTGCCATACCAGCAAGGTCAAAGACTTGCAGAAGTAAATTAATTGTAGCAGTGTTTGTCCTACTTGAAAACACCTGCAGCCACTCTTGAGACCAGGTGGTCAATGCCACCAACCTAATCCAGAAAGCAATGATATGAAAGTTAATGATCTTGATAGAGAAATGATCTTGTTGCTTTTAAAGTTGAAGATTAAAATATAAAAATAAAAGACTCACAACCTCTACAAGAATATTTTAACGTAAGTAATAACACACATAAATCTCTGTAGAATAAGCATCATGGGATCTGTACATCCAATGATACATTATCACCTACATTTATTCTTTTATGTTTCCTTTGTTTATTTGAGTTGCATGTGCTCAACTGCGTTAAATATTCAAGTGTTCGACAGCTCTATGTTTACAATACAGGCAACATTAGCTGAGCTTTCCATATAGGTCTACTCACAGATCTATTGAATCTGACCACAGCGTAGCTTGTCTCCCCATAACAGCATCCAAAAGTTTTTGTAACCATTCATGTTATAGCTGAACTTGGTCATGATATCAGTCTGTATGATATAGAGCTAATATCTTATTGTTAGTCAATCATGAAATGTTTTTCAATGTGTATATATACTTGCTGCCTCAGGCTATGTTTCAGACAATTTAAAATCAGAAACAATACTAGTTTTTTTTATGACATTATAATATGTTTTTACTTTTTTTTTCCCCAAATGTTTTTATAGCCAATAAAAATAAATGATATTCATATTTTTAACATTTTTTATATTTTTGCCTAATTTTAATGTCATCCTGACAAGTAACTACTTCCTGTGAAAGTCAACACACACGCACACACAAAATCATCCTTTTAATAGTGTGAACAGATACAAATAGTGGTGAATGCTTCTATCTTTAGCAGAGCAAACATTGCTGAGCAGATCAGTCTGTTACATGAGAAACTTGGGGTAGGAAACTTGGCATATATCTTCCCTTTGTGACTTGATTTAGCAGGGATTCACTGAGAGGTCTTACTGCACAGGATGTTGCATCAACACGCAGCAGCTGCCTCTTTCCAGTTTAAGTGGTTTTGTTATGGCCCTATTCTTCTTTCAGTTGCTTAGAGGCTAGTACACTTAAACAGGGAGGAGGAGAGTGGGATGCAGTTTTCTTTTACATCAGGAGATTAAGACTCGCATTGCCAGGAAATGTAGTCACTTGCCTACAGGTTACTCAAGGGGAAAGGATATATTCTCCACTCTTGGTGTGGTTGTGCCACCGTGCAGCAGAGAACAAAGATTCCTTGTGGCAATGTTTCAGCAAAACTCTTGCTAAGGGTTAAAGTTTCTCACTTGGGGATTACTTTGTCCATTTAATTAGCTAGATTGCCAGTTCTCCTACTGAGAATAGATTCACTTTTTTTAATTTACCTCATACTTCCCCAGTATGACCTTTACAGGACGGCAACCAAAAAGCTTCCAGAACAGACTGCACTCTGCTTCAGTGGTGCATCACCCAGCAGCATATGGCTCCCAACAGCGGTTTCTTAAGGACATATTCATCATATGTCCAAGTAGCACCCAGGCCTGATAACCCTGTGTATCAAATTTCCTGGAACGTGGCATGACTGGTTTAGCTGAAATGCAATTAATGTATCTAAATCTGGCTTTTAATTTGTGGAGCTATAAATATTGTGTGAATATGTAGATCCTCTGTATTGAAGACTTGGGAGTCACACTCAACACAAGGATAGGGCATTCAAAATATCCTTGCTGAGGTGTATTTTCACAACTCTAAAGATGAAAACAGAAGAACACACAGGGATCTGAATACTTTCAATTAATTGTACATATTTACTTAAATGTAAACATTCATTCTGTCATCCTTTCTGTTAATTCAACCCTTCAACTCCAACACTGCAACTCAGTATCAGATCTAGAAATTATAGAGCACTGCTGCCATCTTACAAATACATGTGGATATCCTGAGAACAGACTATACACTGTGCAATCAGATACCTTATATTTAGTAAATAACTTGTATTTAATATTAAACCTACTTGTGCTTCTGATGTAGTTGCCTAGTAGCAAATTCAGTGTCAGGTATTTTTATCTTGTGCAAGCTATGCTTCCATGAGCAATTATAATCTAATTAAAGTCATTAATGTTTGTGCCCTAGGGAAACATTCAGTTATTTGTAGGCATCTGAGTTTTTCCTGTCTTCCAGTCCTTGTAATTTATGCTCTGTTGAGCACTTCTAAATATCCACAAGTTATTTCACTGCCACCCTAAAGCAATGCCACCCTGTAGCCTATGGCATTGTTTTCAGTGCTTCTATTTAGAGATAAATTGAATAAACATGAGTAATGTAACTATTAAAGTTTCAGGACTGGATCTACGGCTTTGGAAGACAGATTTTATAAAGTTTTCCTGTACTCCAAAGGATGCTCAAGCTTTTCAGATCATAAATCATGCCTTAATCAGTGTTAAGGACTCTCTCATTCAAACGCAAGCAGATATCCAGGAGTGCCCAAAAGAATACACTGGTGATTTTAAAACCTAGAGCAAATATATGAGATGCTACAATGCAATATAGCAGGCATTATTTCAGAGCTAGGAGGAGCACATAGCAAAGTATCAGTGAGGTAAAGATTTTAAGACAATATTGGAAATTTTCCACTAATTTACCAATTATATGCCCAATCTTTTCATCACCAAATTAATAATGTTTTATAAAGCAATAAAGTTTTCTTTCCAAAGTTCTCCTAGGACTTGATCTATAGACATTAAAGACAATATAAAGAATCCCACTGATAGAAGTAAGATGTGGAGCAAATTTCTGTGTCTCTTAAAACCAGTACACTCAGATTATGAGGCAGAAGAAGGAAAGGTGCTATCATTTGCCAAAGGGTGATTATAGCTTCCCAGGTTTGAACCTTTCCTAGTTGGAACTGAGAATCTTTGGGTGCTAGGTGAAACAGCTGGCAAAACAGCACATGATTTCATTTCAAGCAATATAATTCAATTACTGCAAAGGGTGAGGGAAGTGGTCTGTGCATATCATTGCTGTCAGCCAGAGGAAGGATCATTGCTGATGGCCTGTGACAAGCAGAACATTTTCTCGACTGTGTCTGTACTAGTCTATCATCAAAATGTTCCCCATCACTGCAAAGAAAAATCCATTTCAACAACAGCAATGAAAAAGTATTTTCTCATCCAGTGTAATTCTAGTTTTCAAACATTTTTCACTCCTTGTTGGTGTGAAGTCCCTTCAAGATTTTCACAAAGAGAAAACATGCTTTCCCTAGCATTCCCTGGTCAGGTTCAGCATGTTCTACAACCTGGTCTAAACAAGGGATGTAAGGCTAGGTTTTTTTCTAATGTGTCATGATCCATGTTAGCATGGATTTTATTCTCCAACACTAAAGCTGTTACACATGTATGCTATCTACAAACACTCATGCATTTCACTCCAGGTAGGACTTGATACCAGTAGAGTTTATGAACTATAATTATGCTGGTCTGGGACTAGAACTTTATGGTCCATCTTTATGGTTCTTCTGTGTGGGGCCAACATAACTGTCCCAAACTAAGCTCAATGTACTTCAGTTTGAAAACTAGTCATTTTATGACTAAAGCAGTTTCAATAATTCCCAATCAGTGGCAAAAATGTTTCTTTTGGAACAGTTTCTACACAGAATTCAGCATGACCTAGCTGACCTTGTTTGAAATCTGCTAGGGACAGTTTTAATTAACACAATATTAGAAAGCCAGAAAACTATGAAATGTTCTCCCTCTTTTAACCAACTTTTGGCTAGCTTGAAATTTTTCTTAATCTCAGATTTGAAAAAAATAAATGGGTACAATTTGCAGTAAAAGTTCTATCTTTTTTTTCCTTTCCCTACCTGCTTCCAAATTAACTTAATTTAGAATCACTCATTAAGAACAAAAGAAAACCAAGAAAACCCACAGATTTATGTAGTAAGTATTTAAACTATTCTGTGACAGTGTCAGTGGATGAAATACCTCTTCCCCCAAACTCTTTACCACTCCCATTGATTTTGCTAGAATAAACTTCTTACATAATTTCAATTACCTGTGCATAATCCAAAGTCATTCTGGAATCACTCACACACTCTGCTTTATTCAAATAGAGGAATTTTCAAGTCCCACGGTTATAGACTGACATGGCCTGTATTCTCCACAGACCATTTTTTTTAATCTGAAGTGCTTTATACTAGGGGTCTAATGCCAGTGTAGTAGCACAATGATCAAGGCAGCACTTAGTTGTGTCTTTAACAAGAAATGAGTGGGACTTAAGCACATATTGTTACATACCAGTTGTTCTAAGTATGGATAAAGACTTCAGTGTTCCTTGGGAGTTACTTTTAATATGTGTAGAATTAAGAAATGCAAACAGAAGTTCCATGGGGCTTTAGTCCCAATAATATATATATAAATTGATCTTCAATATTTTAAAGCTGATTTAAGAATATGTGCAGAAATTACATTCTTTTTGGATGCTGGTCCATTTGCCATCCTGGAGGAAAAAATCACAAGCTAAAACTTTTATATATATATATATTTTCAAATTAGTAACACTTCACATAATTCTGAACAGCTAAATTGCTTATATTACTCAGCAAAAATGCTTGTCAACACTGAAGTATGTAAAGAACATAGATTTTAGGTTCCTTCAGCCTACGTTGTTCAGTGTGCATGTCAATAAGGACACCATAAGTTTAAGCACTATGCTGAGAAAATTTAATTATCTGTTTTTCTATTACATATCTCTAACCCACACTTTATTGTCCAAGCTATTAAATGAAAACTTGGAATACATCTACAGATGAAAATGGATTTATTTGATTAATGCGTGTATACAAGTGCGGGTTCTCTTGTGAACTATTCAAGTGTTGAGTTTAATTGAGCAGCTACAGCTGGTGCTGACTATGTTGTCAGAGAGTAGGGATTTACTGACTGATTGACTCCCTTTTAACCTGGAAGAAGATGCATTCAGTAAGAAGTGAAATTTCCTGATGATACAAAACCACAGGGATAATAGTAAAAAAAAAGAGAAGAACAATGCATTGAGCAGAAATAAGGACACATAAAATCAAGTAGCTTATACAGAAAGGGAAACTAGGCATACCATTTAGAAAATACATGAAATTAGGGATTTTATTTGTAAATCTCCAGCTTGGGGAAAAAAAAAAAAAAAAAGAAGCTGCTGTTTTAATTATCATGCAAGTCTCCTTTGCAGAGGCAGAAGGCAGAATAAATTAAATTAATCAACTTTTAAAACCCTCCAGCTAAGAACACCTCTCCATTGTTGTCAGAGTTGGATACAGTTGTTCAAATGGCATCACAGAAAGAAAGCTAAGGAAATCAGAATCGTAAAAAGGAAGAGAGTAAATATTGGTGTCCCCTGTTCATGCAGGTCAAATATCCTATATGACCTGAGGTAATTAAAGTACTGCTTATCCTGAGAAAAAGGGATGTAACACAATGCAAATTGCCAGAGTGCCAATGGATGTATAAAATAAAATAAAATAAAATAAAATAAACCCATCTGTATATCTAAAATAAATAAATAAATAAAAATTAAAAAAAAAATGAAAAAATAAAACATTCAGGCAGCCTTCACTGTCTAGAATATAAATAATAACATAATAAAATAATCCCACACTTAACCCTTATAATCATTTTGGCTGAATAAGAGTAGTTCAGGACAATCATCCAGAAATAGGCCAACGCAGGGCCTCTTCCATGCTATTCATGGTATACAGAACCAATGCTTTATTTTCACCCTGCCCCTACTGTATTTTCCAACACCATTAAGAGAGTCCATGGTGTCTTTCTTCATTTGTGAAAATCATTTATTTATTTCAGGTGCTCTCATTTCTTCTGCTTGATCTTTGTTCTTATTTACCAGTAATTTCTTTCATGTCTTTCCATAAAATGTGATCTGTTCTTTACATGCAGGTTTAATATACTCTTTTTTTTTTTTTTTTTCCTCTCTTGCAAGGGAATAATACTGTAGTTTTTAATTCTAACTAAGATAGAAATCTTATTGCTGTCCACAGTAATAAAACAAGATATTCTACAAATATGGTTTGCTTTCATGATTTATGTTTTTATTCATTTGGAAATAATGGGTTCTACAGAGAAATAATTGAGGAAATGTAATTGTTTAGGATATCTTAGAAGTTTTGAGTAATGTCCTTAACTTGCTTTTGTATGCAGAGTCCTGGATGCACCAGAATTTCTTGTTCTTCCTCACTTTTTCATATAACAGAAGAGGAACGGTTTCAAGTAGACTCTGCCAGGTTTGCCAGTACCTCAAGGGCATGAAAGATACACTTCTCAATGGACATGAGAGAGTTGTGAGTCAAGGCATTTGGAACTAGGATGCTATTATGCCACTGGGTATTTTGTCTTCTAACCTGTTTTTTCAAGCACAAACCTCTCTACCTGGCAAATCCTAAGCTACACTCCTCTGATTTTCTGGCTCCTCCCTGTTCTGTAACCTTTATTAATAGATATATCTGTCAATAGCTGTCTGATTGGGCCAACCAGCTTCTTCTGGTGCACGGGGTCAGCAACCAGCAAAGAGCTTTCTCCACCATGTATATATATTATATATAAAAATATATTATGAATAAAAATATAAGGGTGGAGCTCAACCGACTGAATGAATCCACTACCAATAAATTCTCATTTAGTATTAAGAATATATGCAAAGTATAAGCCTTAATTCATGTGCTAGTCCTTACACCTCTTATAAAACATCTATCCTTACCATTCTGTCTTGAAGCAATTCAATGAGAATAAATACTAAGCAACAGAAAAAAAAAAAAAAAAAACCAAAAAAAAAAAAAAAAAAAAAAAAAAAAAAAAAAAAGACAATATATGTACTATTATTTGATCGCTGAATATCAAGATGGCAGAGAGAGCCCTAAATTCCCTGACTCCTTTGTTGCAGTGTGCTCAACAAATACAATGCAGAATCAGTGGGAGCTTCTACTACTGCCATTTCTCTAAATAGTGTCTCTTATGTCTGGATAGAAAAGAAAAGAAATAAATTGTGAAGAATATACTCTGCAGAATATAGAGAAAGTGTTTACAGTTTTGTGTCCTCCCCTTTTTTTTCTTCTTAGGATGCTCTATACACTACACTAGAAATTAAATGGGTGCCCTTCTGGATTTTAAATAGAATATTTAAAAGATAGATACTAAAATGGCATAAATTAAAAATATTGGTAGTAATAATAATAATAATAGTTCATAAACTGTTAACAAGTTTAGCATTAACAATCTGAATTTCTTTAAATTGTACCAAAAAAAGAATGACAGCTATCACCTGATCCTCACACATTTGCACCTACATTACCAAATATATACAGTGCATTTCCATTTTATTCCAACAAAAGGAGATAGTTGCTTCAGCCAGCAAGTCCTTTATTTCTCCTGTACTAGAGTAATTAGCAGCAAAGCTGTAAAACTTTTGATTCCTCCAAGGATTTATTGAAATCCTGCAATTTTTGATTATCTTTCTCCAATGCACTATTTATAAATCCTGCCTTTGAGACTTTTTATACAAGCTGTTTGTAAAGCACCTTCAATTTGTAGAGTAATCTGGCTCCACCAAGTGACAACTGCTGTTATTGCTAGTGTACAACTGGACCTAAAATTACATAACTGGGTACTAAATATTAATCTGGTAACGTCAGGATTTTGTTGGAGAGCTTTCAACTTTAGTAATTTATGCATTTTAAGCAGATTAGGTTGATGCAGTGTAGATGATAAGTGAAAACACTGAAACACTGGAAAAAATTTATTTGCCCCACTTATACTGGATGATGTTAAAATCTGGTTTTACAAGTCTCCACACTATTAGTAACTGCAACATAACACTTATGAGAATAATTGCAGTAGGGTAGAAACAAGGCAGGAGAGCAAATTAGCTCCTTAAATTCATTCATTCCACAGTCTTCTGTATGCTGGGCAGGTAGATAAAACAGAAAGGCTCCTGGAATATGAGCAATGTGTGTTAATGAGCTTACTATACAGACTTTAACATAAAGGTCTGAAAGAAGATGCTTCAGAAGGCTCAAAACAAAGTGCTGAAAATCACAGTGTTAAGGAAGGCTATTTTAATGTGTATTCTGCATACTATTTTTGAATGACAGAATATTCTGAAAGGAAATATTTTTAAAACACTTCAGAATTAGGAGGCTGAAGGCCAGGGACAAGTCATGCACAGACAGTGAAACTGAGATTGCTTCGGATACTGTTCTGTGTACCCACTCAGAGATCCTGGGCTTAGCTTTTGCAAGCTCACAGCAACATGAAAAAGCAGATCTGCTGAAACCTGAAACTACCATAAGGTATTTGCTACATTTGAGATTTCCTTTATTATCATTACTACCTGCAGGTTTGGTGGGTGGGTGTCATTTTTTTTGTTTTGTTTTGCTGAGGAAGGCTATTGAAAGTCTGAACAAGTTTGTTTGTTTTTTTTTTGTTTGTTTTTTTGTTTGTTTGTTTGTTTGTTTGTTTGTTTTTTGTTTTTTTTTTTGCTTAGTTCAAAGTTCCGCTTTAAGCAATTATTACCAGAAACACCAATAAAATAAGTCAGCAGCTATTGGAAACTATCATATGCCCATGCACACAGATAGGCCCATATACATAGGACATACAGACTATTAGAAATAAAATTACAATCTTTAGCATTATAGTTCTCTCTGCCACTGTTTCTCTCTATCACGGAGTATATGGGATATAGGGTAACGCAGTATTTGTTTCACTTTTGTGCATTTGAGAAGACCAGAGGAGGAAGAACCCAGAAGCACTGTCATGGGTGAGAACATTAGAGAGATCACAGGATGGAAAAGACAGGAGATTCACAACAAAGAACAAACAGCCTGTGTCCAGAAAGAATTGAAAGAAATTCCTAGACAGGACTACACTGAGACTGTGGCTACACAGCAGCAAAAATCCAGGAACAGCCCACAAAGTCATGGTGGGTGAGAAGGGAACAGAGCACAGATCTTATTTCTGCCGTCATCTCAAATTGCCTTAAATTTATTTAAGTAGAAATGCAACTTTTTATTTAAATGAAGCATGGCTTCTTTTTGGTTTAGATTTTTTTTTTTTTTTTTTTTGGTCTTTTGGGAGAGCTCATTATAAGATTAAAGTCTGAGGCATTTCCACATCAAAGCTGTACTCGACTCTGTATCTTGTCACAGGAGGGAACAGACAAACTTGCAGACCAATAGAAGCTGTTAGTGTCCTCAATCCTAGTACTATTCTGAGGAAGGGCAGTGGGTTGTGAATAAAATAACAGTGAAAATCACCTTTGGGTATGAACTGATTCCTTTTGAAGAACATATTGAAATGCTTTTGTATATATTCTTTGTCATCTTGTGTTAATCTGTCGTTGAATATAAATAAAAAGTAAAAAGAAAGAAATAATCTTACTCTTCTTGATGAAGATCAGGAACATATATATATATATATATATATATATATATATATATATATATGTTTTTTGTTTGTTTTTCTCTAGAATTCTGTCCTTGGCTTTCTCAGATTTTATTCCTTTGGAGTTACATACTTAAGTACCATTTATATACGTGTATCAATAGCACATAAGAGAACACCAATGCTAGGGTCAAAAGCCTGTTTATTCCAAAGTATAAGATGACTGTTGAGCAAAGAGAAATTTAATTGGGCAGCAGAAAGGAAAAGAATAGGCAGGTAGAGCACAATACAAATAAAAAAGAAAGTGTAAAGTGCACCAGTAAAACCTGTCCTCAAGGTCACACTGAAAGAAAGAAATAGTGAGAGAAATAGTGAGTTGAAATGTTTGGGGAATAACCTGAAAATTTTGCATTCAAATTAGCCTTTGGTGCAAGGCTTCAGGCCAAAAAAAAAAAAAAAAAAAAAAAAAAAAAAAAAAGTTTTCATGAAGCAATAGAGAAGCTACAATAAACTAGTACCACAGCAGATAAAAGACAACTGACTAAGACCTGAGCCTTTTTACTATCAAGTAATGCATAATTTGATACATTAAATAAAAATAATATTAAAAATGTTAAAAATGGGTTGGCAGATGGGTAAAATATAGTAGTTCTACCTACAGGCAAGTATATACAATATGCATTCTCCTACTTCTGGGACTTCTGTATTTCACCTGTTTTACCCCAAATGGCCCACTTTAGCTATCGTTTCTCAGCTAGTATAAGTTGACAAATAGTGTAAGCATCTTTCTATATATTTCCATTTCTGATTGGAGCAGCAGCAGCCAGCATATCTGATGGAAGAGAGACAGTATCCATAGGAATGAAAGCAGAAAAGCCAGAAAGAAGTAGTTTTATCTAAATGAATATAATAAGACACTGGACAGACTCTCCTGTGGCAGTTTGCACCTACTGTTTCCAAAACAAAAATGACAGGAGAGAAACGTAGGGAGGTGACAGAACACTGAGTGGACTCATTTTCTGCATTTTCATTTTCTCTGCACCACAGGCACAGAAAACTGTCATCTTAGAAACTCAGTTTAAATAGTTTTGTGTTTGTTTCTCAGCAAACAATTATTCCATTCTAATTAATTTCACAACATTTCTATAACATTGCTTTGTATTGCAGCATTTTGAAAGTTTTCTAATACATCTTCTTCCAGCCTGTTTATACCAGAAATTGCTGGCTCACCTGCAGTAAGAAACTGGGAACCTGATTACTTCCAAATTTGTGACAAAATAGGTTAATCACTCTTTGTATTAATATTTAAATATTTCACAATGATTTTGTCATGCCAAATGTTATGCTCTATTCTAGTTGAATATTAAGATCGAATCAAATTTGGTCAAAATATCTCATTTTCCAAATGTTCCTAAATTTTAAAATATTTCTCAAGTCACACAAAATAAACAAGAGAACCATGAAACAAACTTTAAAACACTCTTTTTCAGTAAGCTGCTTCTATGCTTCCTCTTTCTTAATGTAATCTCTAGTTTCTACTAGTGTATCTGCATATAAACATAAAATAACAATATTGATATTCGTAGAATCATAGATGCATTGAATGGCTCGAGTTGGAAGAGACCTTAAAGATCACCCAGTTCCAACACCCCTGCCATGGGCAGAGATGCCACCCACTAGATCAGGTTACCCAGGGCCTCACCCAACCTGGCACTGAACACCTCCAAGGATGGGGCATCCACAGCTTCTCTGGGCAGCCTGTTCCAGTGCCTCACCACTCTCTCTCTGAGTGGAGAATTTTCTCCTAACATCTCATCTAAAACTCCTCTCTTTTAGTTGAGTGGAGAGAATATACTGAAAGAACAAAGGCAACAATAACAAAAGACAATGCAGGGAATGAAAATCTGTAACATTGGTCTCTATAACACAGCTGCAAAGTAAGAGAATAAAGAGATAGAGAAGTAGAGAGGTTAAAATTGGCAGAAGTAGAGAGAAGTGAAAAGAGCTTGGAGAATTCTGCCACTGTTCAGCTTTTCTGTCAGTCAAAAATCATGTTGTGTATGAAGTCCACATCAGCTGTAGTTCAGCTGCCTTTCCACATCTCTTTACCACTGCCACGCCACTAACAGCTTCCTCTGGTGACAGATTTGCTTTAACTTCTGAATATAGATCAGAGTGTTACTGGCAGGCTAAGCTGCAGAACCAAAACAACCCCAACACTTACAAGCTATTTTAATGAAAACTTTATGAAGTCCTTTTGGCCATATAGTTATTACTCATGTTTATCCTCATGAGTACTAGTTTTTCAAGTCCCTTATTTTTACCAAAAAAAAAAAAAAAAAGGAAGTCTTAGCATGGGCTGAGATACATTATCAACAGAAGCTTGAATGTTAGGGCATATTGCTTTTTTTATAGCACTGACCACTCATTTTTCACCTCTACTTTTGGTCTTACATTACCCAAGGCATTTCCTATAAATTTGCTTAAGTAATTAATTAATAAATAAATAAATAAATAATAATAAACAGAAACAATCAAACAAACCTTCTTACGTTAATATGGGCAGAGTACCTAGAGCAGACCTGAAAGGACTACTGCTGCGTAATATTTGCTTCCTTGTATGTCCTTAGTTATAAACTATGCCTAATCTTGTCCCCATTGTTCTCTGTGGTGGAGGGAAGTCATTAAAAAGTGCTTGTGTGGGACTTGTTGTGAGAGAACAGTGTCAATCTATATCTATGTCTTCTGCCTAAGAACAACGATTTGCTCTTTGAAAATCATTCACCCGTGACCCAAACCTCTGAGAGCTGACTGCAGCAACACAACCCCAGCAGGAAGGAAAATTGCTTTTCCACACTTCATAAAAATCTTCCTTAACTGAATATTCTGATCTAGAAACAGAGCTGATTGTCCACACATTTTTCCCTGTCTGATGACAGTGTGCTGTAGTCAATGCGTATGCAGTGATGTTTTTAATTATTTTTGTCCTTCATTTTGTTTTTCCAGTGGCTTTAGGAGCTAGGAAGGGTTGTGTGGTACCTATTGCTACAGACCTCAAAAAAATGTTTGTATTTGATGTCTAGCAGAGTAGTGTTGTGGTTTAACCCAGCCGGCAGCTAAACACCACACAGCCGTTCGCTCACCCTCCCCCCTCCCTCTCTGGGATGGGGGAGAGAAGTGGGAAAGTGAAGCCTGTGAGTTGAGATAAAGACAGTTTATTAAGACAGGGAAATAATAATAATAGTACTATTAGTACTAATAGTACTAATAATAACAATGTGTACAAAACTAGTGATGCACAATGCAATTGCTCACCACCTGCTGACCGATGCCCAGTCTATCCCCGAGCAGCCAGCCCCCCCACCCCGGCTAGCCACCCCTATATATTGTTTAGCATGATGTCAGATGGTATGGAATACTCCTTTGGCCAGACCAGGTCAGCTGTCCTGGGTCTGTCCCCTCCCAGCTCTTGCTGCACCCCCAGCCTGCCCACTGGCAGGACAGAGAGAGGAGCTGAAAAGTCCTTGGCTTGGTGTAAGCACTGCTCTGCAACAATTAAAACATCGGCATGTTATCAGCACTCTTCTCATCCTAATCCAAAACACAGCACCCTACCAGCTACTAGGAGGAAAATTAACCTTGTCCTAACTGAAACCAGGACAAGTAGTCATGTTTAAAGAGAAATCTCGAAGAAAAGAGATCAATTTTAATCTGAGGTTTGCCCATATAAATCAAGATCCTTTCCACTGACATCACAGTCCATGGATGGGGTAGAGGCATAGAGCAGCAGGCCACTGGTAGTGCTCTGCTTTATCAGCACCCAGGGTTCTGCACACATTATTCACCTCTGATTATGACAGGCGTGTTAGCATTAAAAAAGCTACACCAAGGTACTCTATCATATCCATGAATGAGTTTCTTTCTATTATGTTAGACAGCATCGTCATAATCAAAAAAACATTATGCATATAAGAGAGCAAATTTTTGCCTTTGTCTTTTTGTGTCACTATTATACAAGTGTATCCAAGCTACTTAATCATTCACCAGGTAAAGAAAAAAGGTCATGATTAGTGGAAAGCAATGTATTTATACAAACACTATGAAGAAAACCAGTTTTGTCAGTCAATATTCCATTCAACATATACCAAAAAACTTTTAAAACATTTTTTAAAAGCTTACTTCCTGAAAAATACCTGGAAACTCAGAACCAGTACTAAACCTTGTCTCATTCATGCCAGGCAGATGTTGGTACAAATTTTGGGGGTAGAGAAATTGTGGTGGGAGGGGTTATTTCTGACTGCATGCTCTGCAACTGCTGCATGCTGGAGAAAGTCAGGGTTCTAGTCAACTGACAGGTGTCAAAATGAAATTAAGACATATATTCAAAGGAAATATTCAGAAAATGTTAAATGTTGATGCACATCTTATTGCCTCATGATTCCTCCTTTGCTCATTTTACTTATAAAGTTTCAAGATTTCAGACTGTTACTTGTGTTGTTGTAACAGGATTAAGACATGCATCTGGGATTCTGGATTTTCCCTGGCACTGAAAGTAAAGATTTTGTGGCAAATCAGGCCAGTATATATTACAGTATTTTTAACAAATTATGTCTGTAGTAAAAGGGACAGTTGTATCTTACCCATCACTGCATATATATTCAACTCTGGAATCTCTCTCATAAATGGATTGAAATCTTTATTAAGCTTTCACATCCTCATTTATGTTAAACTGATGAGTAATTGAAAACATTTTAGAATATATAAGTATATCAAAAAGACACTGACACAATTAATACAGCTATGATGATTTATAGCTTCTTAATTTTAGCTTAATGAAACACATGTTGTCTCACTCTTCAGTTAATTCATGCTCATTTTCCTCTTACTGTATGTTGTTTTAAACGTAAGTAAAGCAAAGTATTTTAGAGAAAGAAAAAGATAAAAGAATTCTTATTAGAAAAAGTTTAGGGATATTTTGGACAGAATCAGGAATATACTACTAACAACATATTCTAAAATAGAACTGGTTTGAATTTTAGCAACTTATGGGCCTAATTTGATAAATCTTTCTAAAATGTCAAAAGAATAGAATACTAGGACACGCATTAAAAAACAGTGACACCTGGATGACACATAACTCTTTTCATTCCTGCTGAAGGATAAATATCAAGTGGCTGGCTGTCAAGATCGTTTTGGCTAATTATTTCTATGGGATTTCCATCCAAACTTAGTTAGTACAAGAACTTTTTGCTCAGATGTCTGTGCCAGATTCTTCAAAAAGTTTGCTGCTTATTCTGATTTGGGAAGCAGCAGGTGCACGTAGCTCTCACGTACCAAATAGACTTCTTACACGACAGTTCCAAGCTGAAGTTATCTACACATGTCCTACTCAAAACTGATTAGAACTGAACAGTGTGAAGGCATTTCACAAGCAAGTCATCTGACAATCACAAAGAAAAGCCCTGTGAAGAAGAATGGGTGGAGTGTGCAAGTCGCAAGACTTGAGGACACAGCTGAGTCAGCAAGCCAGTGGCGCTGAAATGATCCTCCACAACTCCACAGGTAATGGAAATCCTGGCACTGCTGTGTGCCTCTGATCAGGTTCACCCTCCATCTAAAGAAGGGCAGTACTAGCACTGTGTGAGAGCCACTTCAAAGATTGTCTTCAACAGAGAACACTCTGCAGTGTTAATCAATGTTGTTACACATAAGAACAATTATTTTTATTTTTATTTATTTTTATTTTTTTGTCTTCCCAGTAGGTACTGTGCTGCATACATTGCAATTTCCACCCCAAAATCTTGCTATCAGTCACCAGAGCATGGCTGCTGTTCAGTTCCAGTCATTCCCTATATGACCCATGGGCATTAACAAAAATTACTCAAAAAGGGGACTCTAATCATCTGTCCTTATAGAGACACACATTTTATCATGTTATTGAAATCAATAGGAGTTTTGAAAACATTTTCCAGCAAGGGCTGGATAATCTATACCTCTCATAAGCATCCACTAATAATGTTAAGATTCCTTTTATTTGAAGACTTTGATGTAGGTAGCAATAAAAGCAACTAATTAACATTGCATAAGATATTTCATATCTGATTGCTTATTCAGATGGTAAAAACAACAACTTTCTATGTAAGAGCCCTTAACATAGATCACTAACAAAATGTGTTGTATAACAGGATGTAACACCACACTCAGCCTTGAGCTCTGACAACATGCATCAAGAACACTGCCAGAATCACACCTCTGATTCCTTTAATTTGCTGTAAATATATGAGATAACTCTTTCCTTTTAGTGTAAGTCAGTAAAGCTAAGATGAAAGAACATCTTTTAATGCTGCACCAACTTTAGTAACAGTAGCAGCTGTTTTGCCACATAAGTACATCCGCTAGAATTAAACTAATCTAGTGCATCGCTGACATCAATCATAGCATCAGTCTTCACAGAAGAAAATGTGAAATTGTTTAGAGCAAGAAGAATTAGATGAGCAAGAAAAAATCACTACTAGAGTGTCATAAATTCACTACTGATGCTATAAATACTACAAAATAACATGGAGGTTGCAACCTGCCTATAATCTCATAAAAATACAAATTACTTGAGAATAATACAGAAATCAGCATATACTGGTAACAGTTAAAAGCAGATTATTGGGACATATAATTTGGACATTAAAAAATTAAAAAAAAAAAAAAATGAAAAATAACCTGCAGGAACATCTCAAAGTGTTTCTGAAAGAAATGTAAAAAGATTGAGTAACATTAAAGACAATCAGAAAAAAAAAAAAAAAAAAAAAAAAAAAAAAAAAAAAAAA
>CM021766.1:38461397-38513746 GCA_011076525.1 Nettapus auritus | reverse complement strand
AAAAAAAAAAAAAAAAAAAAAAAAAAAAAAAAAAAAAAAAAAAAAGGAATCAAGAGTAACAAATGCAGATAGCAATGGGGAAAGCATTCTTTTTCAATCAAAGCATGGTTCATTTAATCACAGTCAGTGTATTTGTGCCAAGCAGATGAATGACTAATGGTTGAAAGACCTTACCAGCATTGCTGGAAACCACTAATTGCTGGTTGGGCAAATGCAAAACAGGTTTTAGCTATACATGAAGCAAAGCTTGTAGGAAAAGGCACTACTTTTGGTTAGACTACTTGGTGCTGAGATGAAAACCAAACAAATAACAACAAAATGGAAGCTGAGTTCAATTAGATAATTTCATCCAATGCTTGGAGAGAGCTGCTTGCAAGGATCCAGATGAGGTTATTAGCCACTGTTGAGCAGGTATGCCTAATTATTGCCCGTAAAACTGTGAGAGGCCTGTAGGAAACAGATGAGAGGTTAATTGCACAATATCAGAAAACCAGTATTTCTATTGTGTGATTTGAAGTATTTGATACTTTTTCCCTCCAAGCCTATGACAGTTTTTGTTCAATTTTGGGAGGTTTGCCCGGGGGCTGGAAGGACAAGTTGATATGTATTTGGTAGGCTGGACAAGCAGAAAGAAAGGAGAAAAAAGATGTAAAGAGAATCTAAAATTGTGTTGTTCTGGCCTTGTGTGACACCATGAACTCAAAAAGAGGGCCTAAGGCATTTAACCTGCTAATAACTTCTCATGCTAACTCCTACAGGAATTATGAGCCTTTTGTCACAAAAGGGGGAACTTCTTTCCTGACAGGAAATGCAAACACAACTCTATTGGTATCTATTGATGAAATAAGAAAGAAAGGTGAACAAAGTTTATTTACACTAATATAAAAACTACATAGATGAGTCTGGAGAAACAAAATATATATATATATAAAATCTTCCAGGAAGTAGGAAAGGATATGTGTGTGCATCGTGGACTATGGTTTGTCATAATCTATAAGATTTTTTCCAGTTTGAAATCAGCTTGCCACACTACATCTAAGCTGTAATGAATAAAATCAAGTAGGCAAGAACAGCTGTTTTTAGAAAGTGCAAGAGCTATGAAATGCTCATTTCTCAGATACAAGAACACCAATTATTTCACTGTTAATAAGCTGCAGCTTAGCTGATTTATTTTTCTCCTATAATAGAGTGAGTTTAATCAAAGTTCAGCAGTCCATGCTCAATGAGCTTAAGTGTATAATCAGCCAGTGCAGTCTATGCAAAATGACACAACTGAGGAAAATGCTCCCCTGATCAGGTGGATCAGGGGAAGCAATGTATCCTCATACATGGCTTCAAGCCTGATGCTGCCCTGCGAAGGCTGCTATCCAGGTCAGGCTGCTAGCCTAGCGCAGACTTTGTTTGTGCTATGTTTATTGGTGGCCTTTCCCCACATAAATCTCATGTGACAGTGGTTTCCATCTTATCAACGGTGTTTTTGCACAGTTCCTTTCATAAAACAAGTCTTTGAGGTTTTCCTCGGCAACCCTTGCAGTACGTTCATTTCGCGCTATGATGTCAGGGATGAGGAGCGTGACCCAAGAAGCCTGAAAAAGGCTCACCTTGCAGTGAGAGTAAAACACTTTCAAGAGACAATTTCTTTAAGTAAAACGCACGGCTCTAACGCTAGCTTTCACCCCTAGCTTTGCTGTTTAACAAACACCTCGCGTTCCGCCCCCGCTTCTCCGCGTTGAAGCCCAACCCTGCGGGGCAGCGCCGCCACCGGCCGCCTCAGAGCCGAGCGCCAACGGCCGCAACGGCTGCGCGAGCCGCGGGAGGGAGTAGGCGGGGCTTCGGCGGCCAATGGGAGCGCGCGGCGCTGCAGTTTGAACGCCGGGACGCGGCGCTAACGGCTGGGCCGCGCGTGGGGCTGCTCCTGTCACCCAGGGGGCAGGCAGCGGCGGCTGGCGCCGGGCTCAGGCAAGCGGGGCGCGGGGCGGGCGCGGGCGCGGGCGCGGCCTCGGCCGGGGGAACGGGGGGCGCGCGTGGGGCCTTTGCCCGGCACCTCTAAGGGGGGAGGCGGCTGCTCGGCCCCTGTCCTGGCCCCCTGGGGAGGGGTAGGGCTGGTATGGGGGGTGTAAAGGGGTTGAGGGCCGGTTCAGAGCCGATGGGGGCTCCGCTGCTGTCCGCTGTTAACCGCCCCTCTCCTCCCTCCCCGCCAGCCTGCGTGGCGGTGGGCACGCAGCCCAAATTGGACGGCAAAGTGTCACTTCTGGGTGCCTTCTGCAAACGTGGGTTCTTATGTGGCTCTTCTGTGTGCGTGCTGATTAAGAACACCTCAAGTTTTACTTGTATTTCACAGTACTTTTCTGTTGGCATTGGGGAACGCTGTGGAGCACTAGCTTAATGAGCGAGCTCACTGCCCTTTATGTTTTTAAAGGTAGGAGATGGCTGAACACTTGAAAAAGCCCTTCAAAGACAGCCTGAGTGACATAAAAGAACGAATGAAAGAGAAGAGAAATCAGAAATGGACAAAGTTGGGTAAAACTAGCCAGATCACGACTATAAAGCGCAAAAGACCAAGTAAGATGCTCACATATCCTAATTCATAGCTTTTTCTATTTTTTTTTCTTTTTTTTTTTTTAACCAAGTTGAAATACACACTGTTCCCTTGTAGCCAACAGCTCTGTGCAAATAAAGAGCATCCAAGCGAACAACAAAGCTCTGGCTCAGGCTCTGCAAGAGGAAAAGCTCAAACTGAGGGATGCCCAAAATACCATTCTTCATTTAAGTAGAGAGTATCAAGATCTGAAGTTTCAGATGTTTGCCTTGCAAAGAAATCTTTACTTCAAGCAAGCACAAGGACTTGCTGAGGTACTTTTAATAGTATTTTATATTACTGTGAAGCTGACCATTAGAATTTGCACCAAATATTCCAATGATATCTTTATGAACTTAAATATTTCATAGAAGTTAACTTTTTGTAATCAAAGCTGAAGATAGCTGGTAGAAGTGTCTTCTGATACAGGTATCTTCAGGATTTAGTTATTTATAATATTGGTGAGAGTATATTGCATTGGTAGTTAATACTTGAATATAACAGTAACAATGTTGTGGGTTGGTGGGTGTTTTTTTTGTGTGTTTGTTTGTTTGGTTTGGTTGTTTGTTTGTTTCATTAGACCAAACTGTCAGCCCTGAGTGAGATAATCTCAAAAGTTTCTAAGAACTTACTGGAGTCAGTTGATCTCCTTGGCCCAGCAAAGGACTTGTGTTCCATAGGTGTAGTAAGTACCTCTTGTTCTCTGTGGGGATTTCTGTCAATTTTTTCCCCTTATTCCTTTGGAGTAGCATAAATGTAGTTTTTGAGATTTGAGCCTTAATATGAAGGTCTGACTAGTACCCCCTGGGGTGTGTGTAGCAGGACTGAGGCTCGGCTATGAGGTGGGAGGGTTATCCTGATTTCCTATGGCTTTGTGTCTTATTCCATGTATCTTCCCTGTAGTTCCTTATGCTGCTCTCTGTATGACTGGGGGTAGTGATTACTGTTTTGATGTAGCTGAGCATGTGAGATTCCACTGCATTTTGTGTTAGCCAGCCAGTAAGCAAAAAAAAGCAGCAAAGGGTCTCTCTGGCCCTTCTGTGTAACTGGGCTATTGTCTAAAATGTGGGTATGGTATGCTTCAGCTGTTTGGTTACACTAAGACTTCTTTTCTTGACAGAACCATAGAGTGCTTTCTTCAGTGCTTGAAAATAATTCCAGTGTCATAAGAAAAATAAGTTCTGTGTAAGTATCTTTTGCAGATACATATTTATATTTGAAAATCCTGTTACAGTAAACTTATTCTCTTGACTGGAAAAAGGGAAGAAATACAGTGTAAGAGAAGTAGTTCACATTGTTATAAAATATATCTATTGCTATTCAGTAAATACTGCCTTTGGTATTTTCTTTAGAGAGCTTCCACAGTGTGCTGATGGAGATGATCAAGTACTTCCAAGTAGAATGATGGCCAATAGTGAAACAAACGAGCCGGCTCATTCTGTGACAGACACTTGTCAGCTACCTGGCAATGCCATTTCTTCTATCAAAGGAATTCTAGAAAAAGGTAATGAGATCAAAGCATCCAACACTACGTTATTCAGAAGCAGGGGAAAAAATGTGTGAATATAAGTTTAAAACAGAATTACTGCTTTTGAATTGTGAAATCATTTTCATTTGTTGTAAAGCTTAGGTATTAATATTGGCAACTGACAAACTTTTTGAATGAAGACGCATAACAACGGGGGAGCAATTTGAAAAAGTTTTTTCTTCTATACCTGCAATCTAGCTTCATTTATCTACCAAACTGTTAATCAGAGTAAATTAACCTTGACTCATGCATTATTTAAGAAATCAACAACTGTTAATAAAGTTAAACACTTAAAATAAATGACCTGGGGATAACCTCTCCCAACAAAACAGTTTATGAAAATCCTGATGTAGTGTAGTCTAACTGCTTTCTGTCTGGAGGCTGTAGTAAACATCACTTATCAAATCTCTGGAGAAAATTCTAAGATGGTCTTAATTTTTGACACATTTAGAATGTGAAAAAAAGTTCTCCAAATTTACTGCTTGGCATTAATGATTTCCTTTTTCGATTACAAGGGCAAACATCTGATTTTCATGTGGACAACATAATGTCAGAGCTGGAAAGTGATTCTTCAAATGGAGATGGATTTAGTGCTGTGTTAACAAAAAATGTGTCCACCAGGCGTCACTGTTCAAAGATGAGAAACCAAGATGAACTTTGCATGGGTATCTTGGAGTGTTTGGAAGCACCTGATTTAACAAGAATGCCTTGTAAACAGGATGAAATTGGACTTGAAAGTCTATATACATGTACTGTAGAAAACATAAATTCAGATATTTCTCATGTAAATGAGGTAGGTTCAGAGCTGGTGTTGAGGCAGTTGGATTCTGAAACTGCAGAAGTCAATTCAGACAACAGTGCCGATCTTAAGCAACATAAATATAAAAGCAGAGAAGGCTCTGAACTAGTAAGAGAGAAGCATCACAAGGTAAAAATAGGAGGGACTAAAAATACTTCCAGACCAAGACAAAAGAAAAGACAGGGTAAAGAGAATTCCAAAGAAAAAATGGATTTCTTGGGTGGCTCCAGTGATGCGTATGACTTCAATTTTGAAGAGAGTGTCCATGTTACGCCTTTTCGTCAAAATAAGGTCAATGACACAGATACTGTTGTGGATGACAAAGAAAATTCATCTGAAATTAATACTGAGTCAAATGATACTGAAGAAGATTCAGATGATTCAGATGATAGCCTTTATGTACCTTATAAAAAGAAATCCCAAAAAAGGAAAAGCTCAGTGGACAAGACAGATACGTCACCAGTCCATATAAGGCCAAGGTCTAAAAGATGTTTGGTACAGCGTGAGCAGAAACTCTACAATGAAAAAGAGACTGAAAGCAATAAATCAAGTGACAAGTCTGTTAGTAAGTATGGAAAGTGTTCTGTAATTGTTTCATTTATATCAATCATTGTTTTGGGGGGGGGGCCGTGTGGGGCTTTTTTTTTTTTTTTCAACATTATGTTGTTTCTATTTATTTAAAAAGTTGTTTGCTTCATTCTGACCATCTTTTTTTCCTCACAACAGAAGCAGGAATTAAAGACATCTTTTGTTTAAGAAACTGCTCAACAATTAGCCAATACTGTATTTCAGATATGTTTCAAGATGTATTGAAGCTGGGGGGGGGAAGCGAGATCAAAAGTATAATTTGACAGAAATGAAAAGATGGAGATGATAGTTATCGCTAAGAGTTGATTTGTATCTAGTACGTTCATTGACATTCCTTTTTAGGATATGTTTGAGTTGTCTTAAGCAACTATTGATATAGTTTGCCTCAATTTTTTTTCTTTGCAGAGCAATCTTCCGAGCCATCTCGTGGTCATCTCTTTGATGTTACCAATACTGCTTCATCACTCCCTAGCACTGGGAGTGCACCTATTGTCCCTGAAGGTGAAAGACCACCATCTCCAAAACGCAAGCGTAGCTGTACTCTTATTAGGAGCTATAAAGAACCAAGTATTTCAGGGTAGGTGTCTCACTTTCCAGTTTGATATAAAGTTCATGATCAAATGAGGGATTTGAAAGGATTACTTAAATATTGGAAGCAAGTTCTTATTAAAACATTCAAAGAGGAGTGCTGATTAGTAGTAGTGAAATAGTTTGTGTGACATTGAAACATTAAATTTACTAGTTAGAAGATAATGTTTTTAATAAAGCAGGGAACAGAACTCATGTGCTTTTCTTTTTTTTTTTTTTTTTAGAAAACTTAGAAGAGGAGATCCATTTACAGATATGTGTTTTCTGAATTCTCCAATTTTCAAGCAGAAAAAAAATTCTAAATGCAGTTCAATTAGGAAGAGATCTCTATCAAAATACAATGAGAAATTTGTTGGTTGCTGAGATTTCTTGTCATGCTTACAAAACTATGAAGAAAGGAACACTTCCATCCAAGAAACTATTATACCATGCAATTATGTCTAGTTGTGTAATAGTAAGAATATAAAAAGAAGCTTTTTGCTTTTAATCCAGTAACTGGTTTTGGTGATATAGGAGAGACAGGAGACTACCTTTTATAACTAAGGTGATTCCATTTAAACTCTTTGGGGAGGAAACATTCCTACATCCTGAATTCGTGATTATCAGAAATAAAGAATTTCATTCACCATCTTTTCCATCGTGACTTATCTTGCTTCATCTGACTGGCTGGCACAGGTGAACTTCAGGCACTAAAGATCTAAAGTTTTTTAATAACTGCGTTTGTACAGATCTTATTTATGTAATGGTTGTAGTTTCATATTGAAGCTCATAATAAATGTGTTTCTGTTGGAAAGTCAGAATTGGCTCTTCTTTTTGCAGGGTTTTCATAGTTGGTAGTAGAGTCAGCTGTGGGCATGCTGTGAGCCAAGGTACTCCTCATCTTATACAGTATAAGCATGGTTGGAAGCAAGATTGTCAGTTGTAATCTGACTGTATTGTATTATGTAGCTAGAACTCTCAAAAGCATCAATTAGGGTTGGCTGGTACTTCTATGAACATAAGCTAACTCGATAGGAACAAAGCAAAGTAAGTGAAGTTTATCTGTGAATGTTGTAAGGATTGCTCAGTTGTGGGGACTGAGGAAGTAAACTGCCAACAGTTCTTGACCTCTTTGCTGTTAGGAACTTCATAATTCTGGACTTAATGTGCAAGTGCTTTTACATGAGGAATACCTGCCACATCTGATACGTGGTACAACAGTTGGCAGTGAGCTAGAAAAACACTATTAGAAACCCTCCAACAAGATTTCAAGGTTGCATAGCACTTAAACTGGCACTTTCTTTCACTTCAAAAACAGGAGTGTTAATGGATGCATCAATAGAAAGATGAAAACTGCATTCAAGATAAATGGGGAAGTACAAAAATAGAGGTTGCTCATTTGTTTTGCAAGACTGCCTGTCTCACCTGTCCTACTTCAATAGGTATAAGAGCTCTTTTCTATAATAAAAATGTAATGATGTACTGTTTTACTGGTAACTTTTTAGATGGCTGGCTCAGCAGTTCTAATAAAAGCTGCATCTACTTACAGTCTGAGAGCATCCAGTAATAAACAGCCTTTGGAGGCTGGAATTAAAATTTAACCTCCAACTGATACCTTAAAATTTTGGTTCTTGACATTACTGTTGTCATTCTGAAGCTGCCATTATCGAAACTTAAGCAGAATGATAATAACATCAGGTGTTTTTTCAGCAAACATCTGCAACAGCTGTTTAACAGGCATTTAGAAAAAAATAGGCTGAGGAGCCCAGTTCGAAAGTTTTTGAACAGATAAATACCCAAATTGCTTTAGTTGTTACAGAGACTGGAATAACAGCATTATAGCTCCATTAATGTGAAGGTGGGACTGCTTGCAATATTTGGAATCTTCACAGCTTTCCCTACTCTGTGGTACACCATAGTCAGTTAAGTGCTCCCAATGAACTTGTGGGATAAATTCAAGGGTGCGTGGAAAATGCATTGATGGCAGTCTTACAGTTTCATGGTGCTCCCTTGTGAAACTGAGTGTATATATTTATAATGAAAAAACTAATGGGAAAAAAAAAGAGACCAAAATAAAGTAGGGTTTTGTACATATATAATTTAAAACTATTCTGTACCAATACAATATATTAATTTTACAAATGTAAAATTCATCAGCTGTTAGAGCATTTGCAAAACCACATATCCTACTGAACTTTATTGCACAGTATCTATGAAAATATTAATTCTTAAATTAGAAAACATGTTTCAATATAGAAGAGACAATCTGATTGAAAGACAATAAGAAAATCTACTCTGAAAATAACAAAATTTCACAGGATACCAAGCTTAACAGGTGCATCTGTAGGCCCAATCTACAAAAAAGGATCATAGCATCTGGTACTGGCTATTAAAAAAAAAAATCACTGTACCTTAGTTATAGATCCAAATGTAGGTCAGACTAATTTCATGTGAAACACTGTTGCAATTCTAGTGTTAACATTTTTGAATACCTTATATACCACATTTACTACTTCCTGGTAGTTTCCGACATCTACTCGCTGTATTGATTTACAACTTAACATTGCACAGGCCTTTTGCAGGAATAAATTCCTTGATGCAGCATAGGATGTTTTGTTTTTCAGCCTTATAACTATTGAGTTTTACCAGTGTATCATCTGTAAATATAAAACACCAAGAATGAGAATTAAGTTTGTTTTTCACAAAAACAGTTATAGGTTATAGTTACAAACTCTAATTAGAAAATGTCAAGTGACAACTTTTTGGCCTATACTGATGACCTTCATTAGGAAGTTAGGTGTACCTCTTAAAATGTAGTGTAAGCAGCAAAATATATATATATTTTATATATATATATATATATATATATATAACGTGCCCAATTTGAAGATATGCTAACATGAATTGTAAAATGTTAATATGCTCCTGGGTCTAAATAATCACAGTTAATAAGTATTTACAATAAAGCTTGGTAGAAAATCCAGTTTACCACAGAAGCAAGTATGTAGGATAGAAGCTGTCATACATTGACTTTTGTGTACAATAGTCTTATCTCTGTTGAATAACCTAAATAATTTATCAGTGAAGAGTAGTAAATGGGGTAGATCATGAAGTCCATCATAATCTAAATCTTATTAAACCAATTAAAATTAAATCTAGTCTAATTAAATTGGAGTCTCTGAAGTTATTTTGTGTACTTATGTCCTGCATAAGCCAAGTCATTATGACATTATATATCTAGCCAGATTTTTTTTTTTTTTAAATAGTGGTTATGAGATTACAATTTGCAGGTTATATATTTATCAAAAAAAAAATAAAATAAAAAAAAGAAATAGAAAAACTTGCATCTATCAAAGGTGGTTTTTTTTTTTTTTCAGAACAGGCTGCTTTTCTCACAGCTTCTCAACCAGCTGAGTATTTTATTTTAAAAAATAATATATTATAAAAAGACTCTATAATGAAAAGAGTGTTTCAGATGCTCCCTCCTCCTCCCCCCACTGTTGTTCTTTCTGTTTTCTTTTTTAACTGGAAAAAAAATAATAAAACTTTTCAAACAGGTACTGTATTATGTAAGCTATAACATTCATTAACATATTGCCCTGGAATTTTCTTCATATTCCCAAACATGTGCAATTTCCCACACTTTGAGGGTTTTTCTGAGGCTGTGGCTGGTAAACATATGAACATATGACAATGGGCACACAAAAAAATTCAAAAATTAAATACATTAAAAAGCATTTTAATAAAATAATTTTTGTAACTTCAGTATAACACATTTGAAAAACTGAAAGGGTTTTAAAAGTGCTAATTATTAAAACAGAAGTTTTTTGAAACGTTATAGTCCCACAACTGATATATAATGGTTTTCTCTGCCCATGATGTAGGCACACTGATTAGTTGTAAAAAAAAAAAAAAAAAAAAAAAAAAGTGTCACTTGTCAATTAATCCGGCTTCTTTAATTTTTGTATAGAAGAATTTTTCCAGTATATTGGCACATTTGTAGTATTCACTTTCAGGGGGGTTGTACTCTCTGCAATTTGTAAATACTCGCTGCAAGTCTGCCATGAATAATTTCTTAGACACGTAGTACCTATTCTTGAGTCGCTCACTCATTGTTTTGAGATCTGTACAGGAAAAAAATAGATTAACAAAGTTTGATTCAAATATTCTTTTATGCAATATCACTTTATATTGATTTGTCACAACATAAAATGGCAAAGCTATGGTTTAGAATTTTTAATTCTAAATTTGGTCACTGTTTTAGCTTCAAAAACATCAGTTGAGCCCCTGGAACCAAGTAATATTTTCGTGTAAAAATGATTTTTGTGTAGAGCTTATTTTTACTTCTTTAAAAGATTAAAGACTCATTCTTTTCTGTTCTCATATTTGTCTCGAGTTTCCTGTGGGTATCAGGTGTCCCTAACTCTCAACTGCTTTGTTAGGCAAAGCTGTTGTGAACTCTGCTGGAGGAGGTCTGAGGAATAGGTAAAGAATTTAGACATCGCAAAACATGTGTTAACTTAAAATTCTTATTTCTGTGTGAACACAGGAGAGAACAGACATCTGTCTGTACTGCAAGTGGTACAGAAACAGCTGAAACAGAATTTCTGCCAGCAAGTACTGCTAAGAAGCAGAGACTAAAGACCTCCAGTGCAAAGGAATTAAACCTTACAACTTAGTACAGTTACAAAAATGGACTATTGAGTTATTGTGACGTCCTGTTTACTTCCTGTGAGGTGCGGTTTTGTTTTTTTAAAGGAGATTTCACTTTGGTAAAATAGAGAAAACCCTGTCATACTGACAAAAGAGCTTGCTGGATGCTCTCCAATACCTCTGACAAAAGAGAGTTTTTATTAAAAAGTTTGCTGAATGCTTTCAGATACCTCTTTAAGCGATATATAACTTGCCACTTACTAGTGATGCACTTTTTTTTTTTTTTGCAAAAGCAAGGGTTTAATCAGCTGCCATTAAGCCTGAAATGTAGGTGCCTACATCTAAACAGTATGCCCATAGTCTTGAATCAAAAAGGCTGTTCAGCCCACTCTAAAGCAGACATTGCCTGGCTGATCAGTTACACCACTCTCTACAGTAAAAGCATGGCTCCTCCTCTCAGATCAACCGTACAACTTTCATATTGCAGATGGACAAGTAACAAACAAACAAACTCCACAGTACTTATTGAAAATAAGCAGCCAAAAGAACACTTAAATACAGTGTGGGGTTTTTCTTGTTTGTTTGTTTTCTGTGGGAAATTATGTTTGAGTGATTTTTGCACAGTATCTGTATGCTGGCAGTGAGAGCGGAAAGAAAGCAGAAGTTGATCATGAATCAAAATGCAGGTTGTGCTGGGTTCCTTTGCTGGAAAAGAAACAAAGGAAAACTAAACCCAAAGACCTCAACTTAATTCTAAAATGAGGGCTGCTTCCCCCACATCCGATGTAATAAATTTGAGCCAGAATAGGATAGATAGCATTCCTACTTCGAATTTGTCAATCTAGGCAGCAATTTCTTTGTATTTTTTTTTCCAGTGGTTACTGAAAGATACATTCAGATTAAATTGCCATCTAGATCTAGTCTCTGCTCAGGAAAGCAGAGAAAGAAAACTCTGCCAAGGGATTGTAATCAACATTCTTTTTCTTCATTGCTAGAAAATATGTTTGTGTCAGGGACAAAGGAAGCCAACTGCTATTTTATGAAGTACATAAATTGGTATATGCAGGGTAGGAGTCTATACAAAGAAACATGAACAGTCCTTCACAAAATAGATTGATAGTTGTCTGCAATGAACTTGTGTTTCGTTCTCTAATAACATTAAAAGCAATCAGAAAGATGGAGATATTTTATAAACAATGCAGGTATACCAGGATTCAGTTTTAAACCTGCTGCAATACCAATCAAAACAAATATCTGTTTAGAACAGCACTGAATTGTTACAGAAATTACATGACAGACATCAAAAGCAAAGAAAAACGCTATCAGCATTTGTGTACTTCCCTTTGCAAGTAACCTTGCATGAAAAATAGCTGTATGGAAAAAAAAAATACAGACAACTTTGGCGTATCTAAAATACAAAGATCAAAGTTACAAGGAATGATTCATATAATCTGTTGAATAAAATACTCTCCTAAACTTAAACTGAAGCAAGACCTTTGTTAAGGGTTAAATAGAAAACCCTGGTACTTTTGAAAATGTCTTCTTTATGTGATTTAGAATGTTTTAATCTATTTTTCAAAGCAATTCAAACACACAGATGTTCCTGAAAGTTTGCCAAGAGACTTTTTAACATACCGGCAGTTAATGCCATCACCAGTTACCACACATATTCGTACAACTCATAAACCAACTAAATCCCAGAGAGTCTGAGCTGACTACACCATTTAAGAACTCCCTAGGGACTTTCTAGGGTATACTGACATTTCATATGTATACACGAAAAATGCTTCACAAAGGTCACAAACTAGTCATAAATTTTCAAATGACAGCATTGTACTCTTGGCACTTCAGAGCTGCAAGCTACCCAGGTGCAAGTAATATATCTTTTAACATAAAACAATCAGACTACAATTTGACTGCTATGTCTCTAGTTATAAAGATTTTTAAACTCTATACTTAAAAAATGTTAATGGAATTACCCATGGGAAACCTTATAACTTCATAATATCCAGGAGCTTCTGTTCTCTTCACGGGTTCCATGAAGGGCCAAGCGCTTTGATGGCTCTTTGGTAAAGAAAAAAGTAAGGTATCTAATATGGAAACTCTATATTAGAAATCATTTTAAAATCTTTACAGAAGATAAACCAGAACACTCACCTTCACCTGTTGCAGGATAGTTTTTAATGTGCTGTAAAGTTGATCTGGATCCTTGGGTTCTTTACTTGAAAGAAAACAATAGAAAAAGATTAGCTTGAATCCCTCATCTTTATTCCTGTGATATACATCTTAACTCAAAGCAATTCCATAACTCAAGCCTTTCATGGAAAAAATAAATAAGTAAAATAAACAAAACACTTAAGAACACATCCCTGGCAGACTGTAAATCTATTTTCCAACAGATGGAAGGAAATTTCAAATGACTTTAACAACTTTTCTCAAAAGAATCTAAAGTTCGCCTCACCATTTTTCACTGTTCAGCACTTACCCTCTTTCTTTTCCACTTGGTTTCCAGCCAGTCTCTCCTGTATACCAACAGCATGAGAGATTACATGAGAACTACAGTAGGCCAAAACATTAACTGAGTTATAGTAGCTCTAAAAATATAAGCCATTTCAGCATTGACAAAGTAAAATGGGTTTGTTTTCATAAAAGCTACTCCTAATAAAAAACACTACAATCTAGCTTACAGCCCCATTCAATTTCCTGCATGTCCCTCCCTCCAGACTGCAGAAAACTTTCTAAAATATTCCTATAAGAAACACCCATTTTTTAAAGTAATTCAACATGTATTTTACCACAACCTCTATCAAGAATAAAGATGGAGAAGTTATTCCATTTGATTCCCTATGGACACAGAATAAACTGCAGAAAAACACAGCTGAGGAAAAAAAAAAAAAAAAAGAAGATACTTAGATGTTCTCATTCTGTTTTGTCCTGTTCTACATCCATGTTCAGCACAGAATTCATCCTTGTACAGGAGTGCAGCATATCAGTTGTGACAGAGGGAAATTGCTGACTATATTGTGATACAAATCAAAGATGGATCTGATGTAAATAAAATTAAACACGTACAAAAAGAATAATCACCCTGGGATGCCTAGTGGAGTACTGAAGACAGTAATTGTGATGAAAATGCAACAAACTTCATAGGTATTAAATTAAGAGACTAAAAAACAATTACATATTAATCAAAAAGAAATATGTGACTATATAAGCATTTCTATTTTTAACCTTCCTTGGTTAACCTTCTGCTTCTGTTCTACATTAAAAGAGGTTGATACATACTAATTCCAGGAATGCTTTCTATAGGAATCTGTCGTACTCCATCTTTGAAGCAAGAAAGGCCAGGATAAACTTTTCGAATCTGAGCTTGCTTCCTTTCTATGAGCTTTTTAATGATCTGAGAAAAAAAGCAGCAGAGAAAACACAAAGGAGTTGATTTGTTCAGAAGCAACCCAGAGGATTAAAGCCAAACTGTAATGGAAAACATTCACATCCCGAACTTATGGTCCCTTATAAATCCAAGCTGGTAACATGACTGAACTACCTGGCCAAACACTGATTCTGTAGGTGAGGTTAGCAAGTCTCCCAGATGCCTAGGTAGGCACAGATCGGGAAGAAAAGGAGTCATGGCTTGCTGTACTGATCAAAAGCTGCAGGTGCCAGCATATGTAAGGAAGGAAATTTCCTGAAAGTGGTTTGGTGAACTGGCTTTAATTCCAACAGCTGTTACTTTTGGACTGCTTCTGCACCTCCTGATCAGAAGTTTCAAGGCATATACTGAATGCACATATTTCAATAACATATATGCTCATATTGTGAAGTTTTAGAAATACCTGTTGGTTTCAAAGCCTCCATATAACCATAGGAGCTGCTTATCTATCAGTCAGAGATGCTCTTACTGAAGATTTTAACTTTAGAAAGTCAAAATTGATATTACTCTTTGTAACCAATATTTTGCTTTACTTGTAAATGACAAAAAAGGCTTCCCCAGTCCTGAGGTAAACTCTGTTCGGCTCTGCAGTCTCATTAGCTCAATTTTAAGCAATTTGAGATGGTACTTTTGGTATACACTTAGACAGCTACCTAAGTTTTGTGTACCCTGAATATGTCATTTTCAATATGGCTTACTTTAAAACTGAGTAAACAAATGCAAAATTGTCTAGACCACCACAGAGCCTGAGAGAACTCTTTCTTTGGAAATAGTAAAGATGGATGTATTTTTTATTGTTAAGCACCTTTACTTGCATACACATAGCATATTGTCTCAAAGAAGATGAAAAGAAAAAATCAGACTTTCAATAGAAGTAACAAATGTTAAGGGCCTACAGTATACAGCAGCACCATGGCTGCATTCTATGCATAACACAAAATTATGCATTCTAGCATAACACAAAAATACCTTCAAACTAGTTGTGAAATGCACCTTAAACTCATCTTATAATTTAAGAACTCCTGGCTCTTCCTGATTAAAATGAGCTGTTCAGTCAGTAACATTGACTGATCAGTCAGCAGGTCACAAAGCTTTGTGTAAAGGGATTTTTCATATTTTTCAGAATGAATGTAAATTAGCTACAAATCCGACAGGGCAAACTTACCAATGGCAGCCTTAGCAGCCATACACATATACTCTAATTCTTTAAATAAAAGCTTAGAACCCATGAAAAGTTTGGTTTTTAAAAGAGACATGACTAATAAAGTCCAATGTCCAGTACTGGGCAATACCACCAAAATAACAAATCAATATATAATCCAGACTGGGAACATTCAAAAACTTTATGTATGTCCACAAATCATCTTCATTGCTTTTGATTTGACTAGAAAGGTGAACACTGATACAACTGTAGACTGTGAGGGCTATTTCTAAATTTCCTTGGAACAGAAAGAATAATAAAGCCTGATCTGTGTTCTGAGTATCAAACAAGCAATCCTAAAATACAATTCAGAGGATTGTGTATTTATTCTCAGAGAAGATACAATAGCAGTCATAGACCACTGTATAATAACATCTTGCTTTCTGATAATGGTAGACATGGGATGTTGGGAGAATCAAGGCACTTAATCTCCAAGGAGAATGTCTCCAACTGATTGGGACAACATGGAATGCCAAAATAAGAAAGTGAAGAATGTGTTGTAACTTCAAAACTAACTTCAGTTTTTGGAAGCTACATGCTTCCACTGCCATTAGGTATGCCTCAGACAACCCACTTTAAACGACTACTAGTCCACTACGTGCCCACCCCAACAACATACCATCCCTGAAGGAAGGTGATAGGTCTGGAAGAAGACTGGGATCTGAAGAGTAACCCAACCAAGAAGAAATGACAGGTAAAAATCATGATCTGTGCTATATGGACTTTAGTAATTAGAGCATTCCTAATAAGTGAAGTTAAAAAAACTTGTAAAATAAAATCACAGAATATCCTGCATTGGAAGGGACCTATCAGGATCATCAAGTCCAACTCCTGGCTCAATACAGGACTACCTTAAAATTAAACCTTATTTCTGACAGCATTGTCCAAACACTCTGTGAACTCTGGCAAGCTCAGTGACGTGATCACTTCCCTAAAAAGCCTGTTCCAATGCCTGACCATCCTCTCAATGAAGGATCTTGTCCTAATATCCAGTGTGAACTTCCACAGATACAGCTTCATGCCATTCCATTGGGTTCTATCCTTGGTCACCAGAGAGAAGCAAACTAAACCCATGGCCCTCAGATACTTTCTTTCTGTTAGCATGGGCTGAATAGTTCTACTGGACAATTATTGTTATATAAGTAAGCATTTTCACAGGAAAAAAAAAAAAAGAAATTATGAATTTTAATAACCTTTGAAAGAATAAAGTTAAACTTGTAATTTCCATTTCTTTAAATACCCAAGAAGGTATTTAAACAGGAAGGTATTTAAACACAACTGGAAATGTTATAATTACTTTGCCAGAAAATTGTGTTATGTGATAGAATAAATAAAAGACATTTCTGGAACTTTTTTGGGGGGAGGGGGAGGGGGGGGACGGGACAGACAGTCAGACACTTTCTTTCAAGTAAATACAGGACATAGTACAAACACCTTGTTCAAAAGTTACCCTCATGAACATTAGTGTGATTCAGAGCATGGGGGACAGGAAGAAGTCAACAGTACCAGAAAGCTGCAGAACAAATATAAGAATTCTCAGAAAAAAATCTGTTATCTATAATGAACAAAATTAGCTATTAAATACGACTCAAAATATCATTACCTTTCAACATTTCCTACCCCAAGCCAGTAAGGTAGAATTTAATTCTTAAACTGCAACATTATGGCCCTGAGACTTGATTAAAAATATTACTCAGTTTAAAATACGCACTCCAATGTTTAAAGCACCTAAGAGAAGAAGAGAGAAAACCTGACACTAGCTAAACTGTTTATAAACAGTATTTCTAAACATCTAAATAGATTATTATGTTCAGTGCTTCATTTCAGCCTTTACCTCCTTTTGCTTTTTAATAATAACAGAAAACTCCGTGTAGGGGATCCTTGGATTTAATTCACATCCCATTAATGTGGCACCTTCATAATCCTTGATATAGCCAACATATTTTGCTTTTGGTACTTTAATATCTTTGGAGAAACCCTGAAGAAGAAATAAAGTTATTATTATGCCATTTTCTTTTTTTGCATTTTTTTAAATTAGAAAGCTATAATGATTTAGAACTAAATTCATCATAACGTTAAAATAAAATACAGATAATACAATGGAAAGAGTTACACATCAAGGCTCACGTGCTGCAAACACGTTCTTGTGGAAGTTACTTTATACAAGAACAGTTAATTCTTTTTATATATATATACATATATATAAAGGAAGAAGAGGGAAATATGGGAGATAAAGAGATAGAGGAAAAGATTTTTACTGCCTCTGTCCAAAGATTACAGTAACTTCAGAGTGTCAGAAATATATATATATATAATGTATATAAAATTTTCACTTTTATATTTCAAATAGAAAAAAAACACATCCTATCAAAAGTTCCAAAGTTATATTACAGTCTTCATACCATTCTAAGTTAAATTAATAAGAAAGTGACAAAAGTGTTAATCAAGACACTAAAATACAGAGTAAGACTCTGACTTGGGCTACATTTTATTCTTCTGTTGCAGTGATATCTTTGAAATCTTTGTTTTAAAAAAACAAATAATAATAATAATAATAATAATAATAATAATAAAACAGAAACCCAACCAGGATTTCTGCCTCACTGTTTATAATCAGAGGCTTCAGACTTACTCAGAGAATAAGCAACTCAAATTTGTGAAGGACATTTCAAAGGTGAAAAGGAGTCTGTCTGAACAGGTATGATAATAGAATCACAAACCCACCCTTTAATTCATGTTGAATGTGTAAAGAATGAATTGCACCAGTTTTGTGAATAGAATCATAGAATTGCTCAGAGTGAAAGGGACTTGTGGAGGTCATCTAGCCCCACTCCTGGTCAGAGCAGGTCTCATCAGATCTCTGTGCTCAGGTCTATGTTCAGTTTTGAAGACTTTCCAAGAATGGAAGCTCTACAACCTCTCTAGGCAGCATTTGCCATTTCACTGTCCTTATGGTATAAAAGGTAAAGATAAAAATCCTTATTTCTAGTTGCAGTTTCCCATGATCCGTCTTGTGCCTGTTGCCCCTAGTTCTATTGGTATAAGATTTTCACTCTGAGAAAAACCTTACTCCAACTTTGCTTTATCCTCTGACTAGATAGTTGATGCTTGTTTTATCCATCAAACCTATTTGACAGATTGGAGATCACAATCTTTCTTGCACTTGAACATCATGCTTCATACCAGCAGGAGCAGCTACGAGCATGAGTTTGGGTAAATACTAGTCTGTTGAAGGTATGTATGGTTCTTCTTTACACTTCTAAAGTCAGTGAAAAAAGTGAATGAAGTCCAGAAGCAGCTAACCTATATCTGACTGTTTTTAAGACTTGACAACTGATAGGCTACATCATGTAGTGATATAATGCTCTTATATTTAGATGATTCCTTCAAAATAAAGTGCATTATATGCCAATATCATTATAGAAAATGAACACAAAGTACATTTTGTAGATTTAAAATATGCACTTAAAATCACACTATGCATTTTTAATCAACTACTTTACTGAATCTATTTGTTCAGTTCAGTCACTGCTAGATGTTGACTTCTTGTGCCAAGTAATTTCTTAGATTGACTTACTTGTTTTTTGAAGTAGCCAATAGCATATTCATCTGCGTATGTGAGGAAGTTGAGGATGTTATGTTTGATGTGGTACTCCTTCAGATGGTTCATTAGGTGAGTTCCATAACCCTGTGTTAAACATATGAGCAAAAAGCCATTATGAAGCCTTTGAAGACTGAACATATTAGAAACTGTGGACCAAGAGTTACTACAGACTGGTTTTCAAAACGCAGCATTTCCTCTAGATCCTGTTTTAAAGATTTTGACATAAGTAACTTGGTAAGCTATACTCAAGATCAAACTGTTTTCAGCCTTGTAAAGGTATCTTTGTGACCCAACAAGGAACAAAAAATATCATAGCTTCTATTGCCTGATTCATTTTTAATATAAGATAGACCAAAACCTAGGCTCTCTCTAGGGGTAAAGTGTGCATCTAAAGGGACGCATTGTCCTGGTAAGTGTAACTCAAGGTGCATAATTTTTTTCTTTAGTTATCATCTACTAATAGACATATTTCACCAATAACAACACTGTATATGTTGTAATAACAAGGCATCCTTTCTTTGCCACATCACTTCAAATTTGCAAAGCAGTGGGACTGTCAGAATGACTCCTTCTAGGGGAACCCATTCTGACATGAGGCCTCCTCTATTTTTCTGAGTTCTGTGAACCTGCAGAAAAAGCTTCTGCCTTAAAGATTTCATCATCTGAATGGATCATAGGCTATAAAATGAAACTGTGAAACAGTTATTACCATAAGCAGCAGAAAATTATTGATTCCACAATGAAATAAATAGCTATACCTTCTGACTCTACACAAGAATAATTTCCATCTTCATTCAACCCAAAGTAAACAAAAGGTTCATTTTATTCACAGTTCCAAGTAAACTATAGTCTTGCCCTTCTGCTGTGTGTTAAGAAATGTAAAACAGACAGGAAAATGCATAATAATGTGTTGTTCCTGCATATATTCAAATTTTAACATCATGGAAAATGACTGGATATTTATACAAATATACATGGAATGTTTTGGTGTATTCAGTTCTTGATGAAATTTTTATTTCTATATGTAAAACAGAAAAATAAATTAGAAAATACATGCTTCCTCAAACGTGGAAACAGCCAGATAAAAGCAAGTAAGGTAAGTGCTGAAGCTCAGTACAAAAATTTCATAATGACATGTTCTTGAAAAGCCTACCTCTCTAGGTACAAAATTAGTGCGTTAATCCAGGTAGTGTCTGGAACATCTGGTATTAAGACCTCATATTCAAAATGAAGTCTTGTGTGTAAAAATAAGTTCTTCTGAATTTAAGGAAGTTCTTACAGTCATATGCTCATTTGTTAAAGTGGCAGACATCATGCATCAAATACAAAGAAGTGTTATGATGACTGACAACATGTTAAATGGCATAGCATTTCTTAGAACTCAGAAGTGCTCAAGACAATGAAGAGGCTTTCTAATTGCAAAGTTGAGAACTCAAAGAGTATGAAGTCTGAATTAAAAATTTTAATGAAAAATGTTTTCCTTAAATGCAAGTACCTGAACCATCCAAGCATTTCACTTCCCTTCTCACCAACAGGATGAAAGGAACAGTATATGAAACTGACCTTTTATTTACACCTGAAACATTGCAATTTATTTCAGTAATTCTAAGACAGCTAAGCTCTAACAGCAAATGTAATATTTTTACCTCTAAGAAATTCCAGCAATTACAATGACAATTAACTGAAATATTTTCAATCTATGATTTCCACAGCCTTCCCAGGATTTATTCATTCTCACAAATGCTTGCCAAAATCTAACAATTCTAAAGGGAAACTAAGACAGGTATGGTAAAATTTAAAACAATTTTATAACATGATATCAGACTTCCTTAAAACCAATTTGACTTTTAAAGATTACATATAAAGCAAAACTTTATTCATATTTCTTGCTCCAGACTCAAAATAAATAAAAATATGAGTTTATTTTTCCCAAGAGTTTTCAGTGACACCCACGGGTGAACATGTTTGTTTGTTTTGTTGTTCTTTCCAGTTTTCTGCTGGTGGGGGTCATCTTGCTCAGAAAGGAATGGAGGAAGGCCATTTTTCATAAGTAATCAACTGAACTTCACAAACCATGAGGCACCCAAAAGATAACAGAAGAAATTGTGCATTATGTGTGCATTTGCACCCTACTCAGAGACTCTGAGGAATCAGATTTTTTTTTTCCCATTATATTCTGAAAAGTTAGCCCTTGAGAAACAAAATACACCTTTGGCAGCTTAACTTGTGTTGTGTGTTTCATTGTTTTAATTTAATTAAAACAACTTTTGCAAATTATTTAAGCATTGAATAAACATACCTAAAGCAAGATCTGTTATTGTTCACATTTTCTAAAACACTTCAAATATTTTTATGACAGGTGACTGCTATGTACATGGGAATGTTCCTCTCTAACACGTCAGTTGCATAAAATCAAATATAACCCAAGAACTAAAAGTTGTCACAGCCTTGCACACAGTTTCCACCTGTTCAAGTGCTACAAACTCTAAATTAATCCACATCTCAGCTGTAACAGTTCCAACTGAAAAGCATGTAGCTACAGCACCATCTAAAGGCAAAATCCTCAACCAGATACTTACAGTAGATCTAACCATAGCCCTAGGGAAAGGGAGTTTAATCTCCTCTATATTTATAATGCTCTACATTCTTTCAACGTAACAGCTAATTCTCAGCTCTGAGAATATTTTGTGAAATTGACTCAAAAAAGAGCCTACAGAACAGTGTGGTTTTATTTTGAGATGTATAACTATACCTAATTTCTTTGATATATCACATCTTCATTGAAGTTGTGTAACCCAACTAAGTGACTGAACATAAATTACAACCACACACAAACCATACTTATTTCAGCCAACCATGAGGTGTTATTGTACACTGAGACAATTGCTAAAGGCAAAGGAGTGAATAGTCCAAGAATGGGAGAAAAACTAACACTATTTCTGTTTTGAGGAAGATTTTATTTGTATTTTTTCTTAGCAAATAAACCTATTATTATTGTAATGATTCTAAATCTGCACATTTGTTTAGGTTTTCCATAGTATGTTCAAAATAACTATATCTTTCAAATCCTGTTTCTGTTTGGTAGCTCATTATATCCAATGTGACTAGCAAAATTAAGAGAATATGCAGTGGTGAATGGAACTCAAATGTATTTAATAAACCGTAGTGGAGAGTTATTATTACCTTAACTTGTTCATTGGAAGTCACAGCACAGAAAACGATCTCTGTAAATCCTTGGGAGGGGAACATTCGGAAGCAGATACCACCAATAACACGACCATCTTTTATTAATGCAAGGGTCTTGTGTTTCCTGAGTAGACAAAAATAACAGTCTCTTTAATTCATGTACATAGTACATCATGTGCCATTACCCTCCTTTTTTTCAGAAACTTGATTCACTTGTTTCCATGATGATACTGTAATTGTATATGTCACCTTTACGTTAGCTGTTTGTATCTAAAAAAGAGTTTCTATTTTAATATCACACTTTGAATTTACCATAAAATTCATCATTCATGTAGCAAGGTCCCCTAGCCTTGCCAAGTACTCCTAGGTACTAGGATAATACCAATAAACATGAGTTGCATTGCTTTCATTGACTGTATTCCTGACAGTTGTGCCATTGAACTGTTCTCAGGATGATTTTTAGCCTGACTAAATTAGAAATTAATGGAGTTACAGGATAGTAAGTCCTTTCTAAGGGATTCTTGTTTCCTTGCATGAAGTCTGTATAGCTAAGCTATCAGTTTCTAACAGAGCTAATCAAGCAAGAAATTATATTTCATATTTCTAATCACCCATTCCTAGTGGAATCGAGACCAGAATAAATATGCATTTCTGTTGCACTTACACTTACTGCCAGGAAAGATACAAGGTGCAATCTGAACTGTTATGTCAAGGGTCAAGAATGTTAGTGTCATCTTCAGGGTCTGGAAAGATTTACATGGCACCTGTTCTCTAGCTTATTCAAGACACAGTACACGGTATCACATAAATTATATAATCGATACAGCATCATAGGGGGTAGGGGAGTGTTAGCACCAAAAACAAGCCTCTTCCAAAAAACAGTACTCTGAAAAGTACTTATACTTTCAACAGTATGCCACTGTTGAAGTAGATTTTATACACTGTATATATTTTTCTTGTACTTATTTAGTGCTTTTTATTTGTGGAATGAAAGCAGCAATATAGTAGCTTGTGCTTTTAATTTTGTTTCTTCCTCTTTGAATTTTTAAGTAGCAAGATTCAGTAAGGATGGCCACTTCGGAAATAAGAACAAAGGCAATAGTATGTACACTAACAGCTGATAATAAATACGTAACTATTATAATACATGATATAATAATAATATGTATTAAAATATATAATAATTAATAAATAATAAGTACATTAACTTGGGAAGAGAACTGTTGGATTCCAGTACCTCCTACCTGATGCAGGTTTGTGTGTACCCACTACTTAGTGCAGGTCTCCAACACGTGTCCCTAAACATCTTGGCAGATAAGAGGTTTCTAAGGTGTCCGGGCTATGTGCTTTGCTTGTCATGTGTTTTGGTCAACTGTTCACCAAAGGCACATAGGGCATTTTCTTGCTGTAGCAATATCCACAACTCTTTCTCAAGCACAGACTGCTCTCCAGACATATCAGTACTGAAGAGCTTATTAATTGCCAGCAGTTCCTCTCAGCCTACGAGAAGAGTCTTTCCCAATAAAGAAAGAGCTAGAGAAATACGGGAGAAGGTCATGGCTGAACACCACTACTTCACAATTTGTCTTGATATTTAGTTATTGGGAAACCTGTCTTCTTCAACCAGTTGCCTCTGCTTGAGATCCCAGTGCTAATAAGATTCCTAAACTAAGATCCCAGTGCTGTCTCTGCCTCACAGCTGATAAACACCCCAACATAGGAGAGGGGAAAAGAATCTGGATTGGTGCTGGCCCTCACATGGACAATGCTGTTTCTGTCTGAAGAGCCCAGGAGAAGGCCCTCCTGTTCTTGGAGACTGAAGTCCTGGCCAACAGTCCCCAGCACTGGGCTGCCTAGGCTTCAGGGACTGCATGGAGCCCGCAGCAGCAGTTTGTTGGCACTGAGAGAGTAACGCAGAGGGAAATGCTATCAAGCCTATAAGTAGAGGAAATGGTTCCAGAAATGTTTTCATAACTGCTGCAGCTACAATATTGGGCCCGGAGACAGCAGCTGATATCACTGGTGGTGGAGGCAGGCTCTACCAGGAACCAGGCTGGGCAGCTGGCTGAGAACAGCTCAGGCAGAGCTCCTCTTGAGGTGTCTGCCAACATAAAACAATGAGCCTACAGGCATGCTCCATTGCAAAGTGCTGCAGTCACCACAGCGAGCCCCTTGGCTATTGTTAGACGTGGATCATTCACACTCATAAATTCTGGGAAAACAAACTGGCTGGGAGTAAGTAGGCATAGGCTCTGCAAGAAACACAATAGTGAAAAAGTGGACACTTGTGAAGAAAAGGTGAAGTAAACGGCAGGGCAAGAAAGATCCACAGTGTGTTGAGCAGAAAGAAGAGGATTGATACCTGGCAGTCTTGAGACTGCAAAGGGTTAAAATCAATAGCAAAAGGATGTTATAAACAGGAAAAAAAAAAAAATCATAAGGCAAAAACTAAACGGAATATAAAAATCAAAAGGGGCAGAGCTTAAATAGCCATGAACCTGGAAAAGATCCTCCCTTTCCTGCTTGAGCACAATTCATCAGGTCACTAGGGTGAGTGAAGGACCACATGCAACCTGTGGATGCTGCTACAGCCAATGCATCTCTTTTCAAGTGCCTGTGGTGTAGAGCTGTACCCAAAGCAAGACAGGAAGCTTGCACTAATAAATAGAAAAGCAAACCACTTTTGTGAGAAGTGATTTTAATCTTTTTCCCATGTTGAAATAAATGCTATTCTTCATAAATCCCTTAAATCTTCTCATTGAAAAGCCTTCAATCTCTGTCGTTTGGTTCACAATCTCCAAAGACAGAGGATGGAGAGTCTGCAAATTAGTATGGACTCAGAAACCACTAATGAACACCATAATTATTTTCTGAATTTCAGTTCTAATGTTCATAAGTACAACATATGTAGGAGTCCACTTCAGACGATGACACACCACTTGTCATTAATACAGCCACCAAAATGGTATTTAGGGACCAACTAGACTAGCCAGGACTTACAGTGGCTTGAAGAGGTGGGAAAAGTGTAATAGGGGAAGAGGTCCCCTCCACATCACCTGGACTGCTGTTCCTACACTGCTGCCTGCGACAAGCAGCATGCTCTCCCCATTTCACCCACAAAACTCCTCTCCAGTGGTACTCACGGATCAAAGACCAAGCGCGTGATGTACTCCTTCGGCATTCGAGGCAGCTGATGGGAAAATACATTCTGCAAACCAACCAGCCACATCATGATCTTCTTGTTTGGCTTCTGGTTCAGGGAGTTCCCAACCACATGGAACTCAATCACTCCCCTGCGCTCCTCTAGTCTTGCTGCCTCATCCCGGGCTGAATGTGCTGAGAGGAAGTTGGTCTATACAACATGAAAGAGGAACACAGTCACATTTTGTAGATTTCACATCCTCTCATGGAACAGCCTTAAGGAACAAACAAAACCCCTCTTTTCCCAAGCCACCCTTTTGCAAAAATAGAGCTGCCAATTACTACTTTTTTTTTTTTTTTTTTTTTTTTTTTTTTTTAGCAGCAGAAGTGACACCACCAAATAAGCGTAATATAAAGTCTTCACTACAGTATACAAAGGCTTATTTGAGCTTTTCAAGATGATGTACCAAGTACCATCAAGTACTTGATGTACCAACTGATGTACCATCAAGTTTCAAAACTTGATGGGGGAGAGAACTCATCCAGTTGAAGCCTACGCTACTACATCTTCACATCTTTCACATTTTCTTTAGCCTAGCTAGCTTGGACAGAGGTAGTAATGGATTTGCCTGCACATATTGCAGATCACAGATTTGAACAGCAGTGCAGGCACAGCATTACCTTTTCAGTTTAGCAGAGCTTTCCACTACCTACACCACTGTCATAAGAACAACAACAACAACAAGTAACATATTAATTCCTACTGATCTTGTTGTTACATATCTGACAATTGCATACATACATTTGCATGGAGATTAAATTCATACAGACAATTTATTTAATGTTTTTTCAAGATCATTTTAGAATGCCAAAACATCTCCGCATGCACATAATGTTTACTTTTTAGAGCAAAGTTTGGCTGCTGGGTTTCTAGTCACTAGTCACCGCCAGTCTCAACATCCAGACTGGCATAGCACTTGTAAATATGCAGAGCCATAAGTCACGGTATATAGTTTGAGCAAGAAATGTAGGTGGATCCAAATCTTCATCACACTCCAGCTAAACCTTGGCAAACAAGAGCTGCTGGCAAAACAGTCTGGCGAAGGGAACAGAAGGAGGAAAAGCCAGCCAAAAAAAAAAAAAAAAAAAAAGCAGGCAATTCTATACATGGCACAATTCTGCAATTCTGTTTTCCGGCAGAAAAAAAAAAGAGCAACTGTGGAAGAAAGAGCAAATAACTGTTTAGCTTGGCAATCCTGCACTAGACAGAAGATTTTAATTTGTCTTTTTCATTCTTCTGCAAAATTTGAACCTAACTTACCTTGTCTGATGAACTACATCTATGATTAACAACAAAAAGAATACTCTAGAATTGTCCTGCAACAAAAGTACCTTACAAAATAAACTGCGATCAGCTTCCTCAGTTTCCAAGACTCTTTAAAAACAGTAACAAAGCATTAAAAAAATGCAGAATTATTCTTCATGTTAATGATACATTTCATCAGTACTTTTTGCTTAACTAAACATATCATCTCAATGTCTGTATTTTTCTTATTGACAGCATGGTAAGTTTTGTGGACTTTTAGCTTTTCATATTTTATTCACAGAGAACATTTATTTAAAAAAGACTGTTTACAGACAGACCAGATCTCTGCATTCCTCACCTCTGGCCCAAGCATTGCCGCTGGATCTGTAATTGTAGACATGACTTCATTGATTAACTCAATAGGAATATCTCCTACGATTCTTGGTCTTTTTGAATCCTCCATAGAGTAAGGTTCATTATTTTTTCTTTTTTCCCCTATAAAACAAAACCAGGACAAATTAGAAATGACCAAACTGTCACAGACAGCTTAATCATTGTATTCATGAAACCAGCAATGAGGAAGCAGAGCACAACTGTGGACCAGTTTAGATGTTCTCAGATATAAATAGAAGGTTAATTGCTTTCCTAATTAATTGTTTTCTGATAAGGAGCTAGGATTTACAGTTCTTTTTTTACGGCTGGGAGGGAAATTTGCATCTTAAATACTAATATGCCAGGAAGTCTGCTAGTACATATCTGCAGAACACCTGAACAGCATCAGCTGTTCAAAATCTTAAACAGGGCAAGCATCATGGGTGAAGAAGTACTGAGCTAAGCAATACATAAGCTATTTCAGACTCCATTTCTTTGTTATGATGAATGCTGGGGCAAGATCAATGTTACTGCTGTGCACACAATACAGAAGACCTTTGCCTTTCCATCAAACTGCCCTATATTAATAAAGTGTCATCCTTCTAGTGTTACCTTGAGCGGTTATAATATATAACCAGCTACTGATAACACTTTGAACTCAACACATGCATAACATGTATAGTCTATCAGACAAAATAGCATTGGAGGATTAGGGATCAATACATATTACAGCACATACTTTCAGATAATACAAAATCCCATTTTGTGATTCACTGGAATTAAGTATCCATTACAGGGTTTTTTTCATCGTTTTTGTATACCAAGCAGCATATACAGTCTGACATGTCATAAATGTTTGACTTAGAAAATCCACATGAAGTTTCCAAATCAGAATATACCATGTTAATTATTAACTGCACTACAAATTGCAAACCAACATGTAATATAGCAAAAGCAACTAACTAAACAAATTCATGAAAAAACATCCACCAAGGACTAATAGATACAATAATACTGAAAAAGCCATCTGCTAGCTCAAGATTTATCCAAGCAGCACACTGTCAAATATTAGAAAAGCAAACAAACAGGAGTATCACACTATGGTTACCTTTTTCCTCATTTGTTTTCCCCTAAAGATCTGCTACTGGTGCTTGTCAGAGCCAGAATATGTAATTTTGACTTTGTGAACAGCACTTAGTGAGCTATTTTGTTGTTTTCCCCTAAGCAAAATCCAAGATAATGTTGAGATCTCCTTTCTGAAACAGCCAGACAATTTAGGGCCCACTATTTTTCAGATATTGTACAGACTGTTTTGCAACAGATAGTGCTTTAAGTATACGAGGATCAAGTTGGTCACTCCCCTTTTCACTTTCAAGCAGTATTTTCTTAGTGATATAATTTTATTGTTAACTTCCTTTCATTGTGGAAACTTTAATTCCTATTATTTCCTACTTTTTAAACAATTATTCATGTGAATGAAGTTTTCTTAATTATCCTAACAGATTAATTTATTGTCTCAAATCAGATTATCAGATTTATTTTTTTGTTTAAGTAATACATCAAAAGCTTTCACATGAATGACACAAGGTCATTCAAAACACTTTCCAAATGCTCACCAGTTCCTTCATAGATAAGTACAATTCGTAAGTTCTAGAAAATGCATAACAGATTTCCACATCATATTACTCGCATATTATCATCTCTTCTAACTGTTTGAAACAGTTTTACAATTTACAGTTTCCTGAATTCTCTTGGAAGGCCTTTAAAAAAAACAATTTTGCATCTGTGGTGTTTCAACTCTGTAGTGTTGAGGGCAAATCAAATGACAGCTCAGCTGCACAATTTAATTAGTTTGCTAATTGCATATTTCATTTCACAAAATGAAAATAATGTATATATAAATACATTATTCTTATTCTGGTGACTACTTACTACTCATTTTACTGATCTGTAATAGAAAAATCTTCTCATTCCCACTTTTAAGGCCATTTCCCAACTCATCCTTCAGAAAGGAAGCTGCAGTTCATGAGCCTCCTTAAGTTCCTCTGTAGCAAACACTGAGGCTAACAATTCATTTAGCTTCTTCAGCTTCCTTAAAGGACTTACTTTACATGAGCTCATGATCATCCCTCTGACCCACAAACTCTTGACAGGCTCATTAATCCTGAGGTGTTTGAAAAAGGAGAATTTATGCATTCATCTTTTTTTTTTTTTTTTTTTTTTTTTCCTACAGAAAACTTTTTTTAATCAGACCTCATTCAGGTCTTATGTTTAACCTCATGTGTGTGTGTTCTTTATTGCTCATTTGCAATTTCAGTACCTTGAAAGATTTTAAACAAACAAACAAACAAACAAATAAATAAATAAAAAGCAATGGCCCCTTCTACTCTGCCTTTTTTTGTTTAAATAAAACCTTTCTTTATGGGTTGTAATACATGTAGTCCAAACAAAGCCAAGTATTTTCAATGACCACCCTCACCTCCGTCACAAATTCTTCCCATTTTAAATAGAATTTAAACAGATCATTGTTGTTGTTTGTTTGGTTTTTCCAAATACAGTTGCCATTTCTGCTAGTTAAACATTACCATAGTGGACAAAAACTTTATGTGTCTGCATGTATGTGTCTTTTAGCAAGAACACCTCAAGGTCACTATTGCAGATTGAAGGCAATAGTCATCATATACTACAACTATTGATAACATCAACTAAAGAAAAAAAGCTAGTCTCCCTCTTCATTACCTAGGTTTGGGTCAAGGACTGAAGAAACTTTGCAAGCAGGACTCATGTTTCCACTGTTGGGTTGCTCCAGAGATGAAGGACTTGCACTGTATGAAACAGATCTTGCAACGGGAGGAGGATTAATAACTGCAATGGTATAAAAGACACAAATACACACACACACAAATATTAAAAAAAAAAATCAGGACATTAAATTCATTACGGTGCTGACCAAATGACTGTCATGATGACAGACCCAGCTTCACAGTGACCCACCTGCAAAATAACACTAACAACATGCAACAGACCAGTGACACTGATGGGCAAGCAGAGACGTTAGAACTTTACCTCAACATATTTTTCTAAACTTCTCCTTAATGAGGAACTGTATCAATGCTGGATGACAGCATTAGTTTTACTTCATTGCAAATATCAGGCTTTATTATTCTGCAGTGCTGAGCACAAGTTAAGAAAACAAGCTTCCTTCAGATACCTGCCAAGGCTGCTGGCATTCAGCCTCATGAAAAGGCTTTATGTAGGGGTCTATTGAAAAGTAAAAACTCATCATTCAACTTCAGCTGTCCACTTTAACAGCATTCAAAGGCTGGTTGGACAAATCAAACTCAGTGAAGGGAGAACTTGTTGCACCAGTTTAGAGAATGAAACTACTCTTTCAGAAAGCCACAGACTAACCCCTCTCTAAATTAAAAATAAAAATAAAAAAAATACCACGGCCGACAACAAAAAAAAGCATCTGTGTCAAATCACTCAACGTTCATCTTTGTCAGGATTTTTGGCAGAAAAGCCAACAGGGGAGGGAGAAGGGGGAATGAGGTGCCAGCTCATAGTCTGGACACCTGCAGTCTTTCTCTCTGCATGCCTTTATCCTGGTGTCATCACCAGCAACAGCTATTTTGTGCCATATTCATGCCAAGAATCCAGTGCTTAAGAGGTGCAAATTAAAATGAAGCACTGCAGAAATGTACATGACAGAATGAACTCTGAGAGCAAGACGATTTTAGGTTTGTAATGAACTTGTGCCTAAGGCATAATTCTCCAGTTCATGAAGCAAACTAGGAATTTCTGACCCAAAAAAAAGTCTGCCTCTGTCACAGTGGAATTTTCCTTATTACTCTCAGAAATTCATTATCAGATCCTAACACAATGGTTTCATCAACTGATAATCAGCAATGGTTACAAAATACTGAATTAAATAACTCCAGTCTTCACTTCCTAAAAAACTGAAAATTCAAATCAACCCCTAAACTGCATAAACAGATGTTAAATACTGTTGAGCAGAAAGGAGAGGGAGAAGGGGAAAGTGAAAGAAAACTGTCAATGTCTTCCTTCAATTTTAAGGGACCTCTGAGGCACACTAGTAGAAAAGAGGTGCAAAAAGCTGCAGACTAGCTGATTGGCCACATGAAAAGGAAACAAAGCAAGGATAGGCTATACAAAACCCTGAAAATCATGGGCATATGTGCAAAGGAAATGGGACATCTCATGCAGAAGGTAAGATACTGTTAAGGAGCCAGAAGACCGGTGCGGGGTCCTCATGCACGGGGACAGTTGTCCTGCAGCCATTTACCCACCGACCATTCATACTCGCTCATCATAAGAGCGCTTCTGCCAGTTGCATACCCAGGAGATATGTCTCAGCAGCCAGTCTGCTCCACAAGCACCTTAGACTAGCCAGATTCCATCATCAGGATGGGATCTTTATAGGAAGAAGCACCAGAGAGTCAAACCTTACCTGTGCTTACTCGAGGCAGACTGATTTTATTATAGCCTACTACTGATAAAGCTGCAAATCCAATTGTCACTCTTTAGAATTCAACAATTGCACAGGTATATTGTCCTTTATACCAGGTGCTGCCTAATCACTTCTTACCTGTCTGGATTCCCAGTTGGCCAGTTCGGGAAGTAGACACCATGAAATCCTGATCCCAAATAGGTGAATTTGGGCTGTATACTTCTTCTTCCAGCATTGACAGAAACCTAGGCACAAAACCAGACAAAATATTAACTTAATAGGAGCATTCAGAACAGGTTACTTTTCAAAAGAAGCATTTGCAACTTTTTTAAATTAAAAATATTTAAAGATTCTGTAAGAAAATGTTGTCCAGCTTCTTTAAACCACATACACAGTCACAAACCAGAACAGACATTAAGTATCTTAATTCAGTAGAGAGATTTTACCTATGAAAATTTATCTTTAATTATAAGCAATTTACATTGCAGAAAGAAACAGGAGGAAACTATTTTTCCAGAACAAAATTAAGTACTAATAAAAAAACTACAAGGTAACAGATGTTAAGATACTGATGTTATACAGTGATAACAAACTATGTCTAGCTTGATAAACTGGTGTTTTGCAGAAGCACTTACCTCCTGCCTTGTACAGATTTATCAAATCCCAGAGTTAATTACTAACAATGCTCTTAGGAAGATATTTCCATTTCTTTAAGTGTGTAACTGAAACATTTAATTGCATGTTTACGCTTGCATAACAGTATTTTTGATCTTACTTCAGTACACTTATAGAAATGATGCGACTTTAGACCTCTCTCAGTACTGTTGCAAGAGAGAGAAATTCCACAGAGCAGAGTATTCATCAATCCTGCCCTCGTGTAGCTGATACATCAATTCCCTTTCTGAAGCAAGATAGCCACTTATTCTATCCCGCACAAAAGGGGTTTTCAGACCAGAAGTTTACCTGACACTGTTTTACTCTCTGTATGTAAAGAAACTGTCCAGCTGAAAGCAACAGGACTGCTGAGTAAGACCTTCTTGAACAGGGTGAGGATTTTCAGGATCAAGTCCTGCTGATGTATTTTATATGTAGCACATTTATATCTAAGCACAGCAATATGTGGTGCTAGCTGCTATCTATATAGTTGATAATGGCTAAAAAGCTACTTGACCATCCGTGACAGAGCAGAAGCATAAATTACACTTCAGCAAAGGTTGCAGTTACAGGCAGCACAGAAACTCTGCACTCAGCCCCTGAGTTGACTGTTTCCTATGCTCATACAGACACAGCCTGTGTGTGCTCACATCAGCATTGCTGCACCAAATGGATTCAAAAAACTTCAGTCCTGGAAAAGCCTCCTCAGTTAACATTTCTCATTCTTATTTATTGGCTGCTGGTCACCTGCACACTTACAGTTGTGTCATAACACAAGCTCCTAAAAATATTTATTTTGAACCGCAGCTGCTCAGCTCTCTTGCAAGCAAGGAAGACCCTTTGAAGGTGCTCCATGCTGCATAACACCAGCCATCAGAGAGAAAAATGCTTCAGACAAGTACAGCCTGTAAAAGATGTAAAACACTATTCATGTTTCACACAGGCCATCAGTAAACAGTGCTTTTCTTCCTTCTTTTTCAGAGCAGAATATTAAGAGGAACTAAAGTGAATAATAATGCTGTCCAAATTACTTTCCTAGGCTGCAAAAGGCATTGGAAATGTAGGGTTGTAATCACAGCATACTTCTCTACATATTTGCTCCTTGTACCAATGTGGTGTTAAAACCTTTTTACATCTATTTCAGGGCCAGATCATGAGCCTATTCTCAGACATACCCAAGCACTCCTGTAACAGTTTAACCCAGAGACAATTTAGACTCTTCAGAGCGGTAAAAAGCACTACTAAAAATAGCAGGGAAAAAATGGATCTACCCAGGTTTGGAAAGCTGATGTTGTTTTTCATTCCCCTGAGCACTAAACTTCTTAAGCGCCAGACAGTAGCCTGCACAACATCAGTGCCACCAGCTTGCTGGTATATTCAGCTCCTTTCTTGTAAGAAAGGACAGGATTTTTAAATATGGATGCAGATCCAAGCCAACCTTGGCAGAATAAGGATGCCTTTAAGTGATGAATTATCTGGAAACCACCACCCTTAACTACCAGCAAAACTTCTCAAATGGACTAAAAAGCTCATTTGAAATGGACCAAAAAAGGACTAACAAAGTTGAGCATGCTTCAAGAAAACTCATTCTCCCACATACACCCAAATCCAATTGTTGTTGTTTAATTATAAGAGATTGTCATCAATACTCCAGTACAGGAACAAGTGATCAATATTAAATTTATGAGTTTAAGATTCACTGATGCAGCTTCACATTGACTACCATTTACTCTTTCCTTTTTTTATATTTCATCTTCTATCTTTTCATCTCTTCTGAAGGTGGGGTGACTACTTTCTTCCCTGCTACCATCTCGCATTAAACTGAAATGCTTAACTGTAAATAAACTCCAGTACCACATCCCATTTTTTTACTGCTTCAGCACAAAAGTAGAAGCAAGCATGTATTTTTGGAGAGCTGGACCTATGTTGCTTCTAGATGGTAAGTGACCAACAATAAATTCTAATAGTGAGTTCAGTCCCTTGGCAAGATGATAATCCTACTTAAAAAGAAAAGCTCTGGAACAAACTAAAGCAAATTGTTGTGTAAATAAAATATACTAGTCTGAGCTATGACAGAAAAAAAGCTGCAGCATCTATTTGTTACTGAATAAAAGAATAAATGATTTTAAGCTGCAGATAAGAAACCTATTCACACTTTTCCATTTCCACGTCAAAGTTGCATGCTAGCAGATAGCCTTGAACACAGTTAAATTATGACCCCTTACTTCGGGAAATGGGTGAGGATTAGTGTTCGTTTCTCTTGAGGAAGCTTGTCTTTTTCTTGCCTGGCCTGCTCCAGCAACTGCCGTCTCATTACAGTAAAAACGGAGCGAAGCAACGTCCTACCGAAAACCTGTGTGGTTTCATACCGAGGTAGACTGTCACAGAACTGAGGGACATTGCAATAACAAAGCCACCTATAAGGGGGAAAAAGACAGATAATTACGACCATCTAACATATGAATTAATAACTTAATGCAATAAAACCACTACCTACATCATTTATAATGCATCTGAGAGCTATATGAAGGTATAAATCAGTTCCACATCAAGTCTGGACAGAGTTAAGCCACATTTATATTGCCCTTTTTTTTTTTTTTTCCTTTTTTTTTATTTAAGAAAAATGACAGTCAAGTCCTCTTAAGTCTCCATATATTCTTTTTGTCTGTGCCCCAGTTTCCACAAAGTGCTTTTGCCAGACAATACCCATATATCACATAAAATTTGTGTTGATGTCAGGGATTCTCTCCATGAGTCTTTAATGAAACCTCTTGTATCTCTTGCCTGTGACTGCAAAGATTTCACTGTTATCCTGTCCAATTTTCCCTTCTTTAAACTTTTACATTTCCCTACATATACACAAAAGAGCTGACATGTCTAACCAGTTCCACCCCAAACCAGCTGCACTCCCATCCTGGTCTCCCACCAGCTGGCTTTTTTGCACTAGCCCTGACTCAATACTCTCATTTATCAGTAACTCTCTCCATAAAGCGTTTTGCATTAAGAAGTACATATTAAAATATAGCTTGCCATGTTACTGTTCTTGGAAAAAGGGATCATGGTAGTGAAAAGGTAATTCAGGACCACACCCACTATTTAGGTCATGATTTTATAATTTTAAATTTTATAATCAAGGCTTCAATATCTGTGTGTAAGTGAACACAGCCAATTGTATCTGTACCTTTAACAGAATCAGACCACAACCATTATGAAAACTCCAACAACGAAAACAAAAAAAGTCAAGAACTGGATATATGGACATAAATAGATTGTGCTGGCTTCTACATTGCTTGTCTCATTCTCTAAGGCACAGCTTCTTGCAACACCCTCCTCCGAGCTCTCATATCTTGGTCAGACTGAGAACAACTTTGTAAACAGAAGAGATGCAAAAGGGTTGTTAGATACAGCTGTTCACACATCTCTGCTCTATGTTCATGGCTGATAAAGCACTCTTCCCGAAGCATGAGGACATGTGTGAAACTGATAAAGGTACACTAAAATCATCCAGTTTTCAATTCAGTGAAAGAATTCACATGGTGTGCCTTTGCTGTACAGGTTCTGCTTGCTCAGCACCCGTAGCAGGGTCTCTAGTGACAGGGCAGGGAGTGAGCTTAGAGGAAGGGAAAAGCTTAATCTAAGAAATTGGAACTAGATGGAAAGAGCCATCACTTTGGGTCTGAGAAAGCCTTAGGGACTGTGGACAGGAAAGTTTGAGAAACTGCAATTGATAAAATGATTAACAACACAAGTTACCAACCAGAGACAATCCTAGCTATTGATTCCTGAAAATGTTGACTCCAGCCAACCATGGTTACTACATCTTTATCAGAAAGAAACTGAGGGTGCAGATGTGCCAAATACAACCTTAAGAGCCCCGTGGATCATGAGCACCTCTCCTTTATGTCAGGTAGTTGTTCAAGGAGTCAAGTCTGTAAACTGCCAAGTCTCCCAGTGGTACAGGTGTGATCTGGGCAAAATAATGTCTTAGTCAAACCAACCAGGACACTATGCTACTAGATGGAAGGCAATTTCATGTTGCGGTGCATGGACAAATCTTGACGAGATGACTCTTCATGGACAGGCTTTATGGCAGGTCAGGATCTACCAGCTGTGGCATAATACCTGCTAGTAAACAATTAAAACCCCTCCAGTTCTGTGGGAGAGGTGTGAACTGGCAAAGGGACAGCATATGGATCAGTGCCCTGCGTCACACAATCTCAGGACTTGTCATCTGAAAGCATCACAGACACAGAGCAGCATCACCAGCCAGAGTCTGGACTTATGCGGGATTTTGCTCTTCTCTTTTATGGAGCCGAGCTTTTTCAAGGAGAAAAAAAAAAAAAAAAAAAAAAAAAGCTGAATAACCACTTGCCTGATTTTTTAGTATACGAAATAAGGAACGTAGAGAAGGCTGTTATCTTAATCAGACTGAGAGCAACTTTGCAAATACAAGAGTTGTAAAAGGGTTGTTAGATATAGCTGCTCACAGGTCACTAATCCCTGTTCATGGCTGATAAAGCACTCCTTTCTAAACACAATGATGTGTATGCAATTCTGATATAATTTCTCTAAAGTCATAATGTTTTCAATAAGCTAAGGGACTGCAAGAATTCACATGGTGCACCTATGATGTACATGTGCGGTGTGCACATGATGTTTTGTAAACAAGTCATGAAATAAGCAAAAGCACAATTACCTGGTGTAATTCACTTTATACCCCGCAATATCATCATTGGGTGATCGTAGTCTCCGCTGAGAAGGTGTCTCCAGGTGCCAGTAGTTAATGCGGTTCAGAAACATTTTAGCCAGTTCCACTATTGTCTGCCTTTCCTTTGAAGGTAAGTGGCTAAATTTGTACTGCACAAAATTATTCACACCCTTGGAACAGAAGAAGAATGTTTAATTATTTACCCATTTTTTTTGTAGGATTGTCCTGGAACACTTACCATTTTAAGTTTATTAACCATGGACAAGAGAAAAGATACAGGAAAGAAAACAAATACCAGAGACCATGAACACCTTGCCGAGTCACGTGTCACAAACTGATTCTCCTGTACAGAGAATCAGGTGCATCCAAGTGTTTTTATTCTATTGCTCTCCAGCAGCTGACTTGCTGACTTAGAGGGAGACAAGGGAATTTCTTTTTCCTTGCTTTTCAAAGGTTTTTTTTTTAAAAAAAAAAAAAAAAAAGTCAGGGAACAGAGAAAGATCAAGAGAGCTTTCTTCTATTTCATAATACATGCACAATTTTGCTGATAACCATGTTGCATGATTTACGTATTTCCTCTATAAAAAAAGGTATATTTCTTCATCACCTAAAATAGTAAAATTAGGCTTGTAAACTTCTATTCAAGTTTTTGTCTACATGGCATATTATTTCTTCAAGAAGTGTCAGCATTTCACAAGTATGTCACTTCAATGCACTTTGTATGCCTGTCTACTTTTTTAAAAAATATATTGAGAACAGTTAAAATTTGTGACTATAACTGCTGCAATACATATATACTAAAAATCAGTTATAATACTGCTATTTAGCGAATAATTGTGTGATTGAGCTGAACTGCTAGGAACAAAAAGGTGAAATTATTGGTCTATTTCAAGGGAAAGTTCTTTCAAAATAAGCTGTAAAAAAGTTACTGTGTTTTACCTTCTTAAGCAAATTGAATAGTATGAAGAATGTGAAAAAAAATAATTATATAAAACCTTTTTAGTAGCTTATTTAAAGGTCTAGTAGTGTATGTGTCTTACAAATGCTTATTCTTGTTTATACTCAAACTAAAGGAGAACCTAAGGTGAAGTCTTCCAAGAAATTCAACAATAAAGAACTCCGACTTTACTAAACTGTAAAAAGCAAGACTTGTAAGGAAATACTTACTACACATAATGCTCTTCACATTTAAAATGTCCTGTTTAACAATAGAGCAGCCATTCATCCACCAGTGGGAACACATTCAGCTCCTGATTGAGTGAGTGAGGTATGTAAGCCTCTGCATAGTCTCACTGGAGTTAATGTGCCCACTTTTGTGCCAAAAGTTCATTCTGAGGAGCTTGCTAAACCAAAATCTGAATTTGTCATATGTTCTTTATCCACTAGGAATTATAAAAGCTTCAGTTATTCTTTGTTTTGGGCTTTTTTTTTTGTTGTGTGCCCTTTGAAAGAGAAGACTATGATCTCACTGAATTGGATCGTAACATTTTCATTGATTGACTGAAGACAAAAGTCATTTTAATATTGGATTTCAAAACTTTGACAGTATTTTTCATCACTCAAGACAGAGAAAGATTAGAACTGCCACACATAAAAGTAGTATTTTAAGTTTCATTCTCTAAACCCACAAAAAAACTGTCAGTTTCAGTAAAGCACAAGATGAATGATGAGAGAAGTTAAATAATGTAGCTATTATACCAATGTTAAAGGAGAAGAAGCTGCGGAAGTCTCCTACAGATTCAGCCCTTCTCCTAAAGTAATACACAGAAGTATTTGTAAACTGCCTGAAATGCCAGATTTTCAAAGAAGTGTCTGCGTTTATAAAAGATAAAATAAAATAAAAAGTTGATTGTTTACCTGTTCAATGCTAGGTTTCTCAAATGGGGGACTTTCCAAAGATCCTTCTACTACAGGTTTTCCCATCTGTAGTATGCACTTCCTCAAAAGCTGTTAAGACATAAATTTAAGAAAAATAATAAATTTACAAATTTATGTTGGGTCAATGGAACTCACTGGAACATAACACATTGCAAAAAGTGTTGAAAATCCCCTGGCTATGTATGCGCTTACTCAGTCATCTAAATTTATAGCTACTTAACTTCACTGTGAATTGCTTCATATCTTCTTTGAAATGCACATAAAAAGCTTCTCTGATTATGTGTAGGCTGTGTAGTTAGCATTTATGTCAACTGCCTTTTCCCAATGTGTAAGTGAAGACAGTAAGAATTGCAGGTGGAAACAGTTTACAGATGGGAGTTGGGGTCAGCTCCTGAATCATCTGGATGACTTTTGGAATTAGATATGATACACTGTAAGCACTGCAAATTCTAGCACAGCTGGCCTCTAACGCATCATGCCAAAAAAACAGAGAACTTCTCACCAGATAAAAAGTCAATACATGTGTGAGTGGCATTTTAAACAGAGAAACTGGCTTATGTGTGAGTGAAAAAAAAAAAAAGACAAAATCCTGCATAAATTCAGCTTACTTTGAACAGGTAGAAATAAACTTGCTTGGTGTCTGCATCTTCTTCTTTGTGGACACAGGTGAACAGGTACTCCACATCCAGTACAATCCCCAGCAGCCTATTCATTTCTTCTTCAGACACATTCTCCAGATGAGAAACATGAGCAGCTAAATGAAATAAAAATCCAAACCTGTGAAAAGCCTATCAAGAGATAGCAAAAGTATTCCCCAAGATGTCTGAAACTAAGCTTTGCTTGTAAAATCAAAGATCCTGCAATAACCTTATTTAAACAGAACCTCTTATCAGAGGCTACTGAAATACAGGCCACATTGGAGCCCCTCACTGGCAATTCCCACAAGCAGAGGGAAGACAGCTGACTGGAATCACAGTCTATGTTAGCACTTAAAACAGACCACACAAGTCCTGTCTGTCTGCAATATGTTGCAATATAGATGTATTACATGTATTACATGCATTTTTGTCCAAGAACTGTATTTTTGAGAAAGTTTCATGAGAAAACACACTTAAATTAGGTAATTGGGTGTTGATATAGGTAGCACCTTATTTTGTGAAGATAAAAAGACATTGGCTCCATAAATAAGTTTTTGTTTTAAACTGCATATTACTGGTCAAGTCTCATAATTTTATATCATGTAAATTCAAGCTGGTTTTTTGTGCACTATATTAACAAAGCTTTTGCAGATTGCACATGCTCATTTGTTCAGAAGTGTACAAAAAGACACCTTTCAACATCATAATCTTCAAGTGAGAAAATTCCTTTATCGCCTCCAAAGGTAAATATAGTTCCACATTTGTAATTTTCGAAAGCTGGAGGTCTATATGTGTAACGTGGGACAATCGTGTAAAGCGGGTTTAAACAACTGGCTCCAGGAAGAGAGAAGGCTATTTAAAACAAAAAGTCAATTCTCAAAAAAGAATTTATTTGCATTACAAAAAGCAACAACCTTAGCTGACTCCAGGCCAATGTACCTGTATGGTATGCATATCCTTTCCTCTGAAAGGACAAGAGGATATCTTTCAAAAGAAAAAGAAAACCATTTGAAATGTTGAGCATATTTTTTAGCCTTTTAATAACTTTTGTCAATATTTACTTATTGGACTGGTAGGACATTTTGAACATAAATCCAACACCTTAAAGGGAGAGGAAGTGGGCAGAAATAACACTTGACTCAAAAATGATCATATTTATTGGCCACCAAGCAAAGTTGTAGTTCAGTATGACAGCTGTCAAAACATTTAAAGTCAACAAATTTGTGCAGCTTCAAGTAAAAAGGACACCTTGGCTCAGAACATTAAAAAGATGCCAGCATTCATTTCCACTTAAATGAACATGTATAATAGAGCGTCTTAAGTTCTGAGCAAATTCTAACTAAAGTTGAGGTGGCCACCACAGGCTTTCTTTAAGGAAAAACATTCAGCAATCTAGGTAGAATAACGGGATTTAATTTCTGTCCTTGAGCCAGATGCAATGGTATAGTATTCGCAGATGTCTGTTCTGATCTTGCAAAAGTAACGAATTCTCTCCTTGATGGAGTAAAGAAACCTCAGACTCAAAATAATAAATGGAATAAAGAAAATCAGCATAAGAAGACATTTCCACCAATTTTCAGTGACAATACCAAAAGTCTTCTTGACTACTTAGGATTTGAAAATTTTATTATATTACAGAACTATTGCCCATACAGTGAATCTAAAAGGAACTTTAGCTTGTATTTACTATAGTATATAACTTACTACAGAATCGCCCCATGTTTGTACCTCAGTCCAGGGTATCTTTGGGTATCTAACTGTCTTTGGATGTTCAAGAGCCTGTTCACAAATTCTTGTGGTCAATAGTAAAAATAGTTTTAAAATAGTTTAAAATCAAAGCTTTAGTACACTGACATCAAATTCTGTGTTTCTCCTGACTAGAGTTATACAGTCCCATTCATTTGCACTACCCTACTGGTACCTCAGTAGCTATTATGCTTACAAAAAAACAAACAAACAAAAAAACAATCATGACTATACATTGCTACAGCACAAGAAGAAAGCAAACAGAAAGAACAAGACCAATGTAATGATTTCAATTATTCGAAGACCTAAAAAATAACAAGTTTGTTAAATTAGTCGTGCAAAATCTTTAAGAAAATACTGAAGTGCATAAATTAGAAGCTGTTAGAAAACAGACTAAGGAGGAATATGTCTACAATCTATCTCAAACCAATATTTATCTAAAACACAAGCGATGTATGTAAGACAGGCAAATCAAGAAATATCCAAATACATTACATGACGGAACTAAAGACAAGACTGGGAAAAAAAGGGTTCCTGATTGTGTACATAGTGTACTAACACATTATTTAATCAGTTTTAAAAGTGCATTACTCTCAAGACACAAAATGTTTACCAACATGAAAATACACTGTTACATGGGAGAAACCAATTAAATTTAAAAGGGAAGAGAGCCTCTGACTACATAACACCTGCTCTTGAGGCTGGTGGACAGTGAAGTCTCCTGGCACACAATTCAGTCACGAGTTCACAGTTTTACATCAGTGACCCAACGCACTGCCCAAACAAAAGAAATATTCATTAAAAATCCAGGCATGAGCCAAGCTGAGTGGCTGAGCCAGTTCCAACCCTGAATAAAGGGAAATGAGAAGCAGAGTGGCTTGTGGCAAACCGTTGCATACCAAAGCAAAAAGTATAGATGAGGATCATGGGGAGTCAGACAAGGTAAAGAATAACAGCACAATGGCAAGTCAGCAGACCAAATATTTTGATGCCATGACAAATTTAAAGCCTTAAGTCAAAAGTAGGACTGGTACTTGTGGACAATGCAACAAGAGATGTGCATCTAAACCATTTTAGCTGCTTTGGTGAAAACAAAAAAAAAAATACATGCTGTAGGTAAATAGACAGAAATAACCATAAGTTAAATCACTTACTGTCAAACAGACTTGTGCACCAAAATCTGCACTGCTTTGAAGACTGAATATCTTCCTCCCCACACCCCACCCCACTCCTCCAAAAAAAAATGCCTAAAACAAGACTAATGCCTAGGATAATCTTCTGGGGAAAAAAAAAAAGAAAAAAAAAAAAAAAAAAAGAAAGAAAGAAAGAAAGAAAGAAAGAAAGAAAATGTATCTTTGATCAAGTATGGCTTTAACCAACAGAGAAATTTATACATCGCTATTTCAACAGCTCCCTGAGGAAAATAAAATGCAAAGTAGATGATAATCTGAAGCCTGTACATCTTGTGGTCAGTCTGGTTTTAAAGGCATTCAGCAGGAACACGCTAATTTAGAGGAGATGAATAGGAAAATTATCTTGGAAAACACCATTGAAAGACAGATTTTGACTAGTGGTCTGAGGAAGCAGACGGCAACTCATTTCAGTTATTTGAAATGAAACATTGTCCTCATTAGCTGCAGCTGGCAGGAAAAAAAAAAAGGAGAAAAAAACACTTTACATTTTCTAAAAATAGTAATAAATAAAAATATCACTGGTACTGGTTTTACAGTACTAGTTTTCCGTGGTTCCCTAGTTAATGAGCTATTTAAGATTTTTAAAAGACCAAAATCAAGCTCAAACTTTGGAAGAGCTGAGTTTTTCTACAAAATACATAGCATCCACAAGTTCCAGTGAAGAACAGGAAACTGACAGGCACAACATCTCAAAAGATTAAAAAAATAAATAAAAATAAAATTAAAAAAAAAAAAAGAAGAAAAGCCTCTTTCTTCAGGCAGAATGAAAGGGATAGGTAATATAAGCTACCCTGGCTGCATAACCAAAGTTGGCACAAACAAGCAGGATGATGAAAGGTTGAAACTAACTTGGCTAAAGAGACCAAAAGTTCTGTGATACCATGCTAATCTCCTGCAAACAAAACCAAGATTCGGAGTATCAGGAAAGGTGTATGTTGGAAAGCCCAGAAATAGATGGAAGTAATGAAGACATAAAAAGGGAGCAGAAAAAACTATGTCCAAAAAAAGTGTTCCATACAAAGTATTATATTATTTCCAAAAATAAATAAATGATGAATTGTGAAGGTTTTAGATTTCCTTTTTTGTATTACACTGTCCTATGTTATGGGTCACACCAACAAAAATTAAAAAACAACTGTTTTTTTTCTTTTAAATTAGTTCTGACCTTATAGATAATTTTGTGTTATCCAGCTTTCAGTTTGGATAAGCACAATTTTTTAAATAAAAATCAGTGCTTCATGCCTTTTCTCAGGAGGTGTGTGTAAAAAATAATTACTTTAATTTGCAGAAAAAATATTTAACATTGGATTGTATATATACATGAGATATATATGAGATGTACAGCTCCAGTATTATTTTGTGTGTCAGAGAGAAGGCAAGGTTATTTTTGTAGGTGAGAGTTCCTGCTTTATCAATATTCAAGAATACTTTACAGTTTATTTAATTGTAAGAATGAGTCACTCATGTTGTAAATAAGGCTGCTGAACGATAAAACAATGTGATATTAATTCATATGTTATAAAAAGTATTAAAATTGTTATGGGTAGCTTTTGCATTTTAACAACTTAAAATGTCTGGATTATTAGAAGTTGTACCTCATTCAATTTCTTTGAAATTCATTTTGGGGAACTTCTAACATATTTTCATCTAAGTTAACTGACTTTTATGTCCCACTGTAATACCTTTTCTAGCATAGCATCCTGATTTTCATCTTGCAAGAGTACAGACTTCTGGGTATAAGCACATGGATTCTAAGACAAAGCCAAAATCTTACCTAGCGTATGGTTGCAGCTGCGGCATGGTTCAGTAAGGCTGACAACTGCCTGCTGCAGATCTGCCCGAGGGGGAGTGGGAGGTGGGTTGGGGTTCTTCCAGCCATTGCATTTACAAGATTCCTCAGCCTGAAACCAAAGTAAAGGAATATCAATCAATAGCGTGAACAACAAACAAACGACAAAACCACAATTTACTGAAACTGCCTTATTTCAAAGGCAATAAGAAGTATCATTACTAATCACAAGCTGTTGATTTTTATTTATTTATTTTTAAATCTACCACACTGCTAGAGCTTATTTTCTAGATATGATCAGAAATAGAATAGTACTACAAATAGAGAGATTATCCTGGTTCTGGTATGCAAGCTGTGCTCAGAAAAAAATACATACACAAACTCTGGCTAATTCCTTTACAGAAAGCCCTCACTCTAGGTCCTGTATGAAAGAACCATTCAAGTATTTATCAGTGTATCAACACAAACAGATCCTATCAACACATACAGATCCACCAAGACAGTTTTAATGATTTAAACACCAACAGGCTACCTGACAGGCAATGTGCTTATTGCTACCTTATCAGCTACATTGGCAACAAGAAATTGTGCAACTAAAAATAATCACACGTCCAGCAAAGCAGGGTTAAGCAAACACCAAAATAAGCAAACAATAACTGCACTGGTCAAGAAAGTTGTCCAAACCAAGATTTGGCCACATCATCAACAGCAGTGAATGCCAAAGACAGCAACCCTGCCAACAGAAGCCTGTCACATAGAATGGAAAATGTAGTTGTAGTCACTGACAGAGAAACAATACCAATGGTTTACAGCTAACAGGGATGATCATGAAGGGGGAGATGGTGACCCAGGTAATCACGTTTTAAATAATTTAGAAGTTCAAAGTACCAATTCCAGTTATCCAAAGAGCAGTTTTATAGAAGGGAGATTTTTTTTCACATCCAAAAGTCCTTAGTTATTTTGATGGCAAAGTTCTGATTAGATCTTCAAATGAGAATATGAATGCTGTTAGAAGAAAAGCATACTTTACTGCTATTCAGAGATATCTGTGCACTGGGCTGTAATGAGATATTCATGAATTTGCAGTGCCAAGACCTCTGTGAGGAAAGTATGCCAACTGCCGCATAATATTTATGACTGAAACAACCTCAGTAGGAAAAACGTGGTGTTAATATATCCAGCACTAATGTGTCACTTTTTCAAACTGATCCTGAATATATTTAATGCAATCTATTTCAGGAACCTATTTCATTTTCCTTTTATGTTTCCAAATCTCATCTCACCTATGGAAGAAGCACCCAAGAGAGGCAGAAAAGATCACAGCTTGACAGTGCCTATGACTGACAGCTTCATAGATTGATGGTAAATTGTTCTTCCACTCTAATTTCAATATTCAGCAACCTGAGCACTGCGACAACTGCTGCCTGCATTTTGCTGAGCACCACATGATGCTTTTACCATCTCTTCTGCTGAAGTGTTTATCCAGCTGGACTCCTGGCCACGGGGTCAGACAGCATGCGGGCTGGTCTGGCATGCTGGAAGGGGCAAGTGGTGTTTTCAGCAGCCAAAACCACCAGCATGACTCAGAAACCCACCTGCAAGCACCCAGCAAAACCAATTCCATGTACGTTTCCCTTGGGAAGGGGGCCAGCTCTATCCCCTGGACCCACCAGCTCTCCAAGCACCGTGTGGGTGTAGGCCACTGTGTTGTGGGTGTCTACCACAACATGTGTCTGTAGCGTAGCACCAGGGAGATTTCTATATGAAACATGGGAAATCTGGGGAAGATTTATATACATAAAGTCTCAGAAAATGCAACCTGGAAGGACTTACAGTGAATTTCATGTTATTTTTCTATCATATTTTCTGTGAGTAACATGATTGGCACAGAAGTCAAGCAGGCCTGATGTTATTCTGCAGTAGAAACTGTCTCTTACAATTTCACAGGCACTGAGCCAGTTTTATTTTTGTTTGCTATCCAAACCTGCAGAACCCACTAAGGTTTGTTGACTAGAAAGAGAAGCCAGTGATTGAGTGGCACCGGCAAACCAAGGATTGCCCTGTTGTGGAGACTGTGGACATCTGCAAGATGATTTGACCTCAAGCTAGGCAAAAACAATGCCAAATAAGCTATTCACAATTGCTTCATAGAAGAGAGAATGTTGCCATGAGAGCTTTTGCAGTTAAAACAAGAAGAGACTGTCAGAAAATGAGATTATTGCCAAAGAAAATTCAAGATAGAATAGTAAAGTTCTCGTACAGCAACAGCAAGAAAATAACTGACTATTAGGTTAGGGAATCAGGGTCTGATTCTTCCCACTCAGTTGTCTGGACAAATGTTAAACTCTGTAAATTACTGATATAATAAAATACTTATTATTAATTTCCTTAAATCATACCACAGTGGAAGATGAAAAAAAAATTAAATAAAGTATGCCGAAAGCATTTAGAGAATATTTTTCTCTGAGTGGAACCAGCATTTCACAGAAGCTCACCACACAATGTTTACGATCAAGCCTAAAAAGCTATAAACAGTGAGTAACTACACAAACTTTCATGTCACACAATAATTAACAGCAAAGATGCAAACAAACAGATGTATGAATTGTGATAACAGCTCGGTTAAACTGCCAAAAATAAATATCAACCCACCCACACCAGAATAAAAACAGTGTGTTCAGTGGCAGATTTTTGTCAGCCCTCGGTAGTACTTGCTTGCCAGATCTTTTTGAAGCAGATGTTAATTTGTATTGTTCAAAATATTCTAGAGACCTTTCTCAAGCAACTATTAAGGGTGGGTCTTTTTTCTTTTTCTTTTTTTTTTTTTTTTTTCTAATTCTTTCTATAAAACACCAGAATCAGCATAAAAGTTCTGTTAACCAAGGGGAAACACGGCCCGAAAAGGTTCTCTTAAAAACTAAGCTTTCATTGTCGATGTTGATAGTGCAAGTATTTTGTGCTGACTGTGCAATGTGCATTACTCAGTGGCTTAAATTGCCTACTTGTTACAAGTCTTCCACTGTCATTGTTTTGTTCATTCAGTCCTTTCCTTGGCCATCTTCAGCTTTTTCCTTTCCTTTTATTTATTTATTTATTTTTTAATGTCAGTCATCTGCTTTTCATTAGAAAATAAAGTATGACTTCACCTCTACAAAAACTTAATTTAAGTTCAAAACAGTTTGGAGGGGAGGAAGGAAAAGAGGCATTTAAACTAGCACATCCAGTCCTTGGGGTCTTGTTTTCTGGGACATCTGCAGAGCTTTGATAAAGCCACTGCAGAAAGCTGGTGACTTCTGCCTTACTGAAGCCTGTAAAGCCACAAATGCCATCTTTCCAGGCCCAAGGATCACCAACATTGTATCTTAAAGGATGTTTTTTAATAAAACTGATGAGTGCAGTGTAATCAAACACAACAATTACACACCATTCCCTAGCCTCCCTGAAAAACAGTGCAGAAATTACGTACATTTTGCACTGCATGGTATATTTTCAATCAAATTTTTGACACCTGCCATGTACGTATGGTACTGCAGTGTAATAACAGCACATTTTAACATACATTTTTATTTATATTTATGCCTGTTAAGTGGGTTTCAGGTCTAAATTACAATGACTAAGTAAATACTGTTACAATGTCATACTGCCTAAACCTTTCCTTCCCCTTTCTGGTGGTGAAATGGGCATAGGAACAGGTAAGTTTCAACCCAACTTCATTACAAAGCAAAAGACCTCAACAGACTTAAAGCTGACTTTCAAAACAGCTGCTGTACTGGGCTTTTTTCAACTCAAAGCCATACAGTCTGCCCTGTCTCATAACTGCAATGCCAAGCAGACTCAACAGATTATAGACACAGCACCACAGGTCTCGTTTCCAACAAGTGTAATTACTCCAGAAAAATTACTTTCCCTCCCAACAGAAAAGCCAAGTAAAATACCCTACTCTAAAGTTTTCTCCTGCAAGCAATCTCAGAATAATGCTTTTAACAAAGAACATCAAACAAAGCATAACAAAAAGACTGATGAATTTAAAATGCCTGTTTTCCTACTCAAACACCCAGTACCCAGCAACCAGGCAGTCAGATGCTGCTTGGAGATCTACTCATACGTACCAGGAAGGGATCTGACCCATTTGTCTTTAACAATATGAAATCAATTTAATGTTCCGCTCTAAGGACATATTCTTCCTTTATCAGTCAATCCAAGTATTGTATTCCCCCTGCCCCACGCACCCCACCCCCAGGTTTCTCTCAACGACAGAATAGACGTAGGCTACCGTATAATATTTGTTATTAAAAGCAGGGATCCAATTCCCACCTTGTGAGGTTAATGGTACATTTATTTAATTTAAAGAAATATGTCTTAATTAGGCCTGAAATACAAAGCAAAACAGATTCACCCCACTATGAAAACGATCATAACAAAGGTTTAATGTCCTATATGTCTCCTATATACCTCCTCAATTTCTCCAGACAACATTCATACATTTTCAGTGGAGCTTCAAGGAGCTGTACTCCTACAATACAGAGTCAAGACAAGTAACGCAGTCAAGTGTGCCTCATCTTGATCTGCCTTAAAAAAGTCAGGGAAAAAAAAAAAAAAAGAAAAAAAAAGTAATTATGGAAACCACAGTACATAATCATACCATGAACTATTTTTAATGTGTGAGAGCAGGAAAACACGACAGAGTTCACTGCTGGATCAGATGTGGGGGAAAATGCCTGTACCAGGTCAGCAGCTGCTCTGGAGCCTGGGAGACCCAGATTTTACTTCAGACTCTGCCACTCACCTGCCATGGGGTCTCAGCCAAATCTTCTTCTCATCTAGCCCTGCTCATGCTGTTTGTTTTGGTTATTTAAAGCATGGGGTCTTCAAGGAGGTGTTATTCTCCACTACTTGTGCAAATCCCTTAAGCTACAGGGTTCACATTACATTTATAAGCATCCAGGCATTACTGTAATGCATACAGTTAGAAACAAGCACTTTTACTGAAAAATCAGTGTACTAAAATAGTACACATTTCAACATATTTTTTTAAGAAAAACTCTCTATGGGCTGGAGAGAGAGTTGTATTTTCACATACTGTAAACCAGTAGGGAGAAAAAAAAAAGCCTAGAAGACTTACACACATAAATATATTTAATAAAGATGGAGGATGAAGTCACACAGTGCTGCTTTTATATTGAAGTGCAGCACACTCATGTGCCTAATGCTCAATTTCACACTGGACAAAACCAAAAGGATGTATGCAGCCATTCATACATACACAGCTGTAAGTGCCAAATACAAAACACCGCACAAGTGCAGCACTACTGTGTACTTCTGAAAATCAGGAAAATTCCACCAGCTCCTATATCTTATTGTTCAGAAAGTGCATTCCCCACACACAAACCCAGGAGTTTAAAAGGCTCTTTTACGCAGAAGAGCCTGCTCTTGCCCTTCCACCCCCTTTTTATTTTATAGGAGAAAAAGTCAAGTGGTGCAGCTCCACAATGACAACTCTCCTGTCTCAATTCTTTACCAGAAAAACAAAACCAAACCATTAAAAAACACAAGTACATGTATTTCTTTAATCCCAGGCCAGGGCAAGAGTTCCCTAAACTCAGCTCTCATTCTGCTTATAACATGTGCACACTGAGTACGTCTTTGCCCACACTTCCCGAGGGGTGAAGCGGAGGGACAGCTGAAGAAGGACCAGAGTGTTCCCTCTTGGGGACTGGGTGTCCTACTGTAGAGTAGTGCCTCACACCCCTTTCTGCTCAGCACAGTGTCCTCTCCAGCACAGCACATTTTTGCTGTCACCAGACAGACCTGCACTCTATGCAGCCTCTGACTTCTGCTCTTCAGCCTTAGTGAACCCCTGCTCTCTGCCTCTACTACTCCCAGCCTCTTTGGGGTTAAGTTTCCAATAAATTCTGTGTGCTGAAGCAGTAGGATTTTGCGGTGAGTTTTATATGGGAAAAAGTTATCAGCACTTAAGGATGTCGTCACGTATTTTCTGCACTCCAACTCATACAGCTCTACGTGGATCTACACAACATTAACATATGGCTGCTACTTGAATGAAAACAGAAGCCTCCTTCGGAGACGGTGCGAGTGTTTGAGCTCTCGCACTCACACACACAAAACAAATGGCACAGAAGTTGCAATCCGGAGCAAAAAAAAAAAAGTTCAAAGTTCTCTGCACTGCTACAGCTCCTTGCAGACTGCTAATGTTCCGACTCAAGCAGTGAAGTTTTGGAGCTCCTGCCAGGTGCTCAGGAAGAAGTATAACACATCCTTCCACCCAGCTGCATCCTTCCGATGTACCCCACAGGAGAAAGCGCTTGATTAGTTTACAAGGATGTTCACTTGCTGATGTTTTGAGACCTGAAAGAATGCTGCCTGCCACTGAATTACTGAAGAAAAATCAGGTAGAAAAGGTTGGTTTTACATTTTCATCTGCACATGGAGCAGCACTGAGTGCTGTGGCTGCATTTTGCTCCTGGCAGGGGAGGGGGATGAAGACCCACAGTGCCCCCAGCCATATGTCTGGCTCCATCCATCACTGGAGTGCCAAGAGGGACACAGCCAGCTGGGACTCCCCACAGAAGAGCGGGACCTCGAGGGCCGACAAGGACACCCCAGCAGGGCACAGGCAGCGCGAGCTGTCACCGTGCTGTGCCCCACCATTGGAGCACTGCAGGAGGGACAGAAGGGCTGGCGGCAGGCTGCCTCCCCTCTCTCACGGCTCTCACCTCCCTGCCACCAAGCACCCATGCCAGTGCACTACTGGGGCTGCCGAGTCCCTAGAAAAGCAGAGCAGTTTGGTAGAGACACGGCTGCCTGTGCTCCTTCATGGCACCGCCACCTCTGCAGGGCAAAGCACCTGAGGAAATGGCTTCAACGCTCATGAAGATCAGCTGGAGGTACGTCAAGGGAAGGAAAAATAACTAAATGGGGAAGAAAAAAGTGATTCATACACACAGGCACACCCATGAAGACTTCACACGCCCCACATCCAGCATCATTTAACAGGATGTCTTGGTAACAAAAAGCATTGGGGATGCAAAGTGGAATCAGCACTAGGAAAGCTTCAAACCTCGTCTCCCAGCCTTCAACATGGGCCACCAGCTTCATATGCACTAGCTGCTCTTTTATTTTCCTGACACTTGTGTAATCTTGCACATCCCACAAGTGCAACAAAGCTGAAGCAGAGATGCCTGCACATATGTAAACAGCAAAGAACTGAAGCGTGCAGCTTCCTTAACTTGCCCTCACATGACGGCATTGCGACATGCCTTCAGCAGACGGTTCAAGCTCCTCACATCACCAGAAAGGGCTACGGACCCAAACTAGGATGCCTCCTCGTGTATGAGCTTTTAGTTCCATCTTGGACCTAATGTGTGCCTTTTTGGGGGTTCCAAAGTAAGGGCACGGAGGGAATAAAAACCACTTTTCTCACAAACAGCCCAATTATTTCCAACAGGGAGCATTACTAGAGGGTTTCACCTCAGCGCTGCCAGCCTGAACCTGTCGGTCTCCCCGTGCATCCAGGAGTCACCCGTGCAGCAGCAGCAGCAGCGCGCCCGAGCTCTGACCACACGCATCCTGCGCCGCACGTGTACGCGCACGGACGACACCTCCGGCTGTCACCAGCCTCCGAGGGCAGGAGCAGCCGCTCCGACCACGCTCCCTCCACCTCCAAAACCACCAGGGGCGAGCCCTGCTCATCCCACCCGGCAGCGAGCTGCAGGTGGAGGGCAGGAGCGTGGAAAGGGAGGGATGCCCGGGGCAGGAGCGTGCGGAGGGAGGGAGGGATACCCGGGGCAGGGCGAGGCAGGCAGGGCTACGTGACCGGCGAGGCCAGGGCTTGCCGGAGCCCAGAGGCCGCGCCCCGCCGGGGCGGCTGGTGCCAGCCGGGGCTGCCGCCGTGCCGCGGGCACTGGAGGGGGCGACACCGCGGGTGGGGGCGTCCCGTCCATCGGCAGGCTCAGGGTTTGTCCTCGCGACCCGCGGCTGGAGAGCTCCGGGGGGGGTGAAGGAGCCGCCACTTCCGCGGGGAGCACCGCGCCGCCGTCCCCGCCCGGCCCGGCTCGGTTCGCCCCGGCACGGCCCTTCCCCTCCCCGCCGTCAATCCCCACCCTCCGTGGGCGGGTGGGCGCCGCGGCCGGGTACCTTGCAGGCGGAGTAGACGCCCAGCTTCTCCAGCTTCTTGGCCCGCGGCGCGGCGCGCAGCTGCGCCTTCTTCCCGGCCGTGCGCGCCGAGCCGGGCCCCGCGGGGCTGTCGGCGGCGGTACGGGCCGGACCCGCGGCGGCCGCCACCCCCCCGGCGGCCGG